>OU015462.1:46005639-46333139 GCA_907164805.1 Brachyptera putata | reverse complement strand
ATAGATTCATCATAGTTTTTTTCTTATATTCTTCCCCATGGAATATAGCTTCAGAGTGTATCCAATCTGATTATGCATAGTTGTTTCCCACTCATATATTCTCCTTCAGTCTCCAGTTCACCTGGTCATATTTTCAAAGTTCTCGACGAACAAAACTCGGCTGCATATTCCCAACATTTCGTTCAAGTGCCAGTATATCGGGTTCGTAACACAATTAACTATGCACGTAGCACGGTATAGTGAGATGGTTTTAAGAGCCACTTAAAAAATTCACTCGACGAAAAGTTGAACTCACAATTTAATTACATGACGTCCCTAATTAAACACCTGCTGATTAAAGTACCTACGTCACGGGGGCGAGTTTCATTATGCGCCGTCTTTCGTATCAGCGCTGTAAATCCGGACTATCGGGAACACCAGCGCTAGAGTGTGAGGGCGGTGAACTAGGATCACAGACTCGAGTTTGAGGGATATTGCTTCTTTGTGGATTAGGATGATGGTTATTGTGATTATGTAATCACCTAAACTGTCAGTTAGATATGTGTAATGCAGATAAATCTGCTTGTTTTGATGAAGAACCATGACTATATCATTGAATATACAATCATGGCATTATCAATTATCAAGTTATTATTTCATATATCTATATACAAACTAACGAGACCATGCATGTATATCGAAGATTGCCATGAGACACAGAATAACAATCCATGGGATCAGATATATGTATCACAATAAAAAACATACTGTTAATAATTATTATTGATGACATTGGGAAGCTGGTGATAAAGATAGAAGAAAATGAAACGCCAGGCGTGTCTAGCCGGTTTTGAAAAGCTTAGCCCTAGTTATGGTGGTACAACACCCTCTGACCCAATTGTTTGCAAACAGAGTTCGATTATTATTACTCGAATTTATGAGAGACTTAACACGACTGGAAACAGATGAAATCAATGGATGATACTCTAGACCAGCTGTGGTGATTGAATCCTAATATCTGGTGTCCGTATAAATGATTTCGCTTATTCGAAATCGAGCTTCTCAATGCGAGTCAACATATTAAGGCGTCAGCAGTCACCAGAGGAAAAAAGGTTCTCACCAGGTTGATTATTTTTGAAAATATTGTGAATGTTCATCATGGATCGGCCATATTTTAGAAGGTACGTCTCTGAATGGTTGATGCAGTTTGGCAACAATATGTTCATCCGGAAAGTCACTACGATAATTTGAGCTATAGTTGACACTGAAAATTGTCACAAAACATGCATCTTGCGTTATACACCATTTGATTACTTCTTGAGATATTTGACCGTGTGTGATATCGATGTGTTCGTGAAAGAACTGGCTTCGGGCTGAGCTGAAATAGTTCAATCACATGCGTTTGTCACACAAGACCAGGGAAAGTCACGCAATTTGTTTTTTCATAAATCGAGATAACCGAAACTATTTATTTGTATCAAAACGGCCATCGTTGCTGATGATATTCAGCTTAGCTGATAGAGAAAGATTTACCCTACCTAAATATCAATTTTCATCTTTATACTAACTATCTAATGCTTCCCGTGTATGTAACGGTTTATCGTATTTTTCAACTAGTTTTTCCAAAATTTTCTCGGAATTCTCACTTTTTTTTTCTATTTCAAATTTTCAATACACTATTTCAATTTTTGTACATCATTGAATAATCATATTTCATACATATTTTTGGGTGGGTTCGCCTTAAACCCATACAATCTCCACGTAACATGAACTTTTAGCAGAAAGAAGTACATGGACGCTGTAAACGTTGGCATGGTTTCCACAATATCGGTCACGGCCAGTTTCTTGTCATTATCTAAGAAACCTTCATCTCATCATCCCATCATTTCACCAATCATTCATCCGACGCCAATAGATCGTCACAGTACTTTGGTGAACTATATATGAATAAGTTATAAAATTCTAACGGGTTTTTACTAATTTTAATAACTAATTTTACTTTGATATGAGATATCGGTGGTGGTGCCAGGTTATGATATTTCGAAAAAAAATAATATTTCAAATAATGATATTTGATAATTGAAGTCTTTGTGTGGAATATGATATGGAAATAATGCTGTACCAAGATCAGATCCGAAATCTTGATTAATTGAAGTGATATTATTAGTAACTTTAATTATGTGTGATAAAATTATAGTATTGGCTCGATTACTTGATATGCTTTTAAACTGAAATATTGAATATTTTGTATCACTCCATATATCCTGTATTCTTCCAATCGAAAAAACATACTTCGATAATAAGTAACTAAATCCGTATATGTGTAGGCCCAATTGAAATATTCAATCCCAAATAATCATGATCAAATTGTTTCTAATTCTATTCATATTATTCAGGGAAAAAATTGTCCGAATGAAAAAATTGGAAGCGTAAAAAAATCACTGATAAATATTACTTAGTTCCCGAACCGACCGCTGCAAACCCTAACGACCACGAGGTGAATCTATTGCAACATCACAGATACAGAATAACATATTCTGATATAATAACAGCCCCCCCCCCCCCCCCCCCCCCGTTTAGCCGTAATAGCAGCAGGCTGTTTGTTAGCCACGATTTCTCGGCACAGGTTCGAAATACAAAAACTTCCACGTAATTAATTTCGTTAACAAAACAAGCGTCTAGTTCTTTTGACGAGCCGCGGGGTGAATATACAATGTTTGGTTTGTGCGTAAAATACATCCGTTTGTTGACGTCACGTTCGACGCGATGCGCATGCGCGGGGGAATGATTTGCATTCTAATCGAGATGGATGGACATAAGAGGCGGGGCTTCGAAGTATTTTACAATTTCCAGTGAGACTGATTCGGGATTAGGAATAATTACAATATCAGTCACTGAACAATAATGATAGATGAAAATGAATCGACCAGCCCCATAACCCTTAACCAAAAGCATTTTATAACATAAAAAAAAGTAGTCGATGCTGGGAATTGGTGGTTTCTTGATAATTGAATAATTCAAGCATCAGTCACTTAACAAAATCGGTAGATGAAAAAAATTAACCGACCCCATAACCCTTGACCAAAAGCATTTATATAATATTAGGAATGAAAAAGGGCATATGATAGGAAAGTAATCAGACGCAATTCTACTGAGCTATTCAGACACAATGGTGATTATAAAAATCTTTGAAATATATCGTACTTCGACAGTTCCTCTATACCTTCCCCTACATCGCCTACACCTAGTTAGCGCCATCAGGGGTGGGTCATCCATCTCGATATAGATGTTTCCTCGCGGAGAAGATACAGTGGCGCCGCGTAGCGACAAAACCTGGCAGTGTCGTCAACGTGGCATAGGGGGTAGCCACGCTGTATTGATCGAGTCCTCGTGCGCGCAATACACGCGGCCTGCTGGATGGAAGGAGATCACGGCCGAGATGAAATGCTACATTTATTAGACTGGTTTTTAGTACCGTTGTTACGTACCACGTTTGGCACGGCACACATTTTATTCCCACGTAGTTGTTAATATAGACTCAAGGTTCAACAATAGATATAAGTATATATATATATATATATATCAATATTGGGGCGTGATACAAAATCATTGTTTCTCAATTAAGGCTATTGATGAAAGTGGGATCATTCTGATTGACCACCACAAGGGCGATTTCACAATTCCACAGAATAATTAATAATAATATGAATCATTCGAAAAACAATACATCTTGAGGCAATAATTTCATGGTTAGTGAATAACCAAACACTCACAGCGGTAAGAAAAAATCTTCAGTCTTCTTGTTATATTGAACAATTCTCTTCTTCTCATTATTGAATTTTTCTCTCATCTTCTCCCTTCTTGTACCTATTATGATATTGAGAATTTCTGTACATCGAAACGTTGAATATGCTATAATAGATGTGACATTCAGGCCTATATATGAACGATCAATTCAATTTGATCAAAGTGGATTGTTCAACTTCAGAAAGAAATCACGAAATTTTCAAACAATATACTAGTTTTTTCAGAAACCATTTCCACGAAACTTGCGCGTTGAGGATTAGCTCGACTCAAGTGAACAGTAAAATTAAAAGAATTTATGCAAATGAGTTGAAGAAATTAAATCCAACGCCCGAGTCGAGGTTGAGAGAGAATTAAGCAAATATACCAACGAATTATGTTGAATTCCAAATGAAGAAAAATAAGAGTTTCATAAAGTATGTATGAATAGGAGACGTGGTGAATGCATTAAGCTCGAAGGAGACAGTGGCTGCTGGCAAACGCTAGGAAAACATTAGGAAGTGAAGAAAATAAACCACGTGCGACGGCAGCAGTAAAAGACGGTAACTTCTTAAAGAAGATAAAGTGAGATAGGAAACTAGCGTCAGGTGCACACAGAACAGAGAAAGGAGAAAGAAACGCTGAATGAAAGAGAAATAATCGTGATGAAAGGGCCACAAGAGAGATATAAAAAAGAAATTACAACAAAAACGAGAAAAAGAGTATATATATATATATATATATATATATATATATATATATATATATATATATATATATATATATATATATATATATATATATATCACATTTGTGCTTACAGTTCCAACAAAGGCAGAACAAAGAAAAATAATAAGGAGATCAAGAAATAAGATGCTGACAAGCGAAATGCTGACAGTTAATATGTTGCAATTAAATAATCCTGGAAATGAAGAAAAACTAGACGAAGAGAGAAAAACTGAGTGACTGACGTGACTGAGTGACATTTCAAGAGAACGCAATACGTTCACGAAAATGTATGAGTATATTCGGAATGAATAATTCACTCCGATGTCAACAGTTAAGCTTCATGCATTTTGTTCCAGTTTGACTCAGGCTTCAAGTGAAGAATAAATATCAAGCCATATTGGAGTGATCTCACTCAGAATATACTCAGTCACTCTTCATTCACTCATTTTTCAAATCAAAGGTTATTTCAACATATTTCAGGTTTTTTAAGTTCATGTATTTTGGGTTAGGTTTTTCATGCTATCATTAGTTGCGTCATTTTCAAATCAGATATTCTCATTATCTTCTATATAATTCTCGGTATCAAAAACTGCTTTGTATTTATTATTTGTTAGTTAATTAAGTGACCGATAGTACAAGACTAATACATAAATCGATAACACACATACATACATAATGATATTATCCACACCTGAATGTAATTATCGTTATCTATTTTCCTAATTTACAAACAAGTTAAGTATTAATTCCGAAAGGAACATTTTTGAACGCCATGCACCGAAATGTGTGTGTATGTGATGGTTCAGAGATGTTATTTCGAAATTATTCATTCCAGTTGATTTCTCTCAATTAGGTTTATTATAATGATCTGTATATCAGTTTGTGTTCGTGATTTTGAAACCTACATTACGAATTCTGCTTCCTCATTGTTAAAATGGTATTCACAATTCTAATTCGGGAAGCCAAATCAAATGTGGGTTCATAAAAGAATTGGTGTACAAAATTACAATATGTTGTATAGAAGATGGATTGATATTTCGGCGGGGGATCACTATAGGTCACGAGGCCAAATCACGCGTGGCTTGAGTGACCAGCGTCACGCTTCATCACGTGATGACGTGATATCACACGCCACATGACCTAATCACGCATGGCTTGAGTGGCTGGGGTCACGCTAGCGTGTCGTCACGCTTCACCACGTGATGACTTCACTTGACACGCCACGCGTAGACGAGGAACACAGAACCACGTATAGCAACACGGCGTGCGTGAATAACACGTGTCCACGCTGGTGAGACGTGGCTCGACTCATTCAGAGAAGTGGATATTCAACGAACCGGAAGTAGGTTTTAGATTAGTTTTAGTTCGGATTCAATTAGTTTGGGTTGTTCGTTCTGTTGGGTCGGTTTAGGTTGGATCAGTTCGGATCGGTTTGGTTGATCAAGTTGGTTAGATTGGGTTGATTACGGTTTCCTAGGCTGGGCGCAACAACAACAACAACAACAACAACAACAACAACAACAATGTTCTCATGTTGTGACGTATACCGATGGTTCGGTGAAGAGGCTACCCTCATTCAGGAATTGAATAGCGATTCCACATTAGTATTTATGTAAAATGAGTTTCAATAAATAATTAAATATACACATTAAATATTAAATATCAAATATTAATAGAATAATGAATAATTGAATGACGAATATCAAATGAAAAATAAATAAATATTGAAGAATAGAAAAAAAATCAATGAAATAGTTTTCAGGTTCTAATTTGGTAATGCAGTGGAGATTGGATGTGAATGTGTTTGAATGAAAAATGAAAAATTTGAGTGAATGAAAAATGTGTTTTCAGTTGTCTACTTCTGACACTTTTGCGCTATGAGTTGGATGGTCATGACTTATATCAATTTAAAGATATTGAAAATATCTTTGTTTGCCTGCATTATTATGTTGATTTTCTTCAGCGTTCGAAAGTTAATCACCAAAAACTGATATATTCCACTGAATCGACTGACACGCACTTTCAAGTGTAAAGTTATCATTCACCCGTATAGACACATATATACGTACTTGAAAACTCTGATTCAAGATTAAGTGTACGCAATCTACATCTCAGATAAAAATGATTGGACATCCCTGATCCAGTATCCAGCTTCCCGTCTTCCCCTTGATCGCCAACAGAATAAATCTCCCTGAGATTTACGGACCACCTCATTCAGAAGACGCCGGATATAAATTAGGTGAATGAAAAATTACTCCGGGCTTTAGAGAAGGGAAGATAATTTATCGAGCCCATATATATATATATATATATATATATATATATATATATATATATATACTTCAAGGCCTAGAAAGTAGCTTAAAGATCATGGGCTCCATCCCTATCAGTAATTATACTATACACGGAGTAAATAACAAAACTAATGTCGTAAACAAAACTTCCATTAAACATGATGGTGGGTTGTAAATAAAAATGTGCTGGGTGAAACGAGAGGGGTGGTTAGAGGAAGGAGGAAGGGCAAAATGAGGTCCAATGGAGGATGCGGTATAACAGCGGCATAACTAAAATAATTCAGGAGGAATTTAGTATGATTTAAAACTTCCCAATACAAAAAATTGAAGTTATGGAATAGTATGTATTTGTTGACTACGCGTCTTGCGCAGTTCAAGTTTTATAATCATTCATATCTATGTAATCGCCCTGGCGGGAACGTTTTGATCTATTGAGACTGTATACGCCTTAAGGGGATGCATGTACGGTGCTTATAAAAATGGAGAAATTCATATCTACAATATTTTTTTAAAATCAATAACAAGTGTATTTGAATGAAAAGTATATCAACCCTAAGATAATTTTATGCTCTTTGATTATTATGACATTCTATTTCTGTTAATTCAACCAATTTCAAGATAATACGTCAATAAATATCAAGAACGTGATACAATTCATTGACCCATTATCTTAAAACTGATTGAATTCACAGAAATAGAATGTCATATTAATTAAAGAGCATAACATTATCTTGGGTTCGATATACTTTTCATTCAAATACACTCATTCGTGATGAAGGAAATAAAGTATCTCTATTTTTATAAGCACCTTGCATGCACCCCCTTGATGTCTCGTAGAACTCAAGTAAGAAACGATCATGTTTACTACACCTAATAGTTCAAGGCTATGTTATTGTTATGTAGTTTGGTTAAACACGCCTACATTCAGGAGTTGAAACTTTACACATGCTATTATCGTTTCAATGGGATAACAATAACGTCATAATACATGTGAGAGACGATAAGACACGGTGGCTTACTGGAGATTCCACAAATTGTTTCAGCTTCACCCATAACAATCAATCTGATGTATGTTCAGAAATTTATTCAAATTGTTCTGTCCGTGGTAAGAATACAATCCAGCCAAGTTTCTTCTCCCGATAAGTTATTGCGAAGTATACGTATTTAGCATAATTTCTAGACTGGCAAACTGTTCAAGCTCGACCCTTTACACGAAACAAGGAAGGGTGGGTGTCGGAAGGGATGGGGGAGAGGGTGCTCAGTCATGTGCAGGAGTCAGATCATTTCAACAGATTATTTAACTTATTTCAAACGATTAACTCGAATGAAATATCTTAACAAGTCACAGACGCGATTGAATAGAAATAGAGAAATTAAATCTAATAGATTTTGAAAACTTTTGTTTTTGAGATAATCTTTTAGCTATAGAAATAGTTCCAAGTACTTCACAGAATTCTAAAGTTGACATTATTGAGAGAAACTGTCGTAACAGGTCATGTTGAGTTTTACAGCATCACTTGTACTTCTTTCAATAAGTCTTCAAGAGTCCATGGGAGTTGAATTGATGGAATATCAGGAATTTTGGTGATAACTCTTGAACGGTATGAGATATCGGAATTCTAAAAGAGGAAACACGGATATTTACATTACGTTTCAGATAGTGTGAGTACTAGCTATTCATCTCATATAGCATAATTGTCAGGCGTATACGCTTGAAAATATGTCCTTTTGCCGTATACGCTCAAAAATATGTCCTTTTGGCGTTTAAGCCCGACAATCGAGTGGTTGAAATAAATAGTGATTACCCACACCATTTTAAAGGTAATGAAAATATCTGTCTCTCATTGTTTCCAGAATTTTGATTTCTCATACCGCTCAGAAGTTATAACTAAAAAAACGATTTTCCTCTGAATCGACTCCCATGGACTCTTCTCATTTTCTTCAGCTTCCAGCTCCATTTGGCTTCGGCTCATGTGTGTTTTGTGTTCCAATAATACAACATTTAATATTATATGCCTATATCATCAGTAGAATAGATTCTTATTCTTATCAAACATTCGATTACAGTTATCATGTTTGTTATAGCTATAACCATGTCAGACCATGCATGTGTATATATGCATATATATGCATATATAGGCCTATATATATATATATATAACATCTCTGTTGACGTGTATTCCCTAAAATATACTTCCTTTCTAACTTAGAAACAAACTGCAATACGGTACACAATCTATAAGTAACTCATCAGCTATTTTTTGTTTTTCTTTCCACATCTATTCTCTCTCTCTCCCATGTAGAGAACAGGAACTGTTCGTCTCAGTCTCCGGAGGACGGCTTTGTTATGCTGTTTTTAGTTTCGGATCGGACTGGATAAGCGGAGATTAATTTTCCAGTAAATGTTTACCGAACAGCTGTTCCCTGTCACGTGATGAGCTGTCAGTTCTTTCAACGAAACTTGCTGATGTTGTTTCTGCGTCGAACAAATCAAACATGCTGCTTTTTCACGAGCAAAACAAGATTTTAGGGTAGATTAGACGAAAATGAAATAGCATAATGAGGCCTTATTTACGTGACTGGGGTGTAACACGGTGCTTACACAAATAGAGACATTAATTATCACTATTTTCGTATATTTTGTATATTTTTGTTTTATTTTTGTATATGTTCATTAACAAGTGAAATTAAATGAAAAGTTTATATTTCAATCGAATTTCATGCTCTTCAATCAATACGACATTTCAATATTGTGAATTCAATCTGATTGATGATTACTGTTTGCCTAACGACCCCACCAACAGCTAGGTTATACGGGGGTACGAATCTACAATTATTTACACAACTTCTTCATTCAGTAACTTTAATTCCCTGAAGTTGCAGTCTTTTCTGATTATGTGAGAAGGCCTACTGATTATGGCCTACTCATTGTTTTGCTTGACGACCCCACCAACAGCTAGGTTATACAGGGGTACGAATGAGCAGGTGACTATGAAACTATGAAGTGATGATAAGTGAAAGAACGTTTACAAAAACTCATGCCTTATGCGGGATTCGAACCCACGTCCAACGGTGACTTCAGTTTCTGACGCGTGCCTCAGCTGACTGAGCTACCGAGGGCGGCGTGATTAGGCCTACTGACGCATTTACAATCATCTGGCTGTTGATGACATCCTTCTTTCGTGTATACAAGGATATGAAGCAATTTCCTGATTATACTCGTATTATCATGAATTCGCCCCAAGTCGTAGGATAGTCGAAGCATTCACCCGATGGCTCCTTTCACACACACAAGCTTTGACTCATGTGGGTTTTATTATTTTCAGTATTATTTCCTTTTAAGTCCATTAATTACCTCAACAAATTACTATGTACTGTACATGTCAAGTTAATTACCTTTGTTTTGTTAATCATTCATGAAACGTGGGGTGTGTTTATGTTTATGGTTATAATTATGTTTTGCTCAATTTATATTGTATTGAGAATGATAATAATGGATGAGTGAGAAGAAAACTCTTCTCTGATTCCGAACTTGCTTAGATAATCTCATAACTCGGTCAGCAAGATCTTAGCCATTGGACTTTTCATAGGAACCAGGGGCACTTTAACTATATATTTTGTTGATTTTTGTGAAAAATTTGGGTGACGAAGAGATTTTATAGATTTGATTCGAATACTAGCACTGAAAGGTTCTATTTCGATTCTGCGGAACCATTTATACGGACATGTATACCCCATAACATAATATTTTTTCATTATTTGTTAATCATCATTCAATATTTGTTTCTATTCATCCTAAGACGTGTTCTTAGTTGATTCAAATCATTCATAATTTCGGTAATATTATTAGTTATTTTACAATATGTTTCATTGTGATACTATCTCATCAACATTTATATACATGTTTTATATCATTTTTTGTTATTCTGTGTCGTGAGGCAACTTTCTATTCAAAGGCAGAGTCTTATTTTCATGAATAAACATATATCCACATATTGAATTATTTCTAAATGTATTTATAGTAAATCAGTCTGCTATTCAAAATATTTATTAGCACTGCCAACATTTGTTGTGTGCTCTAAAAATGTGTCCATTGTGCAAGTCGCATCTGTATAAAGCGTGTGCCCCATATTCAGAGCGCATGCGCACAATGACGAGTAGAATGTCGATAAAAAGAAGAAAGTTCGTTTGGTTCTGGCCCCGTTCCCAACCCACCACATTAACGCCAGCTGTTCGCGTGGGGAAACAGCCCCCCCCCCTCACATCCAATTTCACTTGCATTATTCTGTATTTCCCAACCAATCAAAATCCTTCATTTGAAGATATTGTTTTAAGGCGTCTCCGGTCTACGTAGGGCGAAATGTTCCCGCCAGAGTGATTTTCACAGATAAAAATGATCCTGACTTTGGCAGTGCTAGGTGAATCTGATCAAATACGTCACCAGATGGAAACATTATTTTTCCGAAATGATAATTATTCAAATTTTATAATAACGAAAAGTTTGAAAGATCAATTGCATGTGACAGCTGACAGTAAAACATTTTGAAAACCATTTAATTCAATCAATTGATTTTCATCATCTCAATTTTTCTCCTCTTCTATATAATTATAATGGACCTATTCTTATCTACATCTCTATCGGCTCATTATTGATGAAAAATGTCCTATTCTTCTAATCCTCATAGCTTCCAGTAATTGTTTGTTATTCTATAAATAATTACCTTCTCGTCATCTACCATCATTCTTCCAATTATTCCATAAACTGATCAATTATTCTGTGTCACTCATGACAGCCATTGTTTGTGTATGGCAGATTCAAAGATACATATATATTGACCAGGTTTTATTCGCACAGCCACTATAGCATTTCGGCAACATCAACCACCATGGCCACGGATATTGTACATCATTCTCCTAGTTTTGGCAACACTGCCAAATGAGACGATATTGTGTCTGAGTGTAGGTGTGAGAGACAGGACTGAATGATGGGGAATACAAACTCTCTGAAAACTACCAACTATTCACGCTGAGCTGTTGAAACAAACTCGATTTCAAACTGCTTGACTTACGTAAGGGTAACATTTCAATTGAAACACGGCATCCGCTATTCATCGAACCATCGGTCTCTCACCACATGAAGACGTTGTTGTTGCTGTTGTTGCTGTTGTTGTTGTGAGCAACTTAAACTAACCTAAATGACACAATCTAACTAATTTAATGAACCTAACTCATACAAAGTAACCTGAACCAACTAACCTAACTAAACAATGATCCTGAACTAATTTAATCTGAATTTAAACTAATCTAAAATATATTTGACTCGACAGATAGCCACTTCGTTGAAGAGATGCAGTTCATACGCATCACATTTTTATTAACTACAATACATATTGGTTTGTTTGGCTGATTCATGTTTTCATCATTCCTCTTATTTGTTGGTTATTTGAGTATTTGATTAGTTTTCCGGAAGATTATTTTTCAAACAGTGATGAAACGATTACTGAACTTGTGCTCACAGAAGTCGGATTTTGTTTACAAACATAACGAACACAAAATATCACCTTCAATATTCGTGATATTTCTGGACAGATGTAGAATTATCAACATATCAAGAGTATGAATTATCAATTATATTCAAATTTATATCATTGGATTATGATTGTGTTTGGGCCTATATCGTCAAAATGCGATACTTTCATGCTGTGGCGAATTTCACAGAAGTTTTCGAACATATATATATATATATATATATATATATATATATATATATATATATATATATATATATATATATATATAATATATATATATATACATACATGGTCGATAGAGAACAACCAACTCTAGTCAATACGAATTGATGAACTCTCCTCAAGTGTTTTTGTCGCTTATACGTCACCGTTCCTCGTTACCACTTCCAATCCCTAAAAAAGGTAGTAGTAATTCCGGTATTTTTATCGTTCATCTCAACAGTCTATTTATATTTATAGCCCAATAAACATTGTGTAACGCAAGCGGTTGTTTACGCTCCCTCCGAACACACGCCGGACGCATCTCTGGGGCCGTTCCTATAGCGTGACCCTGACCTATGCGTATCGACTGGTTTCCTGCCACGTCGCGTGTCTTGTCGCCCTCTAGCGTGCGTGGCGCGCACTAGCCATGTGGCGGCCACTACGGCAGCCATGTGGCCGTGTAGCACTCAGACCAGCAACACGTTGAATCAATTAAATCGCACAATTAAAAGTAGTAATGAATGAAATAGGAAGGCAGAGTAATTGTTCCAGAATCTAGGTGTGTGCATATATAGCTTTCCATACCGTTCCATTTACGTATGCCTGAATCACTCATCTTACAACGCATTATGTTGCGTTCTCATAGTTATATACATACTTAATCCGATTGAAAAGGGAACCCCACACAAGATTTTGGTGACTGATTTACGACATATTGATCAAGCTCGTGTTTTAGCAACTATAAATACCATATTAAATTCAACTCATTTCGCCTTATTATTATACGCTTAGACATCGAGAGAATCTTTTTTTCAGCTGTAGATGTTTGAATTATGAGATATGAGTTGAACAGTGGGCCTATAACATATAAGCCTACGTCTTGGTGGTATTGAAAATATATTTGTTTTTTCCGTATAAGAATTTTGATATCATAATAATAGTAATATATTTTCATTCCATATTAATTGTAATCACAATCACACTCATGTATAGGCCTACATTCGAATACAGAAGTACGGGAGTTTTGAAATAAGTCAAGTTATGAATATAAATAGTCAATAATATTAAAATATAAAAAATTCAAATTCATAAACAATCTCGTCAAAGTCCAATTATCACATCCAAGTTATCACAGAAAAAATGATATTCCGTCAAATTGAATCATCCAGTGCACTCTCAAGTTGTTGAATCAATATAATCCATGACTACAATTGGAAATATTGTATTATTAGGCTCTGGACGCTTGAAGCTCTGCGTATTGGTGGAAGGGCCAGGTTTACTTCGTACTAATCAACCGCTCGTCATCTTGTGTTTTCATGACGTTAATCAATTATTATCGGGGGTTATAATAATCAGACATATTTTGTAGTCCGAACGACCTTATTATCGGACCTTATTACTTTCAGTATGGGGGACCTTATTATTATTGTCAGGGGTTATGATAATTATACATATTTTTGTAGCCAGAACGACCTTATAGTGCCTCTTTCGGTCGACCCTATACCTTTCATCCCCGGTCGTTATTGGAAGACAATGACTACGTCATGACTCGGAAGGATGAACAATATAAATCATAATATTGTCTTGAATTGACATGACGAAATATAGTTTTCTCTGGAATACTTATAAGCAGTGGTTAATTTGTGGCTAAGCCCACGTAAGCCCGGCTTGTCCACCTTTTTTAGGGAGTAAGCCGGGCTTACACTCACCTATTTCCAGTTCTGGAGTAATGTGAGATCCTTCTTTAACAAAGTAAAATTGAAATATTTTCAAAAAATTTTGATACCAACAATACTCTCCTCAAGTTCAATGTGATTACATTTTCATTTGTTCATTCATTTTACTCTGTATACAATCTCGACCGGGACTCGAACCCGGGACCTTCAGATTATTGTCAGACATTCCTAGATGGTGAATATGCCGCACACACAAGAGTGGAAGTATTATAAAAAAAGTTTCTTCAAAACGCGTAAAATGCTCCAAATCTAACCCCTAATTATTATTTTTCCGGGGCTGACCCGCATGAGATATGAAGCCCTCCCCCCAGACCCCTCCCCCCCCATTGTAAACGGGCGTTTTAAGTACGGTCCAGGTGCGCCAAAATGAGATAAGACTTTTGTTCAGGAGGGCTTACTAACCTTTCTCTTTACAAACAAACCACTACTTATATATATATCCAAATAATTCCCCAAAGTTCATCTGCCATTGAATCACAACCAACACAATTCCCTTTCTTGTCTTATGAAAACATTCATTCCGATTTCACATCCAGTAATTTAAACTCGTTACGATCGATCATCCATCAATCGGCTTCATTCCGTCGATTCATCCCGAAAAGAATTTACGACTCCTGCAGGACGAGTTACAGCCTCCCCATCGGGTCCATCTGATTCCCCATCTATCTCCCAATCCAGCCGTATCCAGCACTTCCAGCTGGGATTATAGAGCTATACAAGGATGCTCAACTCATGGTACTTTCTAATGCAGACTCTTCCAGGGCTGAGAGACATGTATTGCGTGGGGAATCAAGTTCAGATTATATTGTCGAACGGATTATTATAATCCTTGTCGTTTCCTTGTCGATCAAGTAGCGTACTGTATCTCTTGATTTGTGCAAGGTATGTTCTACATAGAAGACTTTATTGTAGGTAGTCAAAAGAAATACTGAACGAAGCAATTACGTGAAAACTCATATTCACGTTTCTATTTTTCTGTTTTATTTTATTTTGTTTCTATTTCATGTTTCTATTTCTATTTTTATGGGGTGGTGAGATCGCCGTTGTGGTGTCATGTACAAACGATCTCATCTTTCATCCATAGCCTTAAATGGGCAACTCTGATTTTGTATCAAATTTCGATGTTATTGAAAAAAATATATATATATACATATGCATGAAAGGTTATAAAGTACGGTATATATAGGCCTAGTTTCTACCATACGTTAATGCGTATTGCAATATATCCGAGACAAGTGTAATTTGTACCGCGGTTGAAGCATTTTTGGTTTCTAATATCATATAGCTGGTTGCCTATCTATTGGTACGATAACTATAATCCATTGGTACGATAGCTATAATCGATCAGTACGATAGCTAGAATCCATCGGTACGATAGCTATAATCCATTGGTACGGTAGCTATAATCCATCGGTACGATAGCTACAATCCAAATTTCTAATTATTGGTGCGCTTAAAGTGCAGGGGATAAGTGCAGGACTATAGGCAGGTTCAGGTACTAGCACGTGCAGAGATAAAAGCTCGTGTAGCGGGCTTGCCGCGCGTCCAGGGGTAAGTGATGTACGGCGCGAGAGGGGGGGGGGGGGGTGGAGAGATTGCGCCATTCATTGCCAGGGGTAAATGAAGGGGCAGATGACGTCACGTCCAGCTGAGAAACGTTCCCCATGGGCGCCAAAGATTGATGGCCGGGTCGTGACGGGGCAAAAGGTCAGGGGTCAACAAATTAGGATTTTTCAGAAAGTGATAGTTTTCCATACTGGATCGAATACTTTCGTTTGTATTGTCGTACAGCGTATCGCGACCAATTTCATTCGTTGTTTTTTTCATTATTTTATGGTTATATAAGCGATTTTAGCCGAATGTGATGACTGAGTTCTATTTTTCAACCGACCCATTGAAAATGTTGTTCAAGAGAGTTTTGAACTATTGCACTTCATTATTTATATATTCCATCAAAATCTACTAGAAATCACCAATTTCAGGCTTATGAAATTAAAAGTTGGTTGCTATGCACTTAGTGACAATTTTACAATACTTCCATCTCGTTTTTTGCTGTTACTATTCTGCAGGATTGCCGTCTTGAATATTCTGCCACATCGATTCGATATCGCACTGGGATATCGATAATTATTGTCGACCAATCTGATATCGAATCACGATCGACATCGATGTGAAATATTGTAAAGATATATATAATTCGATTCGTTGTTGAACGGAACTCCTCATCGTACGAAACACCCGAGTCATTTGAAAGTCACAGATCAGATAAAGAGTTCATTCACTCGGCCTGTGACAATGATCACACATCTTCCGATAACATTCGATATTGATATCGATTTTCATATCGATTGAAAATTTAGATACGGTATTATTATTTCGATCAATATCCGATTCAGAAACATTAATTCCGTTTCAAATCTTTGTATCGAATAGCAACTTCACTATTATCACCGTCTATGTCTGTCACCACATGCAGATGTTGTTGTTGTTGTTATAGCGTGCAGTCTAAACTAAACTCAAAAATCTAATGTGACTAATTTTAAGCAACTAACTTTTTCAAACTTACCTGAACTGACTAACCTAAACAAACACACATCCTAAACTAGTTTAATTCAAACTAAAATCAATCTAAAAACTACTTCCGGTCCGACGAATATAATAGCCAATTCGATTTTACTTGTACACTAAATACGTGCTTGGACTGTTTTTTCATGAATGTTGGAAATTATAATATTTTTTTATTTGGTCCACCAAAAAAGTGGTGTTTAAAATGTAGTATGATGACATTTTTATCGATATATTCTCATTTTTATGAGTGCCCTAATTACCATCCCAATTGGGAGTGACTGTAACTAGCAGTTAGCATTATCAGCTTGGTTACCATTGCTGTTCTGAGAATAAGTCAAACGGGACGGATAATACCAGGCTCAAGGCATTTATTGACAACAATTGATAACAATCTATTTTCAACCTCTCATCCTCTTCTCCCTTCTATCACCCACTCACCCCTTACCCACCATTCTGTCCTAGATATTTACTTCATCTGTTCTTGTTCACTGTGAATTTGATAATCAGTCGACCAATAATGTAGCACATTTTATCTCATTTGTAAAAACACTTCGAGAAACTTCGTGTAACTTCCACTTATATCCAGTGTCATTTTCATTATCTTGTTTACTCCCAACTGATAGAAAGTAGGTTAAAAAGAAATGAGAAATGAAAAATGGAAGTTAGTTTGAAATATTTTGTGTACACCAATACGTGGGACCCTTACCGCGACTGGTCTTCAAAATAGAAATAACGTCCTGGGCCTAGCTAGCTCCAAAGGACCAGGACTTTCATTGGTTATTGTTGTGACCCAACCAACTGCTGGGTTCTATACGAGGTTCACGTTATATTCACTAGAAAGCCTAAATACTACGCCAATACAAGATAATCCCAACTCATGAGCAGTGTTAGGATTTTGTGTTGACATCAATAGTCATAAATAAGGATCAGACATGTTGCCATGGTACTTTGGTCGCGTATAGTTAACAATAACCAATCACAGTGATAGTCCTGAAGGTAGCAAGGCTCAGCAGTCGCGGTAAAGTACTTCTGGAGCCTCAACACGACTTTTAAATTTTCACATTCAATGGTAATGAATGACACAGTTATTATATATATATATATATATATATATATATATATATATATATATATATATATATATATGTGTGTACAGTATATATATATATATATATATATATATATATAGGCCTATATATATATATATATATATATATACAAATATTTAAATATGTGTGTGTGTGTATAACAAATCTAGTACAGTGTGAGGTCAGAACGGGTATCGATGGCGGAGGTTTTGTAACCCCTGCTAAAGGTAATCAGGATACAAAAGTAAAAGTTTCTCTTCTCTATACACCTCTTTCTCAATTCGCTATAACTCTTGCTCGACTTCGCAAACTCCCCCTCTCCCCCCCTTCCCTCCCCCCTAGGGAAGTGCTGCCGGTCGCGGATAGTTCGCACCCGAACGCTAGGAGCAGGCAGATCGCGCCCAAGACAAACCTGTTTCCGGGGTGAGGGTCGTAATTATAACCGTGTCAAACTGTTGCTATTGTTGTACCGATACGATGAGAAACAAGTCACGTGATTGACTGGAACATGTGACGTGGACGAACAGTTTGTGGTTGAGGGAAACCTATCCTTGGTGTAACATTTTCAGTGTCAATATAACATATAAATGATAGCAGTGATTTACCGGATGGATATATTGTGGTGAAACTGCTTCACAACTTTCAAGGAAATATCTCATAAAATATTGTCGATCCATAGTAAATATTCACATCAGCATGTTATTCACATGTTATTTGTATGGAACGGTACGCGGTGATGTTGAAATGAATGGCAGAAATATCGAGTATTTCTGTTACCTACAAATGTTCTTCCCACATTCTTCATTAAATAATTTGTCTCATTACTATTTTCGACCAATATTGCTTACATCAGGTGATGTGATAATTGTTAATTGATGTAATTGGTATCTTGCACGGCTCAAGTTTAATGATTATTCATATTTCTCAAATCACTCTGGTGGGAACTTTTTGCCCTATGAGTATGGGGACGCATCGATATTAAAAAGCTCCGGAAAGGTGATATATACAAAATATATACATATATATATACAATACTATTTTTCAATATTTTTTCGATGAAACATGTTTATGCTTCATATTCGTAAGAACAATTCATGTCTCTCTTAATAATCTCGAATTGTATCGAACCAAATTTTCATTATCAACACAGTCTTATGCTGATGGGATCTCATACAATAAGCCTACCCAAACAACGTTTTTTACACATTTTTCCATTCAAATGTTAAATCTAATTTTTGTTCAATGAATTTCAAGAAAAAATTGAATTGAGCATTATTCCCAATTATTCTCTTTGGTAAAGTCAGAAGTACAAAGTATTCAAGCGTCAAATGAGAGTTGATTTACCTACATTTGATTTTTTCTAATTTATTAAACATTCAAACGGTACATGATATGAACATTATACCAACGAATAAGCACCGATATTTTTAATACTTTCATATTGGTAGGAGTGAAAACTATTCTCCTTAGTCACATGATTGTCACAGGTACAACCAAAAAGAACTCATTCTCAGCTGTTTATAACTGTGGGAATATTAGAAGCGATCATTATTGGTTTCGCATTACATTCTACTGAAATTAGTGAGGAGATTATGTATTTCTTTCAAATTGCTATTTTGATATTTTTACCGTTCAAAATTATCAAAAAATACTTTTATTTCGCTACAATTCGGCTCCCTTGCACTCTCAAAAATTGGAATTGATAATTTATTCAAAATATTACCTATCATTTGAATGCAATCACGCTATATTTCAAAATGTCACACTATATTTCACTGGAATTCATAAATTAGATAGTGTGTACTATCTGTTTTGGAAATCGCATTTTTTGCACATCCCCTCCGCGTCCGCCCCTCGGTCGCCCCCCGGTCGCCCACGCGAAGCACTGACGTCGGCGTTATCGCAATTAAATCCATCATCCCTTATTTGAGTTACGGCTTTCGAGTTCCAGGCTCTACTGCTCGCTCGCCATGCAATTACAGCTAATGATTTGTCAATATTAGCAACTGTGTAGTGCATGGAGAGAAGCCCAACTGATTGGCTACTTGATAACTAACTAACTCTCACACTAGACATAAAATCCAATGGATTTTTAATATGAATCGTACAAAAATAGACATTTTCCGAATTCACGTTTCCAAGTGGACAATGTGATTAATATCATCATATTTTTTTGACACTGTAACTTGATAGAAAATCACTGTTCATCAATTAGTGATAATACTAGAGTTAGGGTCGTTCTGACAGGAAAACACAAGAACGATATAACAGTCCATTCGAATTATATTGCAACTCATTTCAACATGGTCAATTAAAATCCGGGGATTGACAATTGATATTTTGTGGTAAGGAAAATCAATCCTGGGATAATAATTGATTCTATAAATAGAAGAGTTTGTAGCACACAATTGAAAATTACTGGTCACGGCCCCCTCTCTTAAAAAAAATTGACTGTACATTTTACTTATCGAACATTAGAAGTTCATACCAGAAATCTAATATATCTGAAAATGGGAATCATCACTCGACTGTTGAAACGAAAATTTAAGTAAACTATATTACTGTTCCACGTATACGTTAAATCGACATTTCATTCATTTCCCCAAAATACTAATATTTAGCGATCCAACGCGAGGATGTTGTTGGTATAACCACCTGATAGCATTGTAGCGTGCTTGAGGCGTCCCCAGTCACCATAGTGCAAAAAGTTCCCGCCAGGGTGATTTCACAGCTATAAATGATCATGAAACTTGAACCGTGTGCACAAAACAATATGAAGAAGTACATCATAAGATTCGGACAAAACTTGTCGGAAATGCTAATGGCTCAACATTCTATGATTACAAAAGTGGTTACAAAAGTGGGCATGTCAGTTCTATGTATAGCAAGAACACGCTTTACCTCACGGCATACACAACTAACACGTAACATTGTGTGAATGTTCTTTATGGATCGACAGTATTTCATAAGATATTGATTCTAACATAAAACGTATGTTTTCGAGATATTTCACAAACCAAACAAGTAGTGGCCCTCTTATACCTATATTATTGAGAGATCGTCTTAGTAATACATTGTTGTAGTAGTCATGAAGATTCAGAATAACTTTTTCAACAAAATTCACAGGTATAGTAAAATGAGTGGAATGATTATTTTGATTACCTACTTCTCTGAATTATATCAATCAGAATCACCAATATGAGTTAATTTGGGAGTCACTATGATCGTTTACATGTTATATTGACACTGAAAATGTTACACGGTGGGTAAGTTCCCCTTAACAAAAGCTTTTACTAGCCGCGTGTATTTTGCGTTAATTAATGATTGGAAAACTGAGTGCTGGTAAATGCACATAAGAGCATGTACCGTGCAGCATCGCATGGGCGCCAAGCGGCAAGCGCTGGAACCTAATGTCATCTGTAAACAAGCATTAAAAATACTTTTACACGGTAATGGATAGTACATACTTCAGAAGATGTAATAATATCCGAGCTACATTCGATGACGTCACAGAATTATTCACCTGTGATAGTTAAATAACTAATATACGTCGTTGATAGTAAACTCATTACTGATTAATATATTATGAACATTCACAAAATGGACGAGTTATATCGAATTAATGAAGATTTATGTTCATATATAACTTATATATACATGAATATATTATATTTAATTAAAGTTCCGACAGTTATGTGAACCTTGTTGAAGCTTTCTTCGCTTCTATCATATTAAAAGAGAGAATCAGATGATAAGTTCATACGGTATTGAATCACGTATGTTCTATTCATCATGTAAAATACTAATTTTCAAATGCGTTGATTGAAACAAGATGGTGGCCAGGATAACGGTGAAGTGGTATGAAAATTCACATCAAGAAAGCGTGGGAGCGAAAACGTTGGCGAAATACCAGTTTTTTGGTGATAACTTTTGAACGTTATGAAATATCATAATTCTAATATGAGAGAGATGCAGATATTTTTATTATTTTTGAGATTCATACCTCATGATGTACACCCCCCCCCCCCCCCCCCCCCCCCCAAAAAAAACATTTATCAGCTGTCCAACTGTGAACATATCATAATTCAAGTTTCATTCCAAAATTAATGCAGAATAAGTTCAGGGTTGTGAACCTGCTAATTACAGTGTTCCAGCAACGTCCTCGCGGACTTTGTGTACTACATTCTTGACCTGCTACGTATTGTGCATTAACCCGATTTATTTCATTTTTACGTAAGTCAGAAATGAATCAGTAAATTCGGAATAATGAATATATGAATTGAAAAGTATTTTCAACATGTTTTGTAATTCAACTCAAATATTATGAAGAATACAAAAAAAAACTCTTGAATGTGATTCGTCAACTTTGTGTAGCCCTTTGTCCCAGTAACTCAGCACAACAGAACGTAGTAATTAGTCAAGAAAGCGTCTCTTGGTGGAATAATGAAGATTGATTCAGGCATTAAGACAAAGATGATGACGAGAGAGAGAGAGAGAGAGAGAGAGAGAGAGAGAGAGAGAGAGAGAGAGAGAGAGAGAGAGAGAGAGAGAGTGAGAGAGAGAGAGAGAGAGAGAGAGAGAGAGAGAGAGAGAGATATGAGAGAGAGAGAGAGAGATGAGAGAGATGGAGAGAGAGAGAGAGAGAGAGAGAGAGAGAGAGAAAGAGAGAGATGGCGAGAGAGAGAGATAGATAGAAAGGGAGAGAGAGAAAGAGAGATACAACGAGGAAAATAAGACTGATATAATTGTAATAAATATGCAAGATTCAAGGGAAATAAGAGTGAATGTCGAGAAGAAGATTAAACGAGTGATAAAGACGGAATAAAATGTTGAAAAAGAGAAAGAGAGAGAGAGAAAGAGAGAGAGAGGGAGAGAAAGAAAAGAAAAAGAGATCACTATTGCAATTGTCGATTGGAATTGATCAGCCTCGGAAAACCACTGTTGATTTTCTGTCTTGGCAACGAATAGTGAATGGAATTTCGTTTACATCAAGTGCCCTCCAAACATTCGACAAGAGCAATAAGATGAGTGAAAACGAGATGAGAATATTGCATTATTCTCGTCACGTGAGTAACCATCACGTCTGTCAGGTTACCATAGCAATCAGAGAAGTGGGCCAACACACTAATACCTGACTTGTGATTACAACTATATAACACAAGTGGTTCATTTTCGTAACAATTTTGATCGAAAGAAAGTCGATTTAGCGAAATATGAATTGTTTGATGATAATTTCTGAACGGTATGAGATATCAAAATCATACGGGAGAAATACATGAGATATAATCAACTGTGCACTGTGAAGCTTGGTTCAAAATTGTATTATGGAATAGTGATTATGAAATAGCAATAGCGTTATAGTGTGACATCGGTGGGCCCCCAATAGCCTCTTATTTTACTGACTCACCGCCAATCTAAATCATTATTCTGCCTTGAATGGTTCGAATTTCAGTGGCAGTGGCAACAACCAATTGGTGTTCTAAATTATTCTATTATTTATTTTATTATTCTATCAGAAAATTATATTAGGCCTTGCAGCAACTGTCAAGTCATTTTGACATTTATTCCTTGAGAATGTCTGATTTGAGTCTCAGAGAAAAATAAATACCCGAAATACATAACGGTAAGTCAATTGACTACAGTAGTAACATCATCTGATAGGTCAGAATTGAGCTTGTCATAAAAGTTATGAGGAATGTCATAAGAAATAGATTTTTTCATTTCTTATGACTTATCACCTAATCAATACAACCAGTTTCTTATTGTGAACGGTTAGATGGAAACGCCATCATCCATATCGCTTATGATCTATTGCTTATCATAATCACTATTCCATAATTCAATATTGTGAACCAAGCCTAATTTGACAATATTTCATCCAATGAAATCTCACGGCGATGTTGAATTGTGAACTTACTGACAGCTATCAACTACTCCTGAGTTTCATTGAAAGATCACCGCATTGCTTACCTGCAACAGAAACAAAACAACCGTCAGACAAGTTAACAAACTGGCACAGAATTATAATTTGGAGGAATTTTATGATAGAGATTAGTAGGTTAGGTTAGGGCGTGCTTAGTTAGACATATATGGTAAGTGATGTTAGTTCTTCTTTATTATCGGTTTACATTTTTATTATTGTTCACTTCTTATTTGAGTTTATGTTCCTTATTTTTCACTATATTACTCTGTTTGTTACTAGTAATACCATCTGATGACAATGTATAGGCCTACACATTGAAAAATGTACTACAACAGCTGATAAAATACAAACACAAATATTCATCACCCTCGATTTAATATACAATTTCACACACATTTCTTGTGAACTTCTTGAGAATGTCTCAAATACATACGACAATCAATCTCACTTTCTCATGGAATGATACATAAGCAATATGCGTTGTTCAAGATGAGTGGGATATTTATATAGAATATGCTTGACATTTATATATGCAACTTGATTTTGAAATTATATGAGACCTTATGACTCCATATAACTTGGAGTTCATAGCCTTAGTTATTCTATGCGACTAGTTGATTAGGATTAACAAACTTCTCAACTCTATGGATGACATTTATACAATATGCTAATTTGATTCCTGAAAAGCGACAGATCCTAATTTCTTCAAACTTAGAAGAAACATGTATTAGAACAATTTAATGACATTGTCTAAGCATTCCATTCCAATCGGATAAAACTGAAGAATAAAAATGCATCCCCATAGTATTTTTGTAGGAGCTGGTTTTCCAATATTTCCAATTTTTATCCCAAAACACTGTATATCCGATTTCGCTCAAAAATCTATCATCAAAAACATATAACCTATTCTGGTATGACATAAATGTACGGAAAAGTTTCGTGCTGGATTAGTAACTTTTGCTTGTCCTGTATACCGCGCATAAACATTATATTTATTTGAGTTATTTGTAAAATATCGACAAAAATTCGAGAAAATATCACACCTCAATTTCAATTATCATGTATATATACATAAAGGAGAAATTCGTCACAAATAACCTCGACGTTGACGCGTCGTAAACCCCCCCAAAATTGATTCGCAAGTAGAAAAGACGTATGCATATTCTATCTAATACAAAATAGAAGTGTTAACATATTTATTGTAAGATATATTCCAGATGTATTTTGTGAGATAATTAATTTTCTGAGTACATCTCAGAACATCAAACTCTCATTGTATTATTTGTATGAATGTGATACGCAGTATAGTATAGGTACAAGAGCTGTCTCCACTCTCCACGAAACAACCGAGCAAGTCACCTCATTAAAATCTAAATACGCTAACAAAACTGATACGGTATTTTTAATTGGCAATAAGACCTGCTCTTGAATGCGATCAAATGAAATTTGACCGTTTAATAGCGAACCTAGTTCGAGTGGTAATTGGTATCATCATAATGGGGCTGCAATAGCAAAAGCTTATTACGAGGAGAGGCCAATTAGAGGAATATTATACCCCAATTAGGCGATATTCAATGGGACTCAGGTGAAATATAGATAGAATCTGACAAGGGGGGAATATTCCATACAAGATAACGTTATTCAAATACGTGTATATATATATATATATATATATATATATATATATATATATATATATATATATATATATATATATATATATATGATAATGATATATTCTACAGGAAAATTATAGTCGTGTATATATTGTGAAATCTTTATTTTCTTTATTTTCTCAACGTTTCAACCATTATGTTATGGTCTTTTACATAATGGTTGAAACGTTGAGAAAATAAAGAAAATAAAGATTTCACAATATATACACGACTATAATTTTCCTGTAAAATATATCATTATCATAAAATGAGTCGTGAAAGTTTAAAAGTTTTCATATATATATATATATATATATATATATATATATATATATATATATATATAGGCCTATATATATATATATATGTATATATATATATATATATATATATATATATATATATATATATATATATATATATATATATATATATATATATATATATATATATATATATATATATATATTTATTTATTCAATGTCAGCTATAGCTTCTCACAATAGGCCCTATTTCATAGATCACTAAATATATTCAAATAATAATGCATTTCATAATTATATTAGATTGTCATTATATTCGGAGGTTCAATGAGGTAATATTATTGGAAACTGAAATGATGTTCAGATTCTGCTTTCTATGTAGGCCTAGCTATATTACATATTCAATGACATATGCTATGTAGATCAGCTCGAAAACTTTTTCTGGAATCCAATTGAAAAGCTGAGTTCTTGGTGTTATGCTATTCATTCATCCATTCATTATCTATATTATTATTCACAATAAAATAGAGATAAGGCATATCATAATAGTCATAAACATGAATATTAATGATACCAAATTAGTTTTATAAATGTATCGCAAAAGAGAGGTAATAATTTGACATGTACAAAGTAATTCAATGCGATAATTGAAATGGAGATGAAAAGTAAATATAGCATTGTGAATAATGAAATCTATATCAACTTTAATATTGACTGTTGGTTGTTTTCTGATCACCGAAGTTTATCGCTGAAAATAGTTTCAAGTAAGCTGTTAACGTTCGAAAGTGGAACTATAGCGAACAGTCAGAAAATGAAGCGTTAGCACATTTTCAACAACAATGATATCAATTGAAATATTATACATTGTTGAAAAAAATTTCGACTATCCATATGGGATGAATTATATTAGATTATGTTATCTTCTGATAGTCTACAGCTTTCATCATTGAAAATTGAGATATAATGAATATAAAATGAAATATATTCATTTCCAAATTCTCATTGCTATTTTACATGAATATTATGTACTTCCAAGTACTTCAAACGAAAATGATATTCGGAATATATGAATCACATATTTCATCACGTGAAATCCAAGACAAGGAAAGCTATAGTAGTAAACGAGAGGTCAAGGAAAGAAGCAAGCGAAGGTGAAGAGTATTTACGTTTAACCTGTCGTACCCGTTAAGTGTGGGCAATTTGTTTACCCAATCTGTTATTTCAAGAGACGACTCGTACTTTTCCTCCCCTAAGGGTATTCTCTCCCCCCCCCACCGCCCACTCGTCGACTGGACGCCAAGAAAACGCCTACCTAGTAGAGTGCATTCCCCAAATGGCTCTTATACGTTCTACCGACTATTCAGGAGAACTGCATGTAGGCCTATAGCTCAGAGATGTTATTCTGTAACCCACCATATCCGTTCTGATTGACGAACAATTGCCTATACTTCAGCATATAGGCGTATCATGTAAGCTGCAGGTCTTGTTTTCAGTTCGTTGTGAGTTATAGAATATGGGTCTAGAACTGCCTTCATCTAAACTTTCAGAAACAACAGGGGAGGGCATTCATGTACAAGATAACCCCAGTCTTAACTCTATATAAATATTGTGTTTAACGACGCACTGTTATGATAACTGAGATCTAATGGCGTCGGATGGATGATTAGCGAGATGATGGGATGATGAGATGAAGGTTCTTGGGTAATGAGAAGGATAGTGGGAAGGACGCGGTCATGGCCGACTTATTGTAGAAACCATCCCGGCATTAGCCTAGACTACAGAGGAAAACCATGAAAAACCCCTGTAAAGATGGTAGGTGGCGGGGATTCTCCTCGCCTCCCGGATCGCATGAAGCGAGCGCGTTAACCACTGCACTGCATGTGCCGGTGTCTTAACTTTAACCCATAATTAAAGGTAGCTGTGTATGGGCTGTTGATATAGCAGAATGCTGCTTTTCTTTTGATTCTTGGTATTATCTTCACTAAAATGGGATTAAATCATACAGTGATTCATACATAAATCATACAGTGTTTATATCTCATACCCTAATATATGTGGATAATATCCTTGTACCCACGAGATATGTAGGTTATCAACATAATAACACAAATAACACAGTTTTAATTGTATAAAGCGCTGTGGTATTTTCTTTGATGATTAGTATTTTCCGAGACGAGATTCCCGATAAGAAATGCAACTGCATCTCTCAATAGCGTTATATCCTATAGCAGTTGTAGCGAGATTAAAATCATTGTGATCATTGGAGGGTTCGCAAGTAATTAAATTGGTGTACGACCTTCTCTAGTGGATGCAAGTATATATTGATTACATTGAAAACCTCAACTTTGATTGATTCATGTAGAAATTCAATGTTTTATTCATTATTTTAACTGCGAAGACGAGTATTTGGATTTTAATTAGTAATTGAGTAGACGAGTTATGGGACGACAAAGAAAAAATAATGGAATCATTAAAAAATCGACTGAAGGAATTGTCGACATTGTTATTTCTATCATATTATTGTATTTCTTCGTATTATCCCGTAACAATATTCAGTAGTAATACTAATATTGAGTGACGATATTTAGTGGTAATATTGAGTAGCAATATGCAGCAGAGTGAAGAGCCAACCGGTTATCTATACAGATGATGATTTGCACAGTCAAAATACCAGAATTGTTCATTGTTTATTGTTTGATACCATTTATTCTTGATCTTATTGTTCAGTAACTGAACACGTGACGTGTGTCACGTTCTTCAGGTTGGCAACACTGTATGACGAGCTGTGAATAACAATCAGGAATTACCGGCCGCCATCTTGCAAGTGCTCACCACGGTGAGCTTGATGTGCTCGGTGCACTCTAAGAGACTGTGTTCTAGATAAGCCACATGTGGTTCAAAGCGAAGCTGGTGGATAAAAACACGGCGCACTTCGAACATATTTTAAAAGCAAGCCGTTTTTATATTAACACACTTGAATAATGTAGATTACGAAGAGGAAATTATTAAATAATTGAGTTTCTTGAAACTGAGCGCAGTCAATTAAGAGAGAAGTGGAGGAAAAAATTGAATTAAAAACGGTGTCACTAATTTTTCGTCGTCATTTCGTACAACGTTCTTCATTTTCCTGCATTTTTTCCTCCAAGAGATATATATATATATAGATATATATATATATATATATATATATATATATATATATGGTAAGATGAGTTCTTCGGTAGTGCCATGTCTTGTAGTTTGCGGAAAACGACGTTTAGATGGGATTTCACCCATCATCTTCAGGTCTTGTCGGTGTGTAGATCAGCGATCGGAAGCTGGTCTACACACCGACAAGACCTAAAGATGATGATTGAAATCCCATCCAAACGTCGTTTTCCGCAAACTACTAGACGTGGCACTACCGAAGAAATCATTTCACCATGTACCACCGGCCACGAGAATCTCCGTCAACACACACATATATATATATATATATATATATATATATATATATATATATTATATATATATATATATATATATATATATATATATATATATATATATATATATATATATATATATATATATATATATTATATATATATATATATATATATATATATATATATATATATATATATATATATATATATATATATATATATATATACCCTTACACGTTGGCCCAGTATAGCCCTGCCCCGATGTGGTGAACGATTCAACCGATTCATTATTAACGAGTTTCTCGTTCCAAGAACAATCATTTCGTTACACGATTCACGACTCTAAAATGCATTGATTTCAATTCAAGAGGGTTCTCGATTGAAAGAGAATCTCAACCCGAACCGGAGACAATCACAACCGAGAGTCGTATACTTGACACCGTTACTGTTCCAGCGGCCATTGATGAGCCAGATTCCACGTCACCTTGCGATAATATATGCACACTAGCGCACTCTGGAGGGAGTTTCTCGCGTCACAGGTGCTTGTTATGTGCGACTTTGTTTAACTCGTTACACAATAACATGCCCTTAGTGGAGATAAATCATTTACAAACCCACCCCCTCCTCTCCCCTCCCCCCTCCCTTGAAACCACCCCGTTCCTAACACCCAGCGTCTACGGCATATTGCGGTTATTATACAAACTGGGTGCGATGGCAAAGACGCTCGCATTCGGCGATAAGTGCACCAACACACCCACACACACACATACACTATTCAATTTCAGAACTTGTGTTGTATCTTCATTATATTTCAGAAACAAAGTTTCTAATTATTTGGGATTTAGAATGTCGTCGGTTGTTTGTTTTAATGACGTTCTCGGGCTATTTGAGATGAAGTTGAATCGCTTCGATGATATTACTATAGTTTCACTCGAATATTTGGTACTCGTATTTGATTATTTTCGGAAACGAATTTAATTAAATTGAATATCTCCAATAATAAATGAAGCATGTTTCCCTATACTTACACGTATACTATAGATCTTGGATGAATATTAGGGTTTTAAACGGCGCGTCAACGACGTGGTTCGTGATCGTGATCAGTGTTTGAAGGTGTATACAATTTACAAATCGTTTCTATACTTTGAGACACTTCAATAATATATATATTCATTTCAATAATTATGCTTTCATCATTCGCGGAGTTGATTGGAACAAGTGTTTAAATGAATTATATCCGAAAACACGACCCTTCCACCAAAACTATCTCAGACATAGCGACTTTGTCACTTATAAATATGTATATATTCCCCTGAATATTCTTTCCATAATAACTCATGATAAGAACTTTTGTTCATTACATATGTATTATATCCCGTGATGTTCATTCATATGTCTAGAGATGCAGTAACATAAAACTGACGCTGAGTTATTTAGTAATACATGCCGTACTAACTAGAACACGAGTGTATATTTCAATTAGGGAAATTGGCTTTTTCAAAACGTAAACCTGAAGACGTATACGCCATGATTACAACACCACTGCAGACGAGAAGAAAATGGCTATAAAATAATCATATGTTGCCATCTTTAAAATTGAAGAAACTTCACTACGAAAACGAGACAAAGAGAATACACAATCACCCTTCCATAAATAAAAGTCGAAATGAAAACAGAATGAAATTCACTTCATTCAATTCCTTTCTCCAGCTCTACAAGAATAGTATATAAGCCAATATTGAGTCAGAGCGATATATGTGAGCTACCACGTATCTGAGAGGAGAGTCGCACGGTGAATAACGAAGTCCACCCTTCATTTTATCATCTATTGTGTTTTTACAAAGTCTCTTCTTCTATGCTCAACCTTTGAACTGGTGTGAAATAAGCAATTCGTATTCGCAACGTGAAATAGGCTCCGCACTTCGGTTTATTACTGTCATTTTATCATAACATTCTGCCATGGTAATGAAATAGGCAGCACGCTCTAGCGGAGTTGTTAAGATTGTGAGAGATTTAATTAACTCTAGATGTGCTGTATGCTATTACCCACGAACAGCACATGCTAATGCTAGAGCGCCTAATGGCAGGATATTAGAAAACTGATTCATATCTGGAAGTACTGTTACTGATCTAATCCACGTTTAATTGTTATTCGAGATTTTGTTTTTTGTTTTCGTTTAATGAAGTTATTTATTATTTTATTCTATTTTATTTACAATAACAGCTTGGAATCAGTCACACATCACATTGAATAGTCTGCATCTCTCATTGAATTCGATGACTGCTTTTCTAATTCCATCAGTGAATAATATAATATGGGTTTTATTATCTGCCACTCGAGGAAAACCTATGAGCAATCGTTATTTATGAGAAACCGGTTGAAAATAATTATACTATACGTTAAACACACCGTTTCAACCAAACAAAACCTATTTTTTTTTTTCTTCTATATTGGGTTTCAACGACTCACTGTAATGATAGCGAATAAATTATATCATAAATTATGATCAGATTCGTGTCATGATTGATTAATTATACAAAAATTTCATCTTTCAATTCGATCTTATTTATTCCAAAATTATTCACAAATTGCTATCAATGGATATATGACTGAAATTCTTGAAATGGAAATACAATAATTGGTAATATCGTCAATTTTTTTCTTCCTACAATGAATTACTCTTGAAACTATTTTCTGTGCTAGTATCAACATGAACGAATACTAGGAACAAAGTATACAGTAGATCAATAAAAGCGAATATATTTAATTGTCTATGAATACGTGTTGGGTAGTAAAAGAAGCGATCGTTCAATTCTTGACGACAAAACATCTCAGTTACCATGCAAATATTCTTTCTGAGAGGCCCCAAAGTTGACGCCTATATCACATTATGGGGCACGAGTTTGTGCAAGTGCGGAAATGGAAGAGCCGGGTTTAGAAGGAACGGAGAGAATCGAGTTGGTTGTATTTTAAAATTCAAATACAAGTCAAACGTCTGGAGAGAAGATGCGATGATAGTTGTACTGAAGGAACTAGGTGCTTGGTCAGGTGGGCCTTTCAATGATGTAATATGGTGGAGAATACTTCATCATTGGAAAGGACAAAACTACAATCGAATTTTCTCTGTTCTCACCAATTACATATATAAGATTTGTTATGAAACACATAACCCTAGATATCATAATGGAAAATAACTGATTGGGATATATATATATATATATATATATATATATATATATATATATATATATATATATATATATATATATATACATATATCATATATAACATTTAACATACATTATAACATATTCGATTCCAGTTCCTGAACAAGACGACCCCATGAAGATGGTCAGCCGCAGCTGTCCGAAACGTCTTTTCAGAACCGCCAACTGTTTCCAGAAAGGGCAATCCGCAAAGTGTGACATTACCATCAACCATCGGCCCTCAAAACCTTCACCAGCACATATACACACACACATATATATATATATATATATATATATATATATATATATATATATATATATATATATATATACAAACGTACAATTTCATGTCATAATTTTCATCCACACCTAGATCATTCTGAGGGATCATCAAATCACATTTTGTTAGCATTTAACTGTAGGCCTATATTATTATTGTTTCCAATGAATTAGTTCTGTTCAATTATTTTCATTCGTTCCATCCTCATGGACTGTGCTACGAACCACTACCGCAACTGATCACTGAATTCAGGCAGTACGTTATTTATCCAAACTATGAAATAACCCCTTTACTTTCACTCTACTTTGCATTCCCTGCGCCTCGGCTTTCTATCTCTGGCAACCCGCAATGCTCGACTGCACACTGCAGTCTCCGGGTCTAGAAGGCGGTATTCTAATTCAGTATCGCGCAAAACTGGAATACATTTCGCTCGGTGACGATTACCATACCGTGCCGTGTCATGGTCGTTCGTTCCACGCAAACACACTCGGCTACTCGGGGGGCGGTGTGAAGTTCGCAGGCAAGTGGTTGCCGAATATTGCGTCTGAACTCAGTGTGAAGAGTCCATGGGAGTCGATTTAACGGTGTTTCTGTTTTTTGGTGATACCTTTTGAACGGTGTATATGATATCGAAATTCTAAGAAAGAGGAAACACAGATATTCTCAATGCCTCCTATAGATGTAAAGCAGTAACTATTTATCTCAAGTCGCCTGACAATCAGGCGACTTGAGATAAATATTTACTGCTTTACATCTATAGGAGGCATTGAGAATATCTGTGTTTCCTCTTTCTGGACTCTGAAGTTCACAGGCTAGTAGTTGACGAACTTAAAAAACGTCACAATATGCTTGTCAGTACTCAGTTCGAGGCCCGTTCACTACTGTCGTAGAGTCAATCGTTGTGATAACAAAGATGAACAGATTGAGAAATATCCCCCGGACTCAAGAGGATGCAAAAGCTGTACTTCTCACAAGGTGAAGGCTTCCATTTTTATGGCCATGCACTGAATGTCCCATGACCTGTTTTTCATTTCTCAGTTCTTCGGTCCGCTGATAGTAGCGTATCTGTAGCGTATCTGTAGCGTATCTGTGGCGTAGATGTAGCGTAGATGTAGCGTACCTGTAGCGTCACAGGTACATCAGTTGCCACCAAAATTGCAGCTTTCAACTCGCAATCATTATCTCTGGTGTTACCTTCTGGAGTAGTAGGTCGTGGGTATAACCCCGAGTCTACAACGTTCGGCTGATATCATGACGTCACAGTGACACCGAATATCCGAGTCGAATGGAATAAACGAATAGCTTGAGCAACCATGATGATAACAACTTAAAACTGCCAGTTAGAGCTGAGTCCACGCTGATAATTCAGGAAGTGAGATCTTGTCAGTTAAATCCACTTCTTACCAGAAACATTAGAAAAGGACAGAATAGCATGTAAGACTATAGACGGAGAAGATGATTTACCAATTAGTCGACACATCTCCTATGCAAACACACAATACCACTCACATTTCAATATGAGTATTTCCTCTCTCTCTAAAGCTCTTTCATGCAGAACCATTGAAAAACAAATAGGTTCACAAAAAAGCGATCTATAGCATCTCTCTAAATGATCATCGGGTTATCGATTCCATGTCCATTTGATATTCAATACGTCCTCTCTCTCTCTCTCTCTCTCTCTCTCTCTCTCTCTCTCTCTCTCTCTCTCTCTCTCTCTCTCTCTCTCTCTCTCTCTCTCTCTCTCTCCCTCTCTCTCTCTCTCTCTCTCTCTCTCTTTCTATCTCTTTCTCTCTATCTCTCTCTCTCTCTCTCTCTCTCTTTCTCTCTCTCTCTCTCTCTCTCTCAACTAATAATACGCTTTTCAGGCATCAGCTATTTAAACTTTGTATGGAAAAAATACGGGTAATTAGCTAGTTAAATTAAGTACTCATGTGAGTATTCAATAGCGATATTGCTCTACACAACTTTCTGCCATGATGAGGCAAGATCAATACCAAACAGAGTACAGAAGGGGTGGACTGGAAGGGAGGGGGTGTTTCGTGAGGGAGTTGGGGGTTCACAACAAATCAAAACTAGCAATTGAGGGATGCCACCCCATATCACGCCAATACACTCTCTCGCATACTGCCAAACCTCTCGCTGGATTTTAATGGTATCGTCAGCAAAAGTAGTAAACTTTAATGAACAGTTAATTCTCAAAGGTCCAAACTCCGATGTATGGAATGTATTCATTTTTTGGCGCATGCTTTCTAATGGTTTATAACTGTGATTTGAATCATAATGTTGTTGACTCATTTACGTACGTGAACCTTCATGAGAGGAATTTGTGTGTCGATGTAGGGAGGTTTCCTTCCCAAAATATGATCATTATAGTATCAAGGAGTATTAGTTACAAAATCTGTACGAATTAGCTCGAGTATGAAAAAAAAAGAACTCCTAATTCGCTGACATGACCGTTACAGAGCTTTGACGAGAACATGTAACTGAACAAGGCATAATGCGTAGAGAGAAACCAGAGATGTACATGGAACTAATATCACTGTGAATACTCACAGGCAATAATGAAATGGGTGGCATATATGTATCTTCGTTCAATAATCTGCCATTCACAAACAATGGCTGCCATGAGTGGCACAGAATCAACCGATCAATAAATGGAATAATTAAAAGAATGATAATAGATTAGGAATTGCAATTAATTATAAACTAACAAATACAAACATAAAGGTATATGGGAGTAGAATGAGAAATGTGTCATGAATTATGATAAGTATGTATAGAGGATACTTGAAGCTGGGTTTATATTCGAAAAAAGAATAATATCACATAATTGATTGCACATCCTTGTGGTCAATCACATTTGAGTGAACAGCTGACAATAAAATTATTATTCTCTCTCTTGATCAAATGATTTGATTTGGATAGTTAATTATTTTCTCCACGATTCAAGTATTAATACAAGACAGTTATCGTAACGACCGATGTATTCGCAAGTTGTTCAAGCTTCGATTCGTCAGCTCGACCTTCATCGGTACTGAATAGTGCCGCCAATATATCGTATCTCGTCGCCCGCTGGCCAAGTGAGGGATGAGGGGGGTAGTTCCCTCACCCCTTCGCCACCCCTCTCACAGCCTCCCTCAACATCGCTGTTTCCACAGCACGCCGCTGTTGAAGCTTTCTGGTCGTATGGCGAGAAGCAAGGATTACAATTCGAGGGGATATAAAAGGAATTAGTAAAGTACTAACCAGTCAAATATTCAAGTCCTAACTAAATCATTTTGCCTCTAGTGCACACAATAAGCTGTTAAGTGGTTGCTATGGGAACTCTTTGGAGATGGGAAAATAGCGGATGAAAAGAGCTTATTGAACAGTGGAAACCCGCGTTGATCAAAAGTTGTGCAGTGTTTTTTCAGCCTGTACTATTTCCGTCTAAGAAAATAGAAGTCGTGGCGGGTTGTGGTATTTAAACGGATTACATTAGGATGGCTTCTATCTTGATAATAGGATGTCGAACCTTTTGTTCGCATTGCATTTACTTTCTTTTTCTCGTAAATAAAATAGTCCATTTGATTGGATGGGAAACATGACTACTCTGTATAATTATTTTCTACTTGGATTTGAGAAAGATTCCATTGAGAATTTAGATCTAGCGATGGAGACATTCAATTTATTTGATATATGCAAATTGGATGAAATATATGACAGGATGATTCGATGAAGTCTACACAAGATTCAGATACTGGATTGCTTCTATTGAACTTGTACTATACAATTACCTAACCACTCAGCCACTGCAATGAATGTTTAATCTTCTGACTGAAATAATCATTCATGTTTTAGGCCTTCATAAAACTCATGAATTACTGAAAACTATCTTCAGAAATTATTCGAAATGAATTCATATAATATCACATTAAGAAAACGGAAACTCTTATCCATTTCAATATGTAAAAATGGATGTGATGATTGAATGAATGATCGAATGAATTATTGTAATCGTGAATTGACAGATAGATAAGTGTTGAATTCTGATTAAAGTAGTAGTTCAACAATAGTATGACCAAGTATTCAATATATAAATGAAGTCGGACATTTCAGTAGTTCTACTCATAACCATCTGCACTATACATCATTGTATCAATTATTTCACATCAGTTTTTCCTGCGCATGTCAGCACTATTTGTATGCCACTCACTAGTTGTACATGTACGAATACTTTATTTCACCCTCGACTAAATTGTGAGAAGAAATTCCGAGCGAAACAGCTGACCACGTCCCGACCCCCTCCTCCAATACATAATTTAATTGCGGATTCATCAAAGTGGAACTAAAAGGGTAGGGGGAGGGGGAGGCGAGAGAGAGAGAGAATTCATTTCATCTAAGATAAATTTGCATCGTACGAAGTTTCGTAACGACGTAAATACGATTCAAACATAAAATGAATCGGAAATACACGATTTTTAATCATCTGTATTTCTGTTTGATGTGAGAAATGCTGTTCCACATCGCACGATATTGGTGGAGTATTTGTTAAACAGAACGACCCTGAAAATGGATATCAATACATAATAACGATATTCATCAACCCAATATCAGAGAAAACTGTAAATCATCATCTCAATTTCAGAAATTATGAATTCATTTTGGTCGATTTTTGGTATAGAAACATGAACAGAATCGTGGTGTAGTGTCAAGGTCAACGTAGTAGTATCTACGTCACGACTCAGAAAAAGGGCTGGGCCTTGGTCACAAATGTATCAATCAAAATTTTCGGAATTGAGATGGCGAGATTTCTATACTTCACAATTGGTTCGTTTTTCTGCATGTGAATATTCCCGATTCAATAATCTAGATAATTAGATGAGCAACAGAGAGAACCTCATCTTACTCTCATGGAGCTGATGTATTTTTCTGTTCGTTTGTACCACTGAACAGGTCGCAGGGTTTGACTGGTCGTTACGAAACTTTTTACATACACGCAAACTTATCCAACTCAGAAATGTAAATGATTTTAGGGTTCATCGGGTGAACCATTTTTGAAAAATACCATGACAAAGTTTCGAAAAACCCCATATAACATCATGCTGCGCAAGAAAATCAGAGAAATAAATTATCTTCAAAAAAATAAAATAAAATACCGAATGTGAACATGAACATAATACACATCAATACAAATTTGTGTGCAATGCGGACCAGCCGTTTCGGAGAAAAAATGTGAATAATGGTTTGTATTCACCAAAAATATATAGAAATGTTAGCAGAAATATATCGGCGAGATTCACGGCTTTCTGGATTCGATATTTACCGAATGAATTCTATTTTATACGAGTCAAGGTATGTAGAGTTTTCGATTAGACTATTTGATAGATATCTCGCTCATTTCACAACGCATATTCTGGGTTTGACTAGTATTCTACACTCCGTGAAGAATTACGTACCACGTGATCACAGAGTGAAGTGGAATAAGCAAGAACTACATTCACGATCATTGAACTCGTGTCTGAGTGCTTAAGCACTTGTACTGAAAATGCCTGTTTTCTAATACCAGTGATACTTCATAGAGACAATGCGAGTGATTACAGATTCAGCAGTATATATTATTATTATGTAAGAGTTTTCCATGAAACTGTGATGGTTTATTTCCATCTTCTCTAATACTCGCTAATACTCTCTAATACTCTATTTTGTAGGTTGTTATTAGAACAATTATATTTACATGCGGAAACAAGGCACTTCACAGCATGAACAGAGAGTGAACGATAAAATTATTATTACAATCATTTCATTCCATTATTATCTTACTATAACATATTTAATTCATCATTTACGATTATAATTATAATTTCATTTCATATATTGCACGTAATTCCCAGACATCGCTTCTTTTCTGGTTCTTGGTTTTTTGTACTTTTTTTCCAAGTGTTACAAATATATACGGATATCATTTGTTTGAACACATTCATGATATTTTGGGTTCGGTGATTTTTTGGTTACATACCCAGTGCTATTCTCATGGGCTTAGGCATGCTACGACTAAATGTTACCACTTTTCAATGCAGCTCATCTCAGCGTATTGAGTTTCAGTATGCACCCTTATCTCAGGATTGCTCATACCAAATCTATTGAAAATTTTACAGTAGCTTTATAGAATGTATTATACAAACTTGAGACGATGAAATTCAAGATTGGACATCACATAATAGTTTTAAAAATATATGAAACCAATAAAATGCCATAAATCCTAAATATTTGCCAGTTTTTCATTTAACAGATTGAAAATTAAACTATGGAATAATTTTTTGAATCAGTATCGCTTCACCCCAAATTTAGGCAAAGATATGAACAACATGAATAAACAATCATGTACTTTGATCAGACCATTCCTGAGATAAAGGTACATGAACATGACTGTTTTCACAGAGGCAGCATAGCCAGGTTCGAGTCCAGGTTCGGGTGCATGCACGGTGCTTAGAAAAATAGAGAAATTCATCTTTACTATTTTTTTTCTCTATCACGAACAAGTGTATCTGAATATAAAGTATATCGAACCTGAGATAATTTTATGCTCTTCAATTAATATGGCATTATATTCCTGTGAAATCAATCAGTTTTAAGATGATACGTCAATAAATTTTATCACGTCGTTGATATTCATTGACGTATTATAATAAATCTGGTTGAATGAACAAAAATAGAATGTCATGATAATTAGAGAACATGACATCATCTTGAGTTTGATATACTTTGTATTCAAATACACTTGTTAGTGATAAAGAAAAAATATGGTAAAGATGAATTTCTTTATTTTTATAAGCACCGTGCATGCACCCCCTTAATGCCCCATGCAGACTGGGGCCGCCTTAAACTTCCATCTAACATTCAACTCAGTCGCGATACATCTCTGAATGCACGAACTATTCTATTCGCACGAATCTTTCCACCTCAGTTATCCCGCATAGCGGACAACTTGACAATGGCTACTCTTGTGCTATTTCAATCACATACTTGCTTAGCTATTATTAACCCGAATACTGGCACATCACTACTGCCAAATACTAATTACTCTGTTACTCACATTTGTACTTATTACATAATTACCCGTAATGAGCGATAAATACTGCGATATAAAGTCACGGCATACATTAATGGTATCGTCTGTTATCCACGCTTGGATCGTCCAAGAGACCGTGATGTTGTCGCCGACAGTAATGTTGTCGTCGACAGTAATGTTGTTTGCGACAACAATGTTCTCCATCTCCTCTACACAATGTAGTGATACCAAGATACTCCATCATGATATAAAGAAGGTGTACTGAGTGCCGGACTGATAACTTCTCTACTTTCTCGTGGACAATTCAGAGCCAAAGGTCTCATTTCCCTGTCGCGATTTAGTGGATTTCCTTGTGAACTAGATGCAGATAAGTGTGGCTGTACGGTACCGGTGACATTGTCGAACTTGAAAAATCTATCATTTTCGTGCAAAACTAATGCCATTGGTAATATAATAATTAACTGAGCCCTGTATAGCATTGTTGAGCCTTGTTGTTTTATATGATTCGATATATAAAAGCGATGGTAGCGATGTTATTCTATCAATTGATTCATTATTCTGTGTCGATTATGGCAGCCACTGATTGTGATGGAATGCAGAGTATTGATAATAAAGATATTTATATAAATAATAGCCGACTTGGCAAACGTTTTCTGCCATCGAAGTGATTTGTAGTGAATGTTGGTTGGTAATGTAAAAATAAGGTGCCGGAAGGCGGATGGTGCGCTATCTAGCGTAAATGTTGCCGAGCGCGGCGGAGATTGAGTAACGCCGTCAATGTCATTGAACAACGCCATCACTGGTGTTGTCCTTGAAGTGCCAATTTTTGGGATATTGCTCATAGGAGAAAGCTTTGCGGAAGATCTTGTATACTTTAGGACCTTCTACCTGCCCTATCGAATGTGCGTAAGGAATTTCACGACACTCGGTCGAGCCATTTCGGAGGAGTTCATCCTCTGACATGTGACACAAGCTTTTTATTTATAAGATATGTATTTATTTAATTATGTAAGTATGTTTTTTCAAGTATGAAAGTTTGTCAAGAAGTAGGTATATACGTTAGTTTCCAGCTGTGAGCTAAACGCAGTCATCTGCTTCGAATCCTAATCTCCATCGCTCAAGATGTATCTTAATGTTGTTGGTTGGTTGATACACGAGCAGATGAACAGAGCTGAAACGATTGTCAATAACGGTGTTGTTGTCTCCATTTTATTCAGGTCAAAACCTTGGCAAATGGCGACTCTTTTTATATCCTGAAATACTTCTTTTATTCTTATTGAAATGTTTGGCACTGTCACTTGACGTTTCAGTTACGCTTCGAAAATGAATCGAGACTTTTGTTTGACGTTTGGAGATACAATATTCGAAGGTTTTACCGAATAATAACTCGGAACATTGACTTATCTTTTCATTCTGAGTTTAAAGTTTTGAAAAATGTGAGAGATATTTCACTCGGAGCCAGTTTCACCAATTTCAGTCAAGTACTAATTCGCTAACTATTAGTTAAGTCTTAAGTTACGAGAATAACGTACGTATTCAAGGGTGATAACAAGTCAATCTACTCACTACCAACCTGCAAAATTGGTCCAATATTTCGGTTCCACCGCAAATATCGCAAATATAGCAACTTGACATCGTTTTATGTTGTCATATTGGTAGCTGAACTTCGTCTTCCGTAGATACAAGCTTATCCATCAGATTCTTTCAGCAACGCATGTAACTTAACAGAAAGGCGTTCTTTCTCAATTAAGTGGGACCTAACCGCAGCGTAATATTTTCAGTGTCAGTGTAACATATAAACGATCGTAGTGACTCTCCCTCGAACAAAATTGTAGTAAAACTGCTCCATAACATTCAGAAAAGTGTCCTCTAGAATACTGTATCCATTATAAACTTACATAATTATTAGTTCACATGTTATTTATATGTAACGGTACGCTGTGAGGTAAAAATCGATGGTAAAAATATCAAGTGTTTCTGTTACTTACAAGCGATCTTTCCACTTTGGTTATCATAAAATCTGACTAATTATCATTTTCAACAAGTATTGTCTACATCTTATTATGTATTTGTTGATAATTCATCGTGCACTGTTCAAGTTGTATGATCATTTATATTTGAGACATCACCCTGGCGGAAGATATGTGCCCAGAGAAGACTGGAACTCAATTGATGGATGCAAAAACGAAGTTTAAACCCCGGCCTACCTTAGACGCCGTGAACAAAATTGCATTGCCTATGCAATGGAATTTTGAAACTAGTCTATAAGGTAGTCCAAGGTAGTCCGGGGTTTAAACTTCTTCTTTGCAATCTAACCATTAAGGCTAGAGATGACGAAATGTTAGGATCGTTGGGACGAGTCGTCACAAGGGCGATACCAAAAATAATAATTACTCATTGTGTGAATATAATATGATTGTTCCGAGATGAACGCGAGCTATTATTACCGAGCGTGACACACGAGGACGTTAGTACAGAGCCGTGTATGTCTACGAATAGCGCCAAGTTTTTTTCAGTCTTAGTTCTATATTTTTTGGCAGAAGTCGACTCATTAAACGATCACGTGACTCGAGAGCCTGAAGCTTGTCTGATAATTTATAACTTAATTGTTAAGCCGTGAACTCTGGAAGAGCGCCATTTATATCGGCCGGCCGGTATTAGAACTAATATTTTGTGGACACTTGTGAGGCAAAGTATGTGGAGTGAGTATAGAATAAATTTATATGTAAGAAATATTGCTAGCAAGTGCAGCACTTGGCAACATGGCAGTTGCTTCAACTGGAGGCTGTAGGACGTCACAGAGCTGACATTATAGTGTAACGAATATATATATATATATATATATATATATATATATATATATATATATATATATATATATATATATATATATATGTTATCGTTGTTTTGGGGATATACCCGCTTAGAAGGCAGTGTGGACCGCGGCCCACACCCTGTCGCAACACTTCGACGTTTCGAACAGATCGCACTGCTCATCTTCAGGACCAGAACCTGACCGGGACAAAGAAAAACGACCGACCCAAGAAGAAGGCTCGAAAACCAGTGACTGTCCACTCACCAACCACACACTGAACCAGTCACTGGTTTTCGAGCCTTCTTCTTGGGTCGGTCGTTTTTCTTTGTCCCGGTCAGGTTCTGATCCTGAAGATGAGCAGTGCGATCTGTTCGAAACGTCGAAGTGTTGCGACAGGGTGTGGGCCGCGGTCCACACTGCCTTTTAAGCGGGTATATCCCCAAAACAACGATAACATAATATATGTCCGCGAAAATTTAAGAATTAACATATATATATATATATATATATATATATATATATATATATATATATATATATATATATATATATATATATATATATATATATATATATATTTCAATGCTGCTGAACGACCCCCACGAAGTCTTTTTGAAGGTCTTTGTGGATGCTATTTTGTTGTAATTGTGATTTTCTTTCTGTATCAGTGTATTTGACTGATGAAAAAATTAATAACAAACATGTAAGTGAATCATATAGTCACATCATTGCAATTATTGCCTTTTTCACGGAATAGAAAAGTCCTCCACCAACTTAAGGTGTCCCCAATCTCCGTAAGACAGAACGTTCCTGCCAAGGTGATTGTTACAGGCATAGATCTAAACGATCATGAAATTTGAACAGCAGAAGATATAGAATTAACAAATATACAACACAAGATGCAGAAAATGTGTCAAAAATGCTAATGAGTCAAAGTTGATAAAAACAACTGTAGAAAGATCACGGTGTGTGTAAAAGAAACACTCGATACCGTTACATACAAATAACACGTAACATACTGTGAATGTATATTACGGGTCGACATCATTCTATAAGAAACTTCTCTGAATGTTATGAAGCAGTTCCTTAACAATAAGTGCAATCGGAAAATCACTGCTATCGTTCATATGTCACATTGAAATTGAAAATGCTACGCTGTAGATGGGTGCCCATCAGCGAACATCACCGTTAATTTAGTATATATGTAAATGTTCAACAACGAGGTTTACAATTGCTCAGACAGCTACATCTTTCGTAGTTCTGAAATACTGAAATCGTTACTCGATTATATAATTTCAGAAGCTTCTACAATGTTCTATTAGAAAGGCGACCTTCTTGCAAGGACGGGCGTGAACACGTAGCGATCATTTGGTTCGATCCCCGTCGATACGGAACAACGCGGACAAGTAACGAGTGTTAGGGGGGAGGGAGGGGGGGGGACTGTGACGTCACAGAATTACGCCCCCGTCTCCGTCGTGAGCATATTAACGCTTATATAAATACTATAGTCAAGGTCCAATGCGAACACTAGTGACGTTTTGGCGACAAAGCAAAGGAATACTATGTATTATTTTCAGACTTGTATATTCGGAAAAATAAATAGAATATTTCGAAATTGATGAGGTGTGGACAGATTCTTTTTGAAGCTTCTAGGATTTATTTTTATGAATCTGTAATTTAATACAGTCTTCGGGATTAAAAATACGGTAAATAAGGCTTCTATTGATATGATGTTGAATAGGCCTATACCCGGCACTTCCACCGAAATCTCTTAATTTATTTTTATCAAGATCGAAACTTGATCCAAAATATATTTTCCGATTGAGGTTAAGGTGGTAGGTGGAATCGTTCAAACTGATTACAACAAGGGCGTTCTCACTAACGTGAAGAATAATTATCCATTATATAACTCAATTAACAAACAATACAATCTTGAGGTAATAATGTCAGGGTTAAAGAACAATTCCAACGAATGAAAAGAGAATTAAAAGGGAAATGTGACAGGTCACCAAGGGTGATGACAAGTATCCAAGGAAGATATTAGGTAATCAGGGAAGACAGCCGTTAACCGAGGGAGATGAAAAGTCGTTCTGAAGCATCTTGAGAAAGGAAACTATTGCAAAAAAAACACCCTTATGTCGATTGTGAGAAATAATTCAAACATTGGCAGCCAATATTGTACGGCCGTCCGAGTTACCATGCACATACGGCAATAGTGGTTGTTCATGTTGCGCGTAGCCTAAACTATCCAAATGATGCAATCCATCGGATTTAATGTACTCCTCACCTATCTTAACAAAACAGGAATAACTAGCCTAATCTTACACATATCTTCGAATTATTCAATCTAACCTGGAACCAAACTAAAATCTTCTCCCGGTTCGAAGAATAGCCACTTCGTTGATAATAACAAATCGATATTAAATCGAACATAAATATCATGAATGCCTGATTTTTCATTCTTGAATTACCAACAGTATTCATGGAACCAAGTTCACGGTAGATGATTTCTAATAGAAACCTTCTAAAGCATTCTCGAGTTAAATATTATTATACTCACTCGTGTCCTATCAGACATTCGGCAAATAATAACATTGGTAAGCCCTCCAAAGGTACTTACATTCATTTATCAAGCCCAGGTGACAATGCTTATTAAAGCTGGTAGCGTTTCATTCGAACAAACGCTTTGTGTGCACAATGAGGTGGTTTGGTGGCAAGGGGGGGGGGGAGAAGAGGGTGAGAAGGGGGTTGATAGAGAGAGAAAGGGAGAAAGAAAGAGTAAGCAAGAGAGAGAGAGCGAGAGAGAAAGGGGTTGATGGGAGAAGAGAGAGAGAGAGAGAGAGAGAGAGAGAGAGAGATAGATAGGAAGGGTCACAATCCGTACACAGTGAGTCTAATCGTTTTCCAATATTGAAAATAATATCATAGTTGTAGTACCCCGCGGATCCAATTCCGATTCTCAAACGAAGCTTTAATACCGATCCAGCCGGTAACAATGGATTTACACCAGCAATAAAACGGCCGCACATCGAAGCCTTTATACACACAGGCGAGTTAATCAAAATAAAAGTGTGTATCACAGTGCTGGCCGACACGGACTACGGTCAGGGGAGGGTCGAGGAGGGGGTGGAGGGGGGAATGGTGCATTGGCGTCGGAGGCTGGGCGTCGTTTCGGTATCAAAACAATACTCCACAATCGGCGCGAGGGTTATTCACAATTTATGATTTAAAAAATACAATGGGAAAATCATTGCGTTCGATGCTTCATCAGATATCATTTCAAATGCTTGATTTTAGTAAAAATCTATACTTGGTATATATATTTGGTATTTATATATATATATATATATATATATATATATATATATATATATATATATATATATAACATATCTTTTAACATCGATTCTTCATAATATGTTTCGTAGGGAGTACAGACAACTGCTTATAAAAATATCAATATTGATCATACCAACAAATAATTGTGTCCATCTCCATGACGTTTATTGTTATTCGCATCTACATACCCTAGTCTACGTCAAAAGCTCCCGAGACGCATTATATCGACAATGCCCATAATCAGGCTTTCAGCTAGCTCTACCCTGAGGCCTTATCCTATACCCGTATCATCTCGACTCCGGAGAAAACCACTGTAATTAAATTTGAATTTGAAAGTCAAAGCTGGATTTGTTTTCTCCCCTGAACGTTATCCCATCATGAAGACATTAGAGAATCCCATTTCTCCCATATCGAGTCGATCGCACGGGCTATAAATCCCCAGCAGTCGGTGTTTCGGCGTGTAGTAGACCGAGCAAGGAGTGGATGATAATGTGAGAGCTGACTAAGGCGAGCAGCTGCCAGAGACATTTGGCACATCGCCGACTGCCTGTCCGAACCTACCGAGCCACCGTCGTCTGTCGGGGCCCGTGTTCGACTCCCGACGCCTGAACATCAACCGAGACGAAACATCAGAGGGGCGACAGGGAGGAGGGAGAGAGAGAGATTTTATTAGATCAAGGCTGTAATGTCACAATGTCTCCAAGTAGAAATGAGATAATATAGAGAAAGGGCCCCGACGGGGAGTTATTTTTCAGTGATAATAATATCCATTCTATCAACATTACGTGCTGTACGTTTCAACAGAAAGCCATGTATACGCCGCACATTCCCGCCTACCCCTTTATAAGGTTTAATCTGGAGCACAGTGTATAATTGGTCGTGAATGCCCAAGTGCATCACAAATTGGTAGAACATATCTCTACCCCTCAACCTCCTTTACCATTCACCACCTCCTCTACTTTGCTCATTGACTCATTGGCTCAGATTTAGCTCAGATGGTAAGATCATATGTGTATCTAACTTAAGGACCGGGGTTCGATTCCCCGACGGGGCGGTATTTTTTAGTGGTAATAATATCCACCCTATCAACATCACGGGATTTACGTTACAACAGAAAGCCATGTACTCAAATGAATACATGTACATTTCTATTTTTTGCCTGCTCAAGATTCTTATAGAAAGTCGAGACTTGGGCGTATTTCTTTCCTATAGTCTACAGTACGGTACCTACTTTACTTCTCAAATTATGCAATATATTCATCATGCACCTTTTTCATCGCTCCATGATGGTGATATTTCATCTTTTCTCATTCTTATTTTCTTCCTCACTTATCCATTACGGTTCTTTTTCCATAAACTTTCTTCTCTATCATGATATTCAATCTATTTTATCTTTCATTTTCTTCTTTACTCATCTATGACGATATTTTCCATATCTTTTCTCGGGAAAATGATTTTCTCGCATTTTTTTTTGCCTTTGTTCTAGTGTTATTACTTTCATACCCTCATGAAGTTTAAGTGGAACCTGTAGTAGTACTGATTATATTCAAGTTTGTTACAGAATAGCAATAACGCAATATTGAAATAATCAAGTCAAACTCAACGATGAAAATATACAAAGGGACATTTCAATTTGAACTCATTTGAATGGAGCCTTGTTACCAGACTCTAGAAGCAAATATGATGATTACCAGAATAAAATACACGAAACAATAATATTACGTTATGATCAAATGACCGAGTACTCGAACAATATTGAAGTGAAATGAAAATGAATGAATTCACGACGAATACAAATCTATCGACATCGAACTCTTGATATAGGCCTACAATCATTCTCTCATTTCATTTTATTTATTTATTGGTCCGAATAGATCATTACATAAGATAATGTGAACAATATAGGTTTGATAATGAATTAGCTAGGCCGTCTTGAAGCAGTTTGTTTTGAGAAGTCGAACGGTCTTGTCACCAATATGTATAATTATTTCTTCACTATTTTGAATACAAAACAATAAACTTTGACACCAGGACTGCGCTGTCAGTGACCACTTTTTTTTAGTCGCAGATAGAATTCTCTCTCAGTCTCCAGAAGTCCGGAGTACATTATAAGTATGAATCGTTTTTGTGATATCCGGACATCACCAGAATTGGTATCAAAAGTAGTGAATCCATCACATGAACGTTGATATCATCGACTTTTTTTTGAGACTCTACAACTTGGAGACTGGGGACTGAATTCGATTAGATGTTCTGATATCGTGGATGTTCTTCTTCAGATTAATAATAATAACTTGAAAAATATATCAACTGGATAGTCTTCGAACAATTCTATCTTTCCTTATCAGACTAAATTGGGAAACAACGATTACTATCAAAATTCAATGTGAATAATGACGAAAAAAATGACGATCTTGCAAGAATGGCGAGGCATTTTCTTATAGATCTGGTTTCACGAATTGATAGTTAGTGGATTAGGCAATATAATTTCGTACCTTCAACTGTCAGTTAGCGGATTAATACTTGAAGTTTATTCAATAATCCTCATCATTTTAAATACAATGTTAATTGAGCACAAAGTAATCATAGTCATGCACATATTCAAGAATACTCAATGAGTTTTGGTGAATGGTATACCTAACCTAACCTTACCTAACCTAACCTTACCTAACCTAACCTAACCTAACCTAATCTACATGCTGAATGAATGTGTGAATGTGTTGTATGTTAATCGTGTATTCTTTTTTTTAATATAGATATAACTCATGAACATAATTCAGTATTACATTTTATTATGGAAATGTTTATATTGACGTATCATATATTTTCTCATGAATTATTCTCATAGAATGTGAAAAATTCAATTGGCATATGAAGCAATGAAATGGAAAATGAAATGAAATAAATGGTTCACAAAAACGAGGTAATCAATTTAACATATGCATGGTAATTAAGTGCGGTAATTAATGGAGTTCAAATGGAGTCAAACATTCTTATTTAAGTTTAACTGTCGAACATCAGTGAGTTGTATGCAATGTTTTCATTGCCGGATGAAGTCAGAGCCAACCTATAACCCACTTGGCTCGATTAGCGACTAATCACTGCCAATTGGTACGACAGTTTCAACAGTACAGAGTCTACTTGGCTGTACTCGATAAACATAACGCACATTGCTGCTTCATCTGTATCGCACTTGCATCCGTGAAATGAGAAAATAGTCTAACAACATGACAAACACACATATTGCCGTTATGTTTGTACAGCTGTATGGAATTAGGAGAGTCAATGAATTTGTGAAACAAGATTCACGATCGAAAAGAGGGCTACATCTTCTGTGGGAATCGTTGAATGTATACAGTCGCCGATGTTGAATACAATTATTAAAATTGTTTATAGAGATTTAATAATTGAAAATTTAATCATTCAATAATTGATTTAATAATTTTAATGATTGATTATGAGCTGAAATTAACTCGATACAGATTCTATATTTGAACAAAATACTTATTGACAAATACGTATCGCTCTGAAGGAAGGATTTCCACCAAGTGTGGAATCACTCATAAATAATAAATTGAACCATATTTTATTTTTTTTTATTAAAAGTATTTTTTCTTATAGAATGACTGAACGAATGGAAGCAAATTACCAGACATGAGATCATCCGTATTCAATCTCCGCATAAACTACATTTCAGCATTCAAATATTGTTCACTGTTAATCTCTCATCTTGTATTTCATAGGAAATCAAATCACCGACTAAATTCTTGTCGACAGTTTTGTGAGAACACTCAAACTAATGGAAAGGTGTGAATTCGATCGAGTCATTTCACACATACATCTCTCTCCTTCTATCTCATGCAAGTAGCCATGAGTTCCTCTTCATCAGCCGTTATACACAATCTCCATAGCGACAGCCTATGAATATGCGACATCCAGTACTGGATACTACATTAGAACGACATGCAGTTTATAATTGAATCTCTTATAATTGAGTTATAATGAAATGCCGTTTATGCAGTGAATTGAGGTCGTTTAATTTAGCACGTCTGAATGCACTGTCTGTAAAAGTATAATAGTAGATGAGTCGGCGTTTAGCAACTTGATTCGTTGATTATTAAATGGGTGAAGATTAGAGATATGAAACTTATCGTTTAGAGTTAAGCTGCTTGGAAATCAGACTCGAACGAGTACGTCATGAAGTGATGTTTTTTACAGACATTAGGAATTCTTATAACTTGAGTAAATTAAGTACATCTTGATTTTTTTATCACTTTTGTCCCTCTCTTTCTGTTTCTCTCCCTGCCTCTCTCTCTCTCTCTCTCTCTCTCTCTCTCTCTCTTTCTCTCTTTCTCTTCTCTCTCTCACTCTCGAAATATTTGTATGTCTATATATATATATATATATATATATATATATATATATATACATATATATATATATATATATATATATATATAATATAATATATATATATATATATATATATATATATGTATATATATATATATATATATATATATATATATATATATATATGTATATATATATATATATATATATATATATATATATGTGTGTGTGTTGACGGAGATTCTCGTGGCCGATGGTACATGGTAAGATGTTTTCTTCGGTTGTGCCACGTCTTGCAGTTAGCGGGAAACGACGTTTCGATGAGATTTCACCCATCATCTTCAGGTCTTCTCGGTTTGTAGATCAGCGATCGAAACCGAAACCGAGAAGACCTGAAGATGATGGGTGAAATCTCATCGAAACGTCGTTTCCCGCTAACTGCAAGACGTGGCACAACCGAAGAAAACATCTTACCATATATATATATATATATATATATATATATATATATATTATATATATATATATATATTAATGATAATAATAATGATGATCGCCTTATTTCCAATTTTTCTAACAAAATCATCACCTTATTATAAAGGTGTTTGGAAAATTATATGATAAATTATGACTAATACACAAATGGAAAAAAAAATATTACATATATACAATTTACTCCAGCAACAATATGAAAAACTAATATTGACATCAATAACAAAATATATATATGAACAAAATGAATAATTGAAATCAACCAAATACCTCACCCCACGAAACTATTATCATATTGAATATTAGATAATTTCATACAATGACGATGGACAATAATACATTGAATGTTATTACTATAGAAAGGGACATTCACAGAAAAAAAATATATATATATATATATATATATATATATATCAGCTTCTCCATTTTTCATTTAATGAATCGATTCAATGTACTATACGAGCGTAACTCTTCAAGTGAGGGAAGAAACATGCAAGCGATATTTCGGTCAATTATCGAATAACATTCGATCAATCTAATTCTCAACGGTATTGAGTAAAAGTACTAAGAAAACAGAGAAAGGAGATTGAACTAGTAAAAGAACGAATGAAATGGCAATACATCAAGTAACACATTCCACTATTATACAATGCGCATACCTTTCGACTAATCATCATCCTTTTCATACCAACTTTCTCTTTTCTTTTGTTCCGACATTTAAACCGATTTATCTCCGAGTTGCTCGCAAGATCCGGTGGCTCGCTCGTAAGGAAGCGGCAGAGCCGAGAACTACGCCTAAGCGGGTATAAAAAGTTGTAAAGTGCAGTAAGCGTAATGAATACGGCCGTTAGTCTTTCTACTCTTTGCCCGTGTGGGCGGGGAGGGCGGGAGGGAGGGAGGGAGGGGGGAGGGAGTTGTTGAGATATGGCAGAGAAGAAAAAAAGAAGGAACTGAAATTTTTCCTTCATGCTGATAAGCCCGGCTTATAGTGAACATTCACGAGCTTATATGTTTTGTATTAAAGAAAAACACGCGCAGTTTGTTTTGCCACCATTTTATATGCAGAAAGAGTTTTTGAATCCGAAGAAACAGAGTTGAAAGTAGTTTCAGAACATTCAAATGGGATTTGTACAATTGTTACATCCCTCAACCAATTATATTGCACCTGACCAATACCATTTCAAGTTCGATACGTCATCGGTTACATTCTAGTCAAGAATGTAGTTCTATATTATTGAATATATAAATTGAAGATATTATTTAATCATACATAGATGATCTCTTGAGAATGATATCGAATTGGTTTTGTAGATTGATGATGAACTTGAGATATTTCATCATCAAACGATCACTGAAAAAATGTTCGAAAATTACTCAAAAATCGAAATGTACGTCTTGAATTATACATCAAAGTGACATACCTAAAAATATGTATCCATCTAATAAAGCATGACATACAATAATATTCATCAATTACATAGGCCTATGTTTTAATCGGGTGTTTTGATTATAGTACAATGAGTACACATATCCTCATTGCTATTATTCATTAATTAAAAGCAATCCATCTTCCAGATCCAAAATTAGATCTCCCACGTTCATTGGGATATTAAAAATACAGAGTTAGTCTGGTTTATATTTTAATGAACATCATTTTCAGTTTCATCTAGTTGCAGGTTTTGAATGGGAATCATCATCACAAAACGAATAAAATTAAATCAGAAATGTAAGAAAATGTTCCCAACGTATATGCTATGAGTCTCCCAAGTAATCCACAATACCATCTCGACATTTTCATCGCTGGCATTCTAAAAAAAATCCGTCACCGTTCGAAAAGGTGAAACAAAACAGGAATGTCTATTTTAATTAAACTCGACAACGCTCCGTTCTTCAAGTTGTATGCAATATCTCACGTAAGAACGAAAACAGAGAGAAAAAAAACGAATACATTCAAACTGTTCTTTTTACCAATTTATCTAAGCACGAAATCGTATAACTATAGAAGAAGAATCCCATTTATGTTGTCACATAAGTTACTAGGCGATAGATAAAAGAATGACACACATCCACCAGCGTTTTATTCTGTCCGAGTCGATTACAGCGCGGTTAGCGGTGGTTTCTGGTAACAGATAAGCAGACGTGTGACGGTTGATCGAGCAGAGACAATCGCAGGCGAGATTTTTGAGTGAGATAGAAGAATGAGAGTCTATTAGGAGGCTGTATAGACGTGTCACGGCAGACTTGATGCTCAGATGGACCGATATATAATCATTTCTCATGTCCGACCTCGGGCGAGAGGAAAAACTGGATCGAATAACTCGAGGAGTAATAAAGATGGGTCAGGTCAGAGGTTGACAAGATGAAATTATTGTAGGCATACAGGATTTCAGAACAAATTACCCATTTCATTGAGTGTGCCAAGTCAACTATCGCTAACTGTAGAATCCTGGAGTCACCGTTGGGCGTGGGTTCGAGTCCCGTATAAGGCATACGTTTTTGTAAACGTCCTTTCACCTATTATCACTTCATCGTTTCACAATCATCCGCTCATTCGTACCCCCGTTTAACCTAGCTGTTGGTGGGGTCATTGAGCAGCATTGAATCATTTCATTGGAAAAACATCAGGGCAACTTCTCCAAATATATAATATTGAAACCATTTCAAATGAACCACAGCTATTCCTCCATACAATAAGTTTCAACCTCATAATAATGATATCTCATTCCTTTCATTCGTAATCGTTTCTGAAAACACGATTGCCAAACATAAATTATTTATTTATGAATTGGATTGATGATTATTTTATGTCATTACATTGTTCTATTGACCACGAGAAACATGTGATTTCAAAACTCATTTGTAGGACGTGTTCTTTGTAAATTATGTGAAATGTGGACCGTCGCATATCATTTTGTATTTGTGATCAAAAAGACGGAATGGATTATTATTTTTAATATTGATTTATCACCGTGATGAAACGAAATGTTTGAACGGTAACTCATACACGATAGGGGGTCAAAGTTTCGTCCACAATTCACTTCCATGTCAAGGACAGGAATGAATTGGAACCAACAGGCATTCGTTGTGAAAAATGGGAAAACGAATTATGTTGAAAATTATATACTGTTTGTCCGGCATCGTTATTTCTACTATTATATTCATGTTAGTATGCCTACCTCTGTCCTTCCTAGTAGCTTCAATTGTTCATATTTGTTCCAATTCACCCATATTTCTTTCATCTTTTCACAATTCAATTGCTCCATGACAACAATTGGGCAACAATGATTCTGTATACAGTTCAAATGTTTAAAAAATGATGTATCGTTATGAACGTATTAGTTTGGGGTTCAGTCTCAGTTTTTCACATTTCTAGTATAGGAAGGTGAGATGAAAAATGACCACTAGGCTTAATCCCACCAAATACAGTCGTTATTGATAATATTAATAATTATCTCTCCCATTTGTATCTATACTGTTACAAAAGTGGAGAAATCCCAATTCGTGCGATGAAAATGGAATGAACCTAATTATGGAGAATTGTGTAATATCTGTACAATCAATCGTGTGGGTGGGCTTATCATTGATCATATTCACACAAGCCTATATTCGAATCAGACAGTGCTGTGCACTCTGTTGGTGGTAAACATGAGGGACTTACGGGAAGGTGCGTGATCAAGTGTATGCATATTTCATCAGTACATTCAATCAAACTGTTACATTGGTGACAGTGGTGTGATGAGCAACATTTAGTCCGCCATATTGTATTCAGAAGCACACTCTGTTGTTATAAGGGGTAAGTAGCCACAGCGAAACATTGCCAGTGTCAGAGTAACAAAGATCGCAGTGACTTTCCGTCTGAAAGTATTGCATAGTGAAATTGCTCTATAAAATTCGGAGAAGTATCTTCTGAAATACTGTTAATCAATAGATATTCACATTAGGTCACATGCTATTATATGGAACGTCACGCGTTGAGATGGAATGCATTGCAAAAGTATCGAGTGTTACTCTTACATACAAGAGATATTTTCAAAGTTGTTATCATACAATTTGAATCAGTAACGTTTTCGACGTATACTGTCTGCATCTTATGATGTATTTGTTGGTTTTGTATCGTGCACAATTGAAGTTGTGGAAACCTCCTGGTGGGAGTCATTTGGTCAATGGGTCGTCTTAGGGCGTATCCAGTATATGTAGGGCAATATGTTTCAGTGACGGTGATTTTACAGATATTTATCATCAAACTTCAACCCTGCAAGATACAAAATTGACGAATAGATCGGAAGATGAAGACAATATTCGCAAAAAATGCTGATAACTCGAATGCATCATAACAAAGGTGTATAGGCCTATATCACTTGTGTGTAACAGTAACACTATATATTTATGCCGTAGATTCTCACCTTAACGCCTACCAGTTCATAAACATGAAACGTAATATATTGTGGATGTATTGTGTCTGGATCGACAGTATTTTATAACATACTTCTCTGAATGGTGTGAAGCAGTTTCACTACAATGATTCGGACGAGAAGTAACTTCACGATGGGCTGTATATATTACGTTGGCACTGAAAATATCACGCTGTGGGTCTCAAAGAGTCTCATAAGTCCCATAAGTCGGTTATTTCCAGAAACCGTATGGCCCAAACCACCTAATTCTGAATCGAATCTAGTTTTATGGACGACCTTTGTTCCGACAAATTCAATTTAAAACCAGTATTCAAATGCATCAATAAATTATGCACTCACGGTTTTGTAGCTGTTAATCGATTCCATTGAAATGCGATGTTCTAATGAGAACCATTCACTCGACGGTAATGGATTTTCTGTGTTCCTCGAATGCCATTCGGAGGTACGCGAAGACAGCTCGATTTCCACCCTTTGTAACAATGCTATGACATCTGACGTCACTGCCAACATTTGTCATTCCCGCAACAACAAACCCTTGCTATGGCGCGCGGCATAGATAACATCCCTCACTATTTTATTAGATACGTGGCAAGATTTATAAAATGGGGTCGTCAAATTGTATCCTGCGAGGTCATATGACTTGTGAGCACAACAAATGGAACCATAAAATAGATACTCATGTCACTTTCGGTAATGATTACAGAACGGAAATGCTTTCCTTTACAGAAATTGTATTTAGTAGAGAGATTTATGACAGCTGGTTTTCATCGGAGTATCGGTCTATGTCACCGCATACGGATGTTGTTGTGTTGTTATTGTGCTGTTGTTGTGAGCAGCCCAAACTAATCTGAATCAACCGAATCTGATGCACTCAATCAAACTAAGCCATACGAAATGATTTAAACTGACCAAACAAACATCTCAAATTAACTGAATCTAAGCTAAGGCTGATCTTAAACCTACTTCTGGATCGACGTATAGCCATTTTGAAGGTTTATATATAGGCCTAAAATTGTATCCATGAGAGTGGGTCGAAGTCTATCAATGTAACAGAGACAGATGTCATTGTTATGTTTGTAGACTTGAAATTGTCATATTTTCAGAGTTTATTCTATTCAGGAACGAAATGATCTACAATTTAAAACTTGATTGTAATTATGAGGCATTACAAATTATAGCTTTCAAAGTGAGTTTCTGACAATAATATGGATTTGTTTACAATAATTCAGTTGGTAATATGCCTATATATACCCACGACTCTGACCGATACTGCCACTTCGATTTTTGTTAATATTTTTGAAAATGTAAAATTGAGCGTATTATACCGTATGTAATTGTAAATCTCGGTCTAGTGCAAGCTGTTACTGAAAGTTAACAACTGGTTGTGCTCTGATTTTAATCCTCATACCGATTCCGTAATCAAGTACACGTCATGATTCACTGCCAGCTGGATATTTGACGATATATTTCGAATATTCTTATACCATCACTGTTTACTAGTGTCTGCATAACTCAGCGCTAAGGCAACGGATCCCTTCGCTGGTTCGATTCCTACCATGAGCTATTTTTTCCAAGTTCAATATAGATGATTCCGGAAAAGTTATGTAGTTGGATGATTATCGTCCAATATTTCTTAGACGGCTGTAAGCGGAATTATCAATTTTTTATGAATTACACAGACCTACTAAAAAAACAACCCACACCCGATCGTGATATTTGTTGCCCTTCCCAATAAATTATTAAGAAATTTGAAACGATAATAAAAGTTTCAATGTCTCTTGGAAGTGTGTGTTGGAAAATTCTCGACGAAACAACATGGATCATTCTGGCCGTGAGAAACTTGTTTGTGAAAGGTTCCAAGCTGAAGATAATGAAAGAAAGAGAGAGCGGATATATGTTGAGAAAGTTTGTCATGTCCTGTTCTTTATACAAGTTTTGATATTTTCCGAGATGGTCTTTTCAGCTTTTCTCTAGAAGTAAAATATGATGTTCTAAAGCACAATAATACTCGAGTTCATAACAATCTACTCAGCACTACCAACTTTCAAAACTAAGCCCGATATAACAAGCATCTTCGGACTTTGTTGGGAGCCACACGACAAACTTGCTCGGCTGAGTCAACCTTTACAAAAAAACAACATATTATTCTCTCGTAATATCTTAGGATTTCAATTTATCGTATAGTTGTAGATATGAACAGAGATGAGAAGAAGAAGTAATGTATCTTAAAAAGAAAAATGATTGATGAAATTCGAGATGTGTTTAGGACTGAATGATACACATCACTTAAGATTCTGTACAGAGCTATATAGGCTAGCCTACTCCTCCTAAAAGCAAAGTGCAAGCAGAGTGTGTATGTTCTGTTTCGGCATAATTGATACATTATTTTCCCATGTTTGGTCGTAATGTCGTGATTATTGTATTCATTAATCTGTGTCTTTTGTGGGTCGCTCATTCTCGAAGTTTTCCTCGTTCGTCACGAGGAATTATCATCCCCTAACATTTCTCAACTATAGAGATATGTGTGACATTTTCGTCTCATATATATTGAAATATTAACTGTAATAATATATTGATATGAATTGATAAATGTGTGGCAATGGGCTTATATGATATAAATATGATAACACCTTTGTTGGTCATGCAGAGATTGTGATATTTGATAGCTGGTAGCTATAGGAGTTTGTATTATAATTATGAGGAATTCGGAAATAGTTCATTTATGGGTGGAGATGAGAAATGGAGTTAATTTGAACGTCTTTCAATTTAATTATTACAATTTTTGGCCAAACCAAGTATCGAAGGGGAACACTTTGACACCCATCATCGAAATATCACATCTCAAGACATAATTCTATTCGAAACTCATCCGAATAATGTCCTTCCGAAAAAGCATGAAATGCATGCAAATTTGTATGAGTATAATAACCGATGAACCTATTCCCCAAATAGTTCAACAAAATTTCCTAATTCCACGTTCCTTGGCCCAGCACACGTATCCCAAAAGTTCGACCGGTCAGTAAATTATTATGATCTATCTCGTGCGATATGGAAACTAATCCCAAACCATCTTCCAATTCTCCACGGCGTTTTATTCTATATCGAGTTTATCTCTCTCCAATTCACGTCGTGTACCTCTTAAAGCCACTCGCTGAATACCAAGTAGCCATTGTCCTCCACGATCGCCTTCCATCCATCCACGATATATAGATTATACATCTGGCAGGCGCCCGCCCCGATACCGACGTATATCTATATATCTGCCGTATATTATGTACGGGGCGCGATGTATGCTGAATGTAAGATCAGCTCTTTAACTGCTTTGCAATAAAACTGGAAAGATATCGAGGTAAGAGACGGACCTAAGATTATAAATGGCCAACATGGCGTTTATCTAGAAATTGGTTTCGAATTAGATGAGTACATGCTGCGAAATATGAATCGACGAATTTATTTTATGGTCGCAGAATTCGAGGCGATTGTATTTTGGTAGTCTTTTACCATTCGTGGAGAGGTGTTATTTTTTAAGCTGATGTGACAAGCTATGGTTTTATGAGATCATTCTGAAGTATCGGGTATGGTCGTTGATGCTGAGATACGTATTTCATGTTTCATGTGATCATAATATTAGCAGTAGTAATAATGATGATATATGTATATATATATATATATATATATATATATATATATATATATATATATATATATATATATATATTTGTATGGTCGACCATCCTGACAGGGTTTTTTCGTGATTTCCCTCTGTCGTTCGGGTCTGATCCACGACCAACTCCTCTCCAGTAACCAAAAACGCCTAATAAAACAACCTCTCAACTCATCATCTCATATATCATATATCATTCGAAGACGCCAATAGATCAAAGCCATCAGTACAGTGCGTCATTAAACCCAATATATATATATATATATATATATATATATATATAGGCTATATATATATATATATGTGTGGAATATTTCAGCCATGTCATAAAAGATACGTCTCGACCGAGAAGAGACTTCCCGGTCGAGACGTATCTTTTATGACATGGCTGAAATATTCCACACATCTCGATATTGGATCGTATCCACGAAGTTCACCCACCATATATATATGTACATATATATATATATATATATATATATATATATATATATATATATGTGTCCACTCTGCATTGATAGTTCACGGTCGCTTCCAGGTGGCAGCACATGTATATGCCAGTCAGCGCGTCGATTCAGTCGAGTTATATGGTCCACTAGACCTTGTAATGTTATTAAAACACGGTGTGTGCAGCACAGGGTTCGTTTTCATGCAATCGTCTGTTTTTTCTAATCTTCTTATTCAAACACACAGAGTGGCTCGTGGGTTGAACGCTGTTTACTTGCCTAGGTTTGTGGTGGAAAACTCCGCCGACATTGTTCGTGTAAACAAGTGGTTTGAAAAGAGAAAGAAAAGGTGGAATACGTGGAAAAATACGTATATCATAACAGGCTGTGGGTATACTTTCGGTTACATGAATCGGTCGAACTACAATAAATGAATCAATATCTGGAAAATATATCGAAATAAAACTCCCTCCTCACTGTCACCCTTATTTATATTTATATGTATTTGAATGTTTTAAATATAAATATATATTTAAGGGGGTACGTGCATGATGCTTGAAAATATAGAGAAATTCATCCACACTCATTTTTTTCTATGCTCAAAACCAGTTTGACTGAATGAAAAGTTCACATCTCCAAGATAATTTTATGCTCTTTGATTAATTGACATTCTAATTCAGTGAATTCGATCAGTATCAAAATGATACGTTAATGAATAAAGATAATGTGATGAAATTCATTGATGTTTCATCTCAAAACTTACTGAATTCGCAATAATAAAATATCGTGTCAATTGAAGAGCATGAAATCGTCTTGTGGACACTGGTTCTTGAAAATGGAAAAAAAATAGTATCGATATATTTTTCGATTTCTGTAAGCACCGTGCATGAACCCCATTAACGAACACCAACAGCTGGGTTATACGGGGGTACGTATGAGCTGAGGGTGATGGAACGATGGAGTGATGATACGTAAAAGGACGATCACAAAAACCCATGGCCCAAGCGGGACTCGAACCCACGCTCGGCCTGACTTCAATTTCTAACGCAGTAAGCGACAGTTGACTGAGCCATGGGGAAGGCTCAATCTTTCATTAGCATCGAAACTTGATACAAAATTGTTGTAAACCAATTGAGGCTGCGAATGAGAGGTGATCTTTCGGACAGAGTACCACAAGGGCGATCTCACCACCCTAAAGTGTTATTGGAATAATATAGCTTATTTAACGAACAATAATTCTCGAGGTGATAATTTTAGGGATAGTTACCAATTGAAACAATTATACTGTGGAGAAAAATACACGTTCAATCCACTTTATTATCTTGTTAAATTTCTTTCTTTTTTCAAAATTCTTTGTTCATATTAAAGTGAAGTTTTTCGAATGAATAGACCTAATATATGTGTATAATATGTATGATATAATATATTTTAATTTGATTGCTTTTTTCAGTCCAATAAACTCAAGAGATTAATTCACTTTCCGAACAGCCAAGCAATTTACCTGTAATATATTCATACATCTACAATATCACTCGGGTGATATTCAATGTTCAATGTTCAATAACGTATGATGTTCTATTTCACAATCTATTCTCGTGAAAAAATTCAACTCCATATTTCAATTTTGAATAATAATTTGTCCATCAATTTCCACCAGCTACATAAAATGTATTCGACCATTTTATAACAGACTGTATAAAAAAAAACAGTGGGATTAGGTTTATTTTTATTCTCCATTCATTGTTATCACCTCTGATATGATGAATTGAAATTGTTGTGAAACATAACTCAATCGATTCCAATAAAAAGTTCAACTTTCCCGCACATATTCTGTTTGATTCTCAAAATGGATATCATACTCGCATATTGCACAAGTGAAATATTCAAGATGTGAGAAATTACATAACTTTTTCTGCATGATCAAAACTTGAACAGAATAATTGTTTTTCAATCAGTGCTGATAATTAAATGTGGGATCGTTCGGACGGGCCACCACAAGGACGATTTTACTACATCAAATTGAATCCTAGTTCGGATAATTTACAGTTGAATTTCTCAATTGTGTAGCTAGGTGAGTGCATACTAAATTATCTATCTTCAATATTCAATTGTACATTTTGTAATAAGGATATAATAATAATATATTCCTATCGAATGTATTCACGAACACATGTAAACTTTTTAATATATAAACGAAAAAAAAATTGACTGTGAAGCTTGAGTGTGAAGAGACTATATTTCCATCCTCCACAAATCACTGCAACTTGTATGAAGGAGCGTGAAACTTCAGGGAAATCAAAAAAGCATTCACGGAGAGACCCGCATATTCTACAAATGCCATGTACAACAAAAATCTGAAAATAAACCCCATTCCGTACACAACCTAAATTTAAATTATATTGTCAAGTAAAGGGAGACTTCACATTACCATAATTTTCATATATTATCCGTTGAAATGTTGTATAGCTGAAAAGGGTCGGCGGTGGTACGGCGAGTTGGGGTGGGAAGGGGTGGGATGGGGTGGGAGGAGGTTCCCCAGCGTAAAGACAAAGAATATTTGCATTTCACTGGATATACCGAGTCACCCTCAGGCCAGGAAATAATTTATGCACGCATAACGTTACATTTATGTCAATTAAAAGAGAGCTAGGCCATTGGTTACAACTCTAGACTGAAAGCGAACGACCCTAGGGGCTCAAATCCTGTTGTGCTAATCTGAATAGAATAATGTTGTTCTGACTGCGGCTGGAGGTAATTCTTTTTAATAAAGTATGAAAAGAGATAACCGGATGAATTGCGATGTTTTTTTTTATTTTAGGTTATATAAATGAAATCGGTATCTGTGGTATGTTGAGGGTGTAACGGAATACTATTAATCGATGTCAGGTACAGCTTGAACGATAAGTAGAAGTCTTTTCTACCTGTCTTAAGGCGTCTCGAGTCTTCATAGGGCGTTAAATTCTCGCCAGGGGGATTTCAGCGATATGAATGGTCATGAAACTTTAACCATGCAAAATGAAAAATTAAGAAATACATCTTGAATAAGATGGAGACAATATTCTCGAAAATGCTAATGTTGAAAGATCACGACATTCGATATTTCTGCTATTGATTTTTACCTCACAGAGTAACGTTACATACAAAATAGATAGCACGTAACATATTGAAATTGTTAATTATGGATCGACATCATTCTATAAGATATTTCTCTGAATGTTGTGAAGCAGTTGCACTACAACAATATGTTGAAACGAGAAGCCAATGCGATCGTTTATATCTACGTTGACACTGCAATTGAAACGCTATGGGTTGTTTCTCGTTAATCAGTCGACATTGTGACTTTGTCAAAGATTTCCCGGGTATCAGGAGAACAGAAAACGGACATTTATTTCTGGTTCAAATGCGACCTGTACTCACATAATGCGACATTCTCGTTCATCAAGCTAGACATCAACGTCAGTCTGTGGACTTACCTGGAAAAGAGAGAAGTGCACATTAGTTAAGAGAGTCACCAGTATATGGAAACTATACTGATTCTTCATCGAAAGTCATTATTAGATCGTGAAATACGAAAAATACAAATGTGGTGTTTAGGTAAATTACCAACTAAGGTACCAAGGTAATCAAGGGTAATATCAAGTTAATCCGGTAATTATCCTTCAATCAACGAATTTATTGTTCGTAAAACTATAAATAAAAGTTCCAAATGTAAATCGTTTTGAATGACCAAGTGTTCTATAATGTACATGAACATGAGTAACACGCACTATATGTCCTGTCTCGAAAAGATCACCTACATTTGTATTGTTGTGAAAATGGTACTTGTATAGCCCATCGAAAACAACCGAAAATCCAATACCATTATCGAAATATATAAAAATTTGTATCTAATTGGTCATTTACACCCATACAACACTCACTCGCATTTAAAAACCAGTTAACAAGAATTGTTATTTGAGAATAAATGTTGAGTTAATGGTCCGTAATGCCCTTATAAACAGTGGTCTGCAAGCTTTCTATTATTACGACGCCATTCAGCGGCAATTTAGCTCCAGTGAGCGCCATTCGAGCGCCATTCGAGCGCCATTCGAGAGCCATCGAGTCACAACGGCGTGCAACACAAAGTGACCAAAACAACCGCTTTATTACTCGGTTATTAATATCCCCCCTGTACTTCCTCCACCCTCTTCACCCCCTCAACCTCCCCCCCACCCTAACGCACCGTCCATGGAGGTGGGCTGCTGTGAGCTCTTCCCACATGGATTGATGCGGGGAATTCACCTAGACTCACTAACAGCACACGCAACATTGACTTCGACGTTAGTCCGAGCTTAGAGAAACAAAAATCAAATAAAACCGTCGAAGCTTCAACTCGGTTCAATGTGAAACACCATTTACCATCTACTCGAGTTTATATTCTTGGTTGAGATCATAATTTATATTTCAGTGAGTTTCATTAAGGTGAGTCCAGTCGCCGTAGGGCGAAATGTTCCCGCCAGGGTGATTTTAGAGGTATAATTTCAGATCATAACTTGAACCTCGCAAGATCGCAAGATACAAAATAACCTTCCTATAATCTAATGAAGACAATAACCATCAAAATTTTCAAATTTAGTGATAGCAAAGGAGGATAAAGATCACTAGTGTGTTATAGTAACAGCCGATATACTTTCCGTCGATTTCTACCATACCGCGTATCGTTGCATATGAAATTAACCATTGACATTTTGTGAATGTTCATTATGACTTGACAGTATTTTATAATACTTCTTTCCATGGTGTGAAGCAGTTTCAATACATTATGTTCATCCGGAAAGTCAAGTCGATCATTTAAATGTTGACTCTATGCGAGGGTTCGTTACTGATTTCTCTCTCCAGTCTATACTATGATTACTATTTATCTACTCACTCCTAGGAGTATTCTTGATACAGGAGTTATCATATTCCTTCAACACTATACTCATCTTCACATTCATTCACTCATCTCTCGATCATTTTCATTTCACTATCAATAATATAACAAAATACATGTTGTTATATGCATTTTATGATGTATAATTGCGCACTGGCATTGAATGAATATAAATATTCAGGAACAATATTCACTAATGAATGGCTTTGTTGAGATCAAGACAGGTACCCGTAGAAGCTCCCGTCTCGAACGAGGAGGCTACAGTGACGTCATGTACAGGAGAACATATGTATAGTGACGTCACTCAAAGTAGAACACGTGTCTAGTGACGTTTGCATCAGATCATCGATAAGCGATGACAGTTGACTGGAACACGGCCATTTGATCAAGACATCAGGACATTGGCGGAAGTGTAGAAAGTCTCAATGAATACTATTTACTACACATGACGTGTGGACATTTATCTTCTCTAGAATAAGAGAACTAGTGATCAGGTGCGGAAACTTCTCAAGAATTATATGAAAATAATCGGATTGATGTTATCAATTCATACAAACGTGGTTTAATGGCTACTGTTGGCTGTTTAATAGACTCTGTAGCCAATAACTGAGAACATTCATATATGACAGAATACTTTCCTATCTCTGGTATATCCAAATGTAGGCCTACTTGGGAGTGAGCTGCAGATGATAATATCTGGGGCAAATACAGTTATTTATATGAATATTTCACATTGGAAGTTTTCTCAAGAGTTTGTGTGATTACTGTCGTATACTAGCCAAGAATCAAACGAAAATAAACGTTGAACAAAATATACACTTATTAGTGGAGGTGCCGTGTTTTAGTATTTTCTCAGGCAAAGTTATTTGACGATAATACTAAGCGTTGAACGATATAAACTCATGAAGAATATATTTATTCATACATATATATATATATATATATATATATATATATATATATATATATATATATATGTATATGTGGGTGTGTGTATGTGTGTATCGAGGAGAAACTCATTCGAATGTGTAATATATTTATTCTCGCTGAACCTAGCTCCGTCACATGAGTGCACGGTGCAGATCCACCATACGGGCATTGTCATGGGATTCCCTTTTGTTTATTCACATCTAGCAGGCCGTGGCGGGGGTGGGTTGGTGATGGGTGAGTGGAGTTAGGGGGTGTGGGGGCAGCACCACCAAGAGGGGGAGTCACGTGAACGTTGGGGCGGTGAGTGGAGAGGGGAGACTGTTCCAAAACATTTTATATTGAAGTAACATCGAATAGGAGGAATTGATTAGTGATTATAGTTGATGAAAAAATAGGAACGTAATGTTACATGAATATATGGTTTACATGTTCGACAAGCTCACCCCGTATCTATCCGAAGTTACCCCCCTCCGTATATCCACCCCTATCATGCTCTTACCCCCCCCCCCCTCCCTCATGGCATACCCCTGACGTCGACCCCCTTTCGCTGCTTCCGAACTAAATGATAAATACATAAAATTTTGAAAACAGCCATAGCGTTATTGTTTCCGTTGTTTCCACCTCGTGTTTGTTCAGTCCGAATAACAATGCAAAAACTCCGCTTCGCTGTATTGTCATCCATGTCACTAGTCTGTTGTGTTTGTCTGTTCAAGATAAACAACATTTCAGATATATATATATTCACTCAGTTCGACGTTGTATTAAATGTATTTCGATATTGTTTATGTTTCCATGAACTTTACATATTGGAATATTGAAAATTAAATTCAACTTCGATTTGATTTGAGTCGTTCCCAGTCTCCATAGGTCAATGAGTTTCAGCCAGGGTGATTCCATGGATATAAATGTCAATAAAACGTTTACGATGCAAAAAACAGAATGAGAATAATTATGCAGACAATATGCAGACAATATTCGTCGTCCATGCTAATGACTTTATACTGATATAACGAAAATGGAAAGATCAGTTGTATGTAACAGTGATTATCGATATTTCTACCAACGATTCTTATTTTACCGCGTACTATCACATACAAATAAATTTAACATCTTGAATGTTCATTATAAATCGAAAGTATCTTAGAAAATACAACTTGTTCGTCCGGGGGGGTCATTGCCATCGTTTATATATTATTTTGACGGTAAGAATGTTAGGCCATGGGTATAGGTTCCCCTTAACAAGCAGTCATTCGAATCAATGAGTAATGCTTCGTGAGAGAAACTGAACTCGAGTTGGGGGTGGGTTCGAGTCCCACGTACGAAATGTTTTTCATCACATTTTGTACTTCCACGTAACCTGTGATGATGGGTGGGGTGAGGTGAGGGAGGGGGGAGGGAGGAGGGAGGGAGAGGAGAAGCGTCAACAATCAAATATGAACGTTTTGGAATATATGAATACAAGATAAACTGAAGCATACAAATACATCATGTCGAAGAATTATACAATTCGAGCTGAATTGTAAATATATTCCTTTCAACTGAAGTTGTTGAAATTCCTTTTATTATTTCCCAATATTATACAAGAACTCATTTCGATTGTTCAAAGAGTAAGTAAAATATGTTCAGAGTCTGCATTCGCAAATTTTCAAGTTATTTAATAATACATCTTCGTAATTGTTTGGAACTAATTGAAACTATTCCATTCTAACTATAGTTTCCAACGTATTCAACCGTCTTCAAATAGAACTTGGATTATGTTTTCAATATAATAATATCAGGATGAAATGGTAATAATAATAATGTCATCATCAATACAAAATCGAATCATATTAATATCAGTTCGAAATTAAAATCACCAACCTAACAATACATATATAATCACTGTATCTCTGTAGAGCCAGCTGCCTAATGGTAATCAATTAGTATCCAGCTTACATCTGAGCGTCACACCGTCATATACCTATTCCAGCCGTATAACGCGTGTTCGATCCCCGGGCGCCTCATCCCACCGGGCCTGTATCCCCGCATAATCATATAAATTACCACCGAACTTACACGAGAGTTAATGATCAGTGCGTTAACGGCGTTATAAATGGCGCAGGTAACTAACCAATCAGCGTCGAGTAAAATGTCTCGTTCTCTACAATTGTCATTGGTTAAAGACTTTGCACTCAGTTTATGTCGGGCATAACTCTTGGCTGCCGGATCCTGTTGGCAGGGCTTGGTGTGCACGAGACACGTGATTGGCTACTGCAAGTCACGTGGCCTATATTTGCACATCCGACGTGGCGCTATAACACGTACGACACGTCTAACACATAGCAACAGGCTCGCGTCTATCCTCCACACTTCATGTTCGTATATGCTCTTCATATGGTATATATTACTCATGAAGCCCATATACTATACTGTATAGATACAGATTATGAATCTTCATATGAATATATATATATATATATATATATATATATATATATATATATATATATGGAGAGAGAGAGAGAGAGAGAGATGTATATATATGACTGCGATCCATTACTGATATGTATGTACGTTTTTTTAACATCATGAGAATATGCACATTCTCATTCGTGCACATTCTGGGACTTGAACTCAGAACCTTCCGCTTCGATCCCGCAGCTGTATCTTTCACGGTCATTAATTTTGCCACTTTCCTTTCTTGTTTCCTGAAATTTGTATCGGGTTTAACGACGCAATGTGATGATAACTGAGAAATATTGGAGTCGGTTGGATGATGGGAGGATGATAAGAAGGTTTCTTACGTATTCAAGAAGATAGTGTGGAGGAAGCGGTCGTGGGCTTTTGTAGGAACCATCCCTGCATTAGAGAAAAAAACACGAAAAAACTGTATAGATGAACTGTGGCGGGGATAAAACCAATTAAGTCTGCCCCTTACTTCCAGATAAACACAGAGTGAACGCATTCGTAACTGAGCTTCCCTCTCTCGTCAAGTGGAGTATCATTAAATTCCATCGACACCATGCTAAGAGGTTGGAATCATCAAAACAATGAGAACGTCACAGCTTTGATTTTAATCCCCAAGTCGATGATTTCGTAAACAACCAATCATTGTTTCATAAAGGGTAGAAGTTATCAGCGAACAATAGTCATGTTGAGTCGGGAAACATTTTACTAATTGACAAGTTTATACTCGATTCGAATGTTTTGTTTCATTGGAAACATAACATAAACATCGTTTGCATGGAGCGGCGTAATCCTCTTGGCTCTGTGTACTTGTTATAAATTGATAGAAACAATGAAATGTAGAGATTTGAAAAAGCTCATGACGACATTTTCTATAATGAGGATTTTTCAATTTTACTTAGAAACTAATTTGATTCATTGTTTATTCAGTTTTAAATGAAATGAAATGATTTTATTATGTAACAATATGTACTTTGTGAGTTCTTTGATAATTCCAATGAGTTCTATCAGAAGACAATAAGATGTTTAGCGCGTGTCGTTGGATCGAAACACCTGACTAACAGAAATATTAGATACTGCGAACTGTCATTCGTCTGCTGTATTGTCGCTGGTATAGACTACCTTCGTCACGAACACATATTTTAATTAAAATATTTGCTTAAAGTTCATTAAGGCTTCTTTCAAGTGACGTCATACGTTATTGTGGACAACAATGACCTCATATTGTATCCTCCAAACACAACAACACTGGATATTAGCTTGTTTCCCCTGAATTGTCTAATTGCTATGTCAACCTGGACAGACTCTTCATTGGCTGGCAGGCGATATTTATCGAACCATCGGTCTGTCACAACCATAGAGCTTGCACACTGGTAGATGGCACATTAATGAAGTCATCATGCGTGGCGGCGCGGGGTCTGTGGTTTGCGAATGTAAGTCACGTGCTTCGGTGATACCAGCAGGACTGGAAATATTTTGTTACACGTTATCCTTATGGTGGACCTCCGAGTCGGACCAAATGAATTACTTTATTCATTGATTGTTATGACTGATGTGGTAATTCTACTCAGAAAATATACGTCACGATAATCTGTATTTATTGACTTTCCACGTGACTTACACATACGTTTTTCCATTAAACATCCTCTGAGTCTGAGTATCAAAATGACACGATGGTGTGCCGCGATCGCTGCGTGTAAGCATATGGTGTAAGTCTACTAGTGTAGCGGAAGGTACTTGTCTATCCCCGAATCACGTGGTTTCTTGCCTGATTCCTTCCCCCCTGCACTCGTCAACAAGCTGTGTCGGCCTCAAAGCAGCCCGTGTCACGTTATAGAGCCAGAGGCCAGATAATAATTATAATGATGATAATATTCATTCATTACCTGAAGACTGTACAGTTACAGAATGATAATCGATAATGACATAAAGTGAACATTGGCAATGAAATGAATTGAAATGAAATGTGATGAAATGATCATGGTCACCACATGCGGACGTTGTTGTTGTTGTTGTTGTTGCGAACGACCTAAGCCTACCTGAATAACTCATTCCAACTAACTCAATGACCACACCTAGAAAAAAAAACAATCTGAACAAAGTGACACTGATCTAATAGAAAAATTCGTTAACTAGTTTAAAAAACAAGATCCGGGAGTTCATTGAATAGTTACGATATCCGTGTGATTACGTTATGCGCTGGTATACCTTCGTCTCACGTGAAGACGAGTGTATAGCCGGCATCTCGCGGGACGCGTAAAAACAAATCGTCCATTAAGAGAACTCCCGACTCGTCTATGTGACGTCATGACAGCATGCAAAGAGAATCGTCAAGTCGGAATTAGCTGTCATCCGTGACGTCACGCTCTGGCTCGGGAGACTGGCCTGGAACAGCTGATATTGGCCACGTACTCGACGAGTCCAGATCCTCAATGCTAAGACAGGACTGAAAATCATATCTATATATATATATATATATATATATATATATATATATATATATATATATATATATATATATATATATATATAAGTATGTATGAAGATGGAAACCTGGCACCTCCATCGATATCGAGGCAATGATTCTTGAAACATAGTTGATGCAATCAGATTGTACATGTGTGTGTGCGCGTATGTATATATATATATATATATATATATATATATATATATATATATATATATATATATATATATATATAAAATCGTGTGAGCTGGTGTTCGCGTGTGGGTGTACAAAGAAAGAGAGAGGGAGAGAGAGAGAGAGAGAGAGAGAGAGAGAGAGAGAGAGAGAGAGAGAGAGAGAGGGAGAGAGAGGGAGAGGGAGAGGGAGAGGAGAGAGAGAGAGAGAGAGAGAGAGAGAGAGAGAGAGAGAGAGAGAGAGAAGAGAGAGAGAGTGAGAGAGTTAGAAAGAGAGAGAGAGAGAGAGAGAGAAAGAGTCAAGATCAGGGTGGAATTGAATTCGGTAGGAAAGCTCTTTCAATTCGATTTCGAGGACGTGGGTCAGCAAAGGTACCGAGAAACGCACACATAAAGAAAGCCAGGCCGAAAGGGAGGGTCACGATGCGATGGAACAGCAGGTGAGGGGCGGGTGGGAGTGGTTGGAGTGGAGGGAGGGAGGAGGGGTTGACCTCACGGAGGAGAATGGAAACGATTGTGGGTCTTATGATGGAAAGTACAGCAATTCACCACGAGAGGAGACTTTTTTCCAAATGGATATAGTGAGGTTATTTTAATGGATTCGTTCTTCTAGTGGATTTTTTTTTCACCTTTATTATCGTATATCCACGAGAGATGAAGGATCGAATCATCGTGTGGCAGTGCTGTGGGATGGATGGGACGGTCGATCGAAACCTTCATCTCATGTGGCACCGGTAGTATATATAATGTTATTTCTTCGAATGACTTATTCATGTTGATTCGGAAAGGGCAGACAACGTAACGACATTTTTCTCCCCATTGTCCAGACAAAGGAACTTCGAGGCTTCTGGAAAAAAAGGTTGGCAATCAGAGGGAGTATGACCGATCAGGTTGAACACGTGCTCGGTAGCCAAGGCTCTGCTACCAGAACGGTAGTTCAGAAGGATGTGAGTTCGAGTCCCGTATGAGGCACGGGTTTTGGCCGACAGCCGCTTTTTTGTACACATCACAAGTAAGATTGCTGAGATCTTTGCTGTAACATCATTCGATTTGGTTATGTGTGTATGTGTAATATGCGCTTCGGGTATGTAATCATAGAAGTTCGTGAACTCTCACGTTTGACCCCGAATTACATTGAAAGTAATTCAATTGATAATTCGATCCGCATTTATTCCATGAAAACTGAATTATTGTCTTCACTGTATTATTAACAAAATACACAAGAATTTCTGAATTTGATAGATTGAGTTTGGTGACACATAACATACGTTATCATTAAATGTCATTACTGATTAAACTCACTTGATGGAATAAGTCACTATCCAATCAATAATCAAAAATATGTTATATTTATTCACACATATATTTACATTCCAATTTGATTCCAAGTGTATGGAAAATACGGAATAAATTATATAATTGATATCAATAAAATAATATTGAATACGCTGGTTATATTACTATGGGTTGATGAATTGACTGTGACCATGCCAATAATATTGAATTCATCTTGATATAGTTGCTAGTGATATAATGCATGCAACCAGCACATGTAACTCTGCGCAAACGCGCTGACGCTTGATCTGTGTGATCAAGGATGCGAGGAAGGATCGGGCCTCGGTTCGATTCCCGCTAACGTTCATCTTTATATGAGGTTTTCCGTGGTTCTCCTCTGCAGTCTGGGCAAGAGCAGAGATTATTCCTATAATATAGGCCACGACCGCTGCCTTCTCACTCTCCTTCTCATCAGCGGAGTATAACCCTCAACTCTTCATCTTATTATTCATTCATGATATTATTATTGAAGTTCATCCACCCCAATATATCCTATAGTTATCATCAGAGTGGTTCGATAAATGCCATAATGAATGAACAAATTCCCATTTATATAACGAACCTTCAACGTTCAGTACTACATTGACTACGGTCGAGAAATATCAGATTTATTATCACATCTTCGCAAAGACAGGGAAAATAAAACTATCGGATACCACTGAAAGCAATATCTCTGTATGTCGCTAGACACAAATAAACAGCGAATAAAAATAACAAATAGAATGTTTACAACTTTCAGACACACACATATATATATATATATATATATATATATATATATATATATATATATATATATATATATATATATATATATATATATATATATATATATATATATATATATATATATATATATATATATATATATATATATATATCTACATGGCGTGACATCGACTTTGACTGAACTGTCCCAACAGTCCGGCAGCATGTTCGATTTAATCATTGTGAGTAGCTTTTACCCATGCCGGGCATCGCGACGCCCCCACCCTCTCCCTCCCCCACACATCCAGAGGCGGCGTCCGCCCTTCAACATACGACATACATCACAGAAGATTCAATACCTCAACCCTCGGACAGAGAGGCTGCGAGGACGTTTGCTGGACCTGAATTCACATCTGGCTTAGAGCATTGACTGATCGGCTGGAAAAACAAAAAGTTTTCAGGTTTTTGTTCAGTTCGAATAAAGGGTATGGGATGGTTTATTTTAGTATATTCAATTCGAGTGAATGGGTTATATGTATTGAGTATAGTATACTGTTATGTACTGAATATATTAGACTGTGGTAGAAACAGTAACACTTGAAAGACGGGGATAACCTAAAAACTTATAGTCCATTATATGCCCCTCACCTCCCGAGTCACACGATGCGAGTGCTTCAGCGATTGAGCTAATTGTGCCAGTTCAAGAAGATGAAATTGACCCCATCGATAGTACACTGAATATACTGGATTAATCGAGTATGTACTATGTGTTGTTTAATATTAGACTGAATATACTGTAAATATACCAAGTTATTATCATACTATATACACTATATTATATTATACTCGCTATATTGAAATGTACTGAATATCTATTCTTAAAGGATCTATTGCCATTTTGCCAAACCATTCATACTCACATTCATAGCATGATTATTTATAATTTTTCATATCATTTTTATATTATTTCTATATTACTGTTTAATGATACTTTTTTAGATGAGCGTAGCGAAGATTTTCATTCCATATACCGAAAAATTTTGGGCTTGATTTTTATGTTTTTTTTTTTTTTTTTTTTTTTTTTTTTTTTTGTAATTTTGTACGCGGCATACAGGTCAGGAAAAAGTTTCAATCAACTCGAAACTTTTTTTACAAATTGGTGTTATACCAGAATAAGTTGGGATTGTTTTTCAGAAAAATCGGTCAAACGGATCTTCCGGAAAAAAATCGGAAAGTATGGAAATTCCCCATAAGAATAGGCCGGGGAAAAAATACTTAGAATTTTATTTTTTTCAAAAGCTCTCAAATTTATACTGAGTGTGTAAAGATCTATCATACCTATTTTAAGCGATTTATGGAACAATCGGATGTGAAATAACGAAGAGAACGCAATTTTAAGGTACTTTTTTACACATCAATAAAAGCAATTAAGAAAGCAATTAAGGAACTACTAGGAAAACGCCTTATATGCGTTGTGAGATGAGCTTAGAAGTATGGAAATGTAGAATTAAGAATATTTGGTCAGCTCAATGTACATATACAGGCCATGGATCACTTCGAAGGTTTAAAAACCGCGGCCGTCTGTTGGTATATGGACCTTGGTTTCCAAACAATCAAACCAGTGCCTTCTTCATATACATCACAGATTTTAAACGTTTTAATTTATTGGTGACACTTGTTGCTCACATTTAATAGTTCCTTAATTGCTTTCTTAATTGCTTTTATTGATGTGTGAAAAAGTACATTCAAAATGCGTTCTCTTCTTTATTTCACATCCGATTGTCTCACAAATCGCACAAAATATGTATGATAGATCTTTCCACATTCAGTATAAATTTGAGAGCTCTTGGAAAATTTTGGTTTTCCAAGTATTTCTCCCCGGCCTATTCTTATGGGGAATTTCCATACTTCCCAAATTTTTTCTGGAGACACCGTTTGACCGATTTTTCTGAAAAACAATCCCAACCTATTCTGGTATAACACCAATTTGTAAAAAAAGTTTCGAGTTGATTGAAACTTTTTCCTGACCTGTATGCCGCGTACAAAATTACACACAAAAAAAAAAAAAAAAAAAAAACATAAAAACCAAGCACAAAATTTTTCGGTATATGGAATGAAAATCTTCGCTACGCTCATCTAATTAAATATGAGCAACAAGTGTCACCAATAAATCAAAACGTTTAAAATCTGTGATGTATATGAAGAAGGCACTGGTTTGATTGTTTGGAAACCAAGGTCCATATACCAACAGACGGCCGCGGTTTTTAAACCTGTGAAGTGATCCATGGCCTGTATATGTACATTGAGCTGACAAAATGTTCTTAATTCTACATTTCCATACTTCTAAGCTCATCTCACAACGCATATAAGGCGTTTTCTCAGTCATATTTACCGTTCATAACTCTCATTATTTTCTACCGTCAAGTTTTTTTACTGATCATTCATGTGAGATTTATTATTATTGTGTGTTTTTCCTTCCTCATTATTTTGCATCCGATCATTATTATTTGTCGAACGCCAATCACAGTCTTTAATAAAGATTTATATAATTAGATGAGCGTAGCGAAGATTTTCATTCCATATACCGAAAAATTTTGTGCTTGGTTTTTATGTTTTTTTTTTTTTTTTTTTTTTGTGTGTAATTTTGTACGCGGCATACAGGTCAGGAAAAAGTTTCAATCAACTCGAAACTTTTTTCACAAATTGGTGTTATACCAGAATAGGTTGGGATTGTTTTTCAGAAAAATCGGTCAAACGGTGTCTCCAGAAAAAATTTGGGAAGTATGGAAATTCCCCATAAGAATAGGCCGGGGAGAAATACTTGGAAAACCAAAATTTTCCAAGAGCTCTCAAATTTATACTGAATGTGGAAAGATCTATCATACATATTTTGAGCGATTTGTGAGACAATCGGATGTGAAATAAAGAAGAGAACGCATTTTGAATGTACTTTTTCACACATCAATAAAAGCAATTAAGAAAGCAATTAAGGAACTATTAAATGTGAGCAACAAGTGTCACCAATAAATTAAAACGTTTAAAATCTGTGATGGATATGAAGAAGGCACTGGTTCAATTGTTTGGAAACCAAGGTCCATATACCAACAGACAGCCGCGGTTTTTAAACCTTTGAAGTTATCCATGGCCTGTATATGTAAATTGAGCCGACCAAATATTCTTAATTCTACATTTCCATACTTCTAAGCTCATCTCACAACGCATATAGGGCGTTTTCCTAGTTTTTATTATCACCATCGAAACTTGATACTAAATCATTGTTCGCCAATTGAGGCTTCGGATGGAAAGTAGGTTGTTTCCATGGGGCACCACAAGGGCGATCTTATCAACCGGAAGAATAATTAAAATATGATAACTTATTCAACAAACAAATCAAATCTTGAATGAGGTAGTAATTTCAGGGTTAGAGAACAATTCGAACCTTCGCAGTGGGGAGAAAAAAATCTTGAATCTTTTTATTATCTTGATCTTTTTTTTCTCCTTGAAATCTTCTTTCATCTCTGTTCATCTTTTTCTCGTATTATTAACAAAATTCACAAAATTAACCATTTTTATTCCGATCTTATCAATCGAAAGGATATTTGATTGTTTGCGCTAGACCGAAATCTAACAGAAAAAGGGAGTGGACTGTATTTTGAAATGGTTTGAAAATAGAAAAATAATGAAAAGAGTGACTTACAGATAGAAGCGCAGCGATGTCACCCAAACGAAGTGTAGAATAATAATCGAAGTATAAGAACGGAAGAACGGAGAGCTGGGGTGTAAATAGAGAAGGAGAAGGTAGGAATAATGAAGGAATATTCAAGAAGAAAAAAGAACAGACGAAACGTCCGTCCGTACTAGCAAAATGTCTAGACGACCAAACTAGATAATAAACGTAGCGAAAACTTGAGAGATGCGTGGTCCACGACGGAATACCTGTAACTAACTAACTTGTCATAGCGACATGCAAGGGAAGGGGGTTGAAAACCAGTTAGGCTGGTCGTACACAGAACTAAACAGAAGGGGAAATACATAGTTGAAACCACGAACGTGAATTTCGTCGTGAGAAAAGAAATAAGGCAATGAATGGCGCGAACATTGATAATGACTTGAATCATTCAATAAACAATGAATCTTGAGCAAATAATTCCAGCAATATAAATCAATTCAAACATTCACATTGGGTAGAGGAAGTAAATTCTAACACAGATCTGATTTTTTTCCATGGCTCAGCTGTTACACATACTGATAATGAAACTGAATTCACTCAGTTATCCTCAAGATTTAATTCAGTTTCCCGCGTGCCAGTAAGTACAGAAGCTCAATACAGTTTAATCGTGATCAGTGAATCAGAAACAAGTCATCTTCTAAGTGGATACGAACAAGAGAAGGATTACAGACTCTGACATGTCCGATGACTTGAGCAACAGATGAGTGCTGTCCACTGTACTTCGAGAGAGTAGAAATAAGTCGTGAGTCCATACACATGGATTGGTCCAGTAGACGCGAGGAGATTAACGTCAAGTCTGAGCTCGATCGTAAACATGTATTGTTTCTTATGTCACATGATTCAATTCATTCCGCATCGTTCTATCTCGGATTGAAGCTATCGTATACCGATGCATAGACAACAGCGTTCCATAGCTGTGTAACCAGCTTTCAATATGGACCAAAAATGTGCTGTTACCTTGGTACTAATTAATTGATTATACTACTTTCTTATAAATTCATTGCAAAACTCATTTATTACATGGTTGGAATTATATACTCCATGACCTTCGAATGTATATACATATAGGAACAGAAAGGCCAATCTATCTATGTATGTATACGCACTTTTCTCGCGAAACATTTCTTCCGTTCACATTGCAATATTCCCCATATGATATATCTCCTACAAATCACGAAAAACAGTACACTATAACTCAATCAAGTAAACGCCAGGATCACAAAAATTCGATTCACCACATAATTTGAACTTCACTCACCACCCAAACTGAAAGATCCAGACACAATTCTCATATTTCTTAGCTCTGGAGAGAGTCTGTATTAGGAATTAGCATGAGTTGCGTATCCATAACTATAATCCAATGTTCTATATAGAGAAAAATTACCGTTCGTAATCTATGTATCTATGTTATCCATGTGTCAATTGTCAATCCATGTAATCCATGTATGAGACGTAAAACGATAAAAGACGCTTACAATTAACCATATGGGTAGACCTATTTATCACACCTCAATTTACAATATTATTATAATACAAAAAACGGCTCAGAATAACTCTTTCTCCATACATCACACAATCTCAAAGCAAATGACAAGTAGTTATAGGCATGACTTATCAGTATGAGCACTTCATGTGAACATTTAAAGATACCCCGATTGGTAGAATCAAAATTAATTCATCTCGCATATATTCAGCATACTTGATTGTATGTTGTGTTCCTCAACATCAGTGGGTAGCGTAATCAATAGTCGCCCATTACACGAACGAATCGCTATATATTGTATATAATGTTCTCTTCATAGGTAATTTCAGTTGTGAAATGTATTTTCTCGTCATGTTGGCAGCCCCGAGCAACTTTCATACGTCATGCGTTGATTGTCGGTTTCCTCTCTCAAAGAAAGATGGTATTCAAGATCGTATAACGATGCGCACTTTGTACATAGGTTCGAAACAGCTCTCCAAACCTAAACCCAAACCTAATTACGAGAGATTTGACGAAGACGCAAGTTGGCAACTCCACCTGGGGGTTGAAACTTGATGCCAAGTATCGTGGTTATAGAGTTGTTCCAGAGAGTATCGCAGTCAGAGCTCTTGGGACTGTTGTAAGCTCGTAAGTCTTGGAACCATTTAACTGTAATGCGTACGACTCGGTACAATCCGACGCACGTCGTCATCCCGTGCCGGTAATTCAGTCCGGTATCAATATCTACAGTTAAGGCGTAACCGACTCTTTGTAGGACGAGCTTCAGCCAGGATTCAATTCGACATTGGTGTTCGTTTTCTTTTTTTTTCATGTTTTTTTGTCGGTTCTACACAGGTCAAACGGCTACAGCTATACCAAATTCAAATTTTTCTCAATATGGTTTCTCATCTAACTTAGATCTGTAAAGTTTTGTGGCAATATTGGGTGGTGACTTTTTTTTGGGGAATTTTAGAAATTTCAAAAATACCCATTAGAATAACACGGCGGAAAAAAAATATATTTTCCAAAAAAATGAAATTTTGCGTGAAGTTGAATCACATTTTGATACACATTCCTGGAAATTTTCAGCCTAATCGGGTCAGCCAGTTTGAAGAAAAAACATAAAATGTGCTAAATTGGTACCACTCGAAGCAGTTTTTACCAATTTTCACCCATACTATTACTATCCGCTCGTCTGACAATGCATATATGCCGTTTTCATAGTAGGGACACAAATAACCGCCAGGTGCAGTCAACAGACATGAATGATCCTAAAATTTGAACAGTGCGAGATGCAGAATTACTAAATGCATCATAAAATACAGATGTCGAAAATGCTAATGATTTGACTTCATGATAACTGAGGTGGGAAGATCACTTGTATGTAACAGTTCAACCTTCGATATTTCTGTTATCGATCTAAATCTCCCAGCTTATTGTAACGTAGAAATAACATCTGATGTAATGAGAAATGTTTATCATGGATTGACAGTATTCTATAAGATACTTCTCTGAATGTTTCAAGTCATTTTACGATCGTTCATATATTACATCGACTCTGAAATTGTTATTATAAGGGTAGATCCCCCTCAATATATTTCTTGTTCTAGAGAAAAAAAACTGTATTGTGATACGAGGAATGTAGACTGAGAATTGTAACATGTTTTCTGTGTTAATAATACAGTGTGGAAAGCTTTTCATTACAAGTCTGTGATTGCGGCAATTGGTGAAAGCAAGCAACTTAGACGATGAGTTTCTGAAATTAACATGTTTTTGCCGTTGCAGAAAGTTTTTCAAATTGTCCATTCAGCCAATCTGTTCCATGCTCACAAAGTACGCCTCCGGGAATGGGAAAGAAAAAAAGGGAGAAATAGACTTGGGTTGAGGGAAGAAGAGAGTGGTGTGTAATTCCCCTAGCATTAGCACCGTACGGTGGCGCGGCCTAACGGCGAGTAATGGGATGACGAAGACAGATGAGCATCGCCGTGGGAGACATTAGGCATTCCAAAAGTCACCCCCCTCCTCCCCCTCACTCCCGCTCAGAAGTTTGGCCTACTAGAGAACGGCGGGAAAAAAAGCTCGCCAAAGATGGAATGCAATGTAATGAGGGTTGTAATTGTAGATTGTGGCACGCCAAGCATTTCGTCTGAGACTCCCGTTCGTATCGGAACTTCGAACGGAGGTTCAAAACAAACTGAAAGTACGAACACTAATTACAACACTTTTTCCCCCTAACGTTCAGTACTTTTTACTTGTTCTGTGGAAAATATAATTTCGTTAAATAATGAGCGAAGTGTCTATATTCGTCGGAACGGAAGTAGGTTTTTGTTTGGTTTCAATTTATATTGAACGAGTTTGGGATGTTTGTTTGAATGGGTTAGTTAGTTTGAGCTACTTTGGAATTGGGTTCATTAAAATAGTTATGGGATGGGTTATTTATATTCGCTCAGTGCGCATCAGCAACAACAAGAATAACAATGATAACAACAACAACAACAACAACAACAACAACAACAACGACGACGTCCTTATGTAGTGACAGACCGATGGTCCGATGAATAGCGGCTGTCAATGATGAAGCAGCATGTTATGTTTGGGTTATCATAGCAGCTAGAAGAGTTGGGGGGAATCAAACTGATAGCTAGTGTTGTTGCGTGATTGGAGGAAACAATGTGGGGCGCATTGTAGTCCACAACAATGTGTGACGTAACTTGGAAGCGGATCCTATACTCTAAGACTCTGTTATGAGCTGCAATAACTATAAGAATAGAATATTGATTAAGTAAAATGATGAAATATTATTTGATTCAGATGAAGTAATTTTTAAATCATCAGAAATTTTAAGTATCAATTTAGATGTATCCATACATAATTCATTGACGACTATCGTACTTTTCAAGCACGCGTCATATTTTAACAAAATTGTATTGAAATGTCCGAACTGTTCTCAACAATTTTAATGAAAAACTTTCTGAACTTGTTCAAAATTCAATTAAAATCAATTATAAAGGCAAAGTCGTAGAATTCATTAATATACGAGGAAATTGAAACGCAACCCAATTTATTCATTCAGCCATTGATAATTAATATCTGAATACATTTTTCCTCTTCGCAGATGTGACTCTTCTCATGAACTCTTCTCTAATAGACATTCACAATTTCAACGTTTTTTAATCAAGTTATGATATTAATTGTGAACGATTTCCTCTCTCTAATATATTGAAGAGAGGAAGTTACTCAATAAGAATGTTTGACCGGCTGTTTTCTCGGGTAATAAAGATCTGAAAGTGACGTGTGAGTTTAATTTCCGGCCTCCCTTCCCTCGGATAGCAACCCCTTCTCCTAACCTCATACACGCACGCTCGCTGCGAATCTCTACAGACCTTGGGACATGCAACCATCTGGGTACTTCTTACTTGTCGGTTTGTTATTTCAAGCACGACAGGTCCGTGAACTTAGTCCCTCCAATGTCAGCACAAATTCTGAAACCTCACCCAGAGTTTGTGCTGGGCCTCTAGATTTTATGCTGATACTTTCAGAATTTGTGCTTGGTAATTTTCCGAGAAAATCGATCTTCAATCCATGAGGATCCAAGTTCACGCAGCTCCTCCATTGTAAGCACAAGTTCTGAGTTCTGACACTTCGTCCAGAGTATGTGCCTATCAATGTTACGCCAAAACTTTCAGGAATTGTGCTGGGTAGTTTTCCGAGAGAATCGTTTTTCTAACCATGAGGGGCCAAATTCAATCAGCCCCTCCATAGCCGGCACAAATTATGAAAGTCTTGACATAAAATCTAGAGGCCCAGCACAAACCCTGGGTGAAGTTTCAGAATTTGTACTGACATTGGAGGGGCTAAGTTCACGGACCTAAGCACGAATCGTCATAGTACTTGAAATATAATAATAATATTGTAGACGTAATGGACACGATATTTATGTACTGTGCATACCTCCAAAAATTATTCATATTCCATGAATATGTTCAAATAATGTTTATAGTTCACGAATTATTATTAAATTACTCACAAGAAATTCAATTTCACTCCCTCGATATCTCCATAGCTTCAATTTCGAATTGCCCAATTTCCCGAATTGCCGAAATTGCCGAATTGCCAATTTCGAATTTCAACTGTACAGTGTACACACTTTCAAAAGCAATTCATATTCCATGAATATTTCAGCATTATTCTCATTGTTGATGAACTATTCAATTTCTAAAATAGAAATCAATTTCGCTTCCTCATAGCTTCAATTTTCTTTCTGTCGATTCACGATTCATCATATTTTCACAATCCAATATTATCTATGATCAGTAATTAGGTTTGACAAATTATTCTCCATTGATATATATATATATATATATATATATATATATATATATATATATATATATATATATATATATATATATATATATATATATATATATAGTTATATAGTATATATATAGTATATATATAGTTATTCATACAATATGATGAATAGATGGACTGACAAACTTTTCTATTGTACAGTGATTTGTCCCGTAAAACTATTGAATAAATTGATTCGAATGTGAACTAGATACTTTTTTGATAAACCAATGTTTTTGACTTTTTTTGACGATGAAATATTTCATCTACTTCTCTCTCCTCCGAATATGAAGTGAAATGAATCACTGATTTTAATCTATTTCTGTAGTTTCTTTTCCTAAAGTTCGAGTTCCTTGATTTGTGTCGATGGTTTCAGAATAATTCACTCCCATCAACATTTATTATAAGTATATAATACTGGCCTATACGTTTTCTCTAAATTTTCAATCAGTAGGCCTGATTTGGATCGAAATAACTCATAACTTTTGACATTTCAATCGGTATGAAATATTCCCTAATGGATATTAAAATCTTGGCATTCAATCTGTCAGATTGAGAATACTTGTTTAATTCAAAAAGTGCTCTCAAGAAGTTCACAATATCGATCTTAATTCAACATGAATGTTACTTCATGTTCTGTGTTGATCTACGGAGAACTTTTTCCCAATTATATTGAGTGATAAAAGTATAATTTATATCTTATTCGAACTTTAGTGAAAGACAACATACGTTCTCAAAATAATTAATTAGGAAATGAATATATACTCCGTTTCGCAGAAAAGCTATGATAGCTAGAAAAACAAGAACTGGGATATTTCCTCAGAGCAAACAAATATTTTGTTCACGTTCAAACCAAACGACAAAACTTTATAATGAACCAACTCAGTATATATTCACTAAGAACCATAAAAACGGTAATACACATTTATATTTTTTCAACCCCTTTACCAAAACGGACACAAATAAATCACACCCAACTCCAGCTCTTCTCCATTCTACCCACCTCCTAGGGGGGGAGAGAGGGGGACGCAACCCACGTAACACTATTTATTGCACGCGGGTCCCGTTTCCCCAAAACTGCTCTTCGCCGGAAATATCCAGGGAAATTTTATCGGTAGCTATAAGTTGAACCCTCAAGAGGAAATAGCATATCTGACATTCAGCCCCGAGAACTGAATATCATGCACACACCATCATTGATTTAAAACGAACTCCGGCAGGAATTGGAAACCGTATTTCACAAATTATTTCCACCGCCCCCCGGGTGCTCGATACTGATATATAGATGTGATGCGGTACTCGACGCCCGTGACGTCATGGCCATACCGATAGGACAGAAAGGTTGGGACGCTTGGAGAGCAATGAAGCGTCGTCCGAGCTGTCCATCTAGCTATATATATACACATACCGGCGTGGTACGCTGGAGAGTTCCAAACTGAATGGGCTGGAATAGAATATAGAATCACTGGAGATTAGAAGCTATATATATATATATATATATATATATATATATATATATATATATATATATATATATATATATATATTATATATATATATATATATATATATATATATATATATATATATATATATATATATATATATATATATATATATATATGTATATATTAAATGCCTGTGTATATGTAGGCCTATATGATTTCGTGATAGAGAATTGCAGTGAGTAATTGTATCTGCATATCGTTTGCCCTACGAATCTCCCAACAGCTAGGTTATTTGGGGATTTTGGGGTACGAGTTAGCCCGACGCGGTGTCATTAGAATGGTTATCTGTGAAAATAAAATTTTATGAATGAGATCCATAGAATATAAATTGTCTGTATGATTATTTGATAGTTCTTGATGGGCGTGACTTATTGAATGATGGTCCAATTGCATATTATTTCAGATATTCTGATTGGTAGCAAAAAGTCTTCCATTGAACGGCCTATTCGATCGAAAATCATGTTGTGTGGGTTCTCGAATGGCGGAAAGTGTGATCATACAATCGAATTGTCAAAACTGACGATCATTTCAATCCTTATTGAAGTATAGGCTGAGACTGATCAGTCACTTTTAAAATCAAATCATGTGTAATGAAAATAAATGTCATCAATCAAAAGTGAAGTCATTTATTTCATCATCATAATGATTGTGTTTTTTTTTATAATATTTTCATTTTCGAAATTATATACAGACAAAAGCAATCCATTCACAGTTTCAATATACAATACACAATAACGAACAATTGAACGGTATGGATTGATAGCAATCCCGATAAGAATCGAGTTTCTTGTGACATTTCCATGACAACGTCGTCTCCAAAACCGTTCGAAGTGTCGGATCAAGAGACGCAACAAACAAGAGGAAATAACTAATATCGATTCCTCCTAAACATGACACGTAACTATCCGAGATCTTGAATAACTAACTGTCGAATAAATAGCAATTGAAGGAATAACTCTCAAAGTAACATCCAATCGCTGTATATATCTCGTTATGAGGTACATAAATTGCCGGCGTGGCCTACAAACTTGCAATGATAGTTTCTCTTTCGATGTTTTTCTACAGTAATAAATCAGCAGATTGAGGTCGCTACACTCGTGGAAGATTTAGTAATAACAAATTCCAATTCACTTCGTTAATAATAAAATAATAAAAAATATCGTCAGCAAAAAAGGGGGTATATTTCCAATACGGCAATATTTTCCCTGCTGTCGACCGCATTCCCCCTGCGTGAAAACCATAAATCACGGAGAAATTCGCAGAACGGAATTTTGGAACGAATATATACGTGCTATATACCTGGTGAAACCCACAGCACTTTCAAAATACATAAAATACCGAAGGAGAAATGAATTTTTGAATCTCGACGAACGGATAGGCCTAGTGGAAAAATCGCCCACCATCATTCATGGAGAGGGAATTGCTTCATAAATGTCGTGATGGTGAAAATATATATGATACACAAAATACAAATATCATATGTGTATATATATTTATATGTATATATATATATATATATATATATATATATATATATATATATATATATATATATATATATATATATATGGTAACGAATGGTAGCACTATATATATATATATATATATATATATATATATATATATGAATCAATTGCTCCAGTAAAAGTAGACAGAAGAAGAGGAGAATTATTCCTGAAAAAAGCAAAGTTTATTCTCACAAACCGAATTCTTCATCATTCCCAAAACCATTAGGTGAAGTCTCCTAATTACAGCTACATTATGATCAATCATCTCATTCAAGTTGGTGAGATTTTCTTTGTGGTGCCACGTCTGAACGATCCTGATTTGTTGGCCATAACATCACTTGAATAACAAATATTCATCGCGAAGCTAAACACCATGATAATCAAACTCATTTAATTATTCTAAATATTGGATACATAGTCCTATATAGGCCCTATATCAATAGTGATTCATATAATTCGAATAATGATGATTGCATTTTTTGATACTTGATAAATATAATAATATGGTTACACCCATCGAAATACTTGCATGGAAAGCAATATAGGCTAATTGAATCAATGTATAAAACACATTTTTATTCATCCATCTCCATTAGTAATGATTTTGTGCAAGAGATAACGAAGCATATTAACTCAACTCACAGTAACAGGTCTTTGATGTTCTATTCTCCAATTATTGTTAAACGCGGCACATTGTTGTGCAGCACATCAAAAGCGTTCCATCTCCGAATTAGTGTCAAGCGACTGGATTTATTGGATCTAATCGGGTCATTTAGCGCGATAGTGTCTCGGCAATTCACGTCACCGATTGACCCACATGTATGAAGTTATATTTATAACAACTAAACTATTTATATTGAACAAACTATTTGTGTTATTTCGCTACAAAACGTGATATTCGTGACATTTGTTCGGTTTGCAGCACTGTGATGCGGTGGTTTTCATTGTTCGTTAGATGACCTCACCATCATTGAGATATTTGGGAGTGTATGGACATTTACTTTTCATACAATTATTCTAGCACAATTTAAGAAAAAAAAGTCAGATTCTATGTATCATATATATATATATATATATATATATATATATATATATATATATATATATATATATATATATATATATATATATATATATATATATATAAGTTCTATCGGTAGTCCCCCACACATATATGAAAGTAGCATTACATTTTTGGTAATCCATGTATTTTTAATTTATTAAATAGCAAAAGTATGAATCCATAGTAAATCAAATATCAGATCATAATGCTAAACAAAATTATATTCAACGTTTCATATATTTTTGATATATCAAGTACGCTTTTGTCGAGCTCCATCCGAAAGATCCTACTTTTTATCCTCAGACATAATTGTCAAACAATGCTAATCTTAATGATGTTTCGATGTTTTTTTGTATTTAATGTAGGTTGCTTAACAACCCCACCAACAGCTAGGTTATACGGGGGTATGAATGAGCGGATGATAATGCAACGATGAAGTGATGACAGGTGAAAGGACGTTCTCCAAATTCCATACCTTACGCGGGGCTCGAACCCACACCCAACGGTGACTTCAGTTTCTACCGCTAGCGACAATTGACTTAGCCACCGGGGCTGCCAGTTTCGATGTTATTTGGTAGAATGTATTTTATATCATTTTAATTAAAAGAATTTCGAGGATTCAAGCATGAATATAATCTCTCAGATTTCAAATCATAATATATTATATACAGTTTTCGGAATTGAAATCGAAATTATCTTCGCTTTGTTCTATTACATTGAATTGTTCGATACAAGCATGTATGATATTCATATATCAATTATGAATGCAAAAGGGAATTGAGATTTGATTATACCGAGCGATAACAGGCGTGTATTCTGCGAATACGGCAATTAAAACCTGATTGCACTAATACGGAGCGTGGAAGTTACAAATGGAATTACATTTTGATTTGACTCACGTTCGTTTTTAATTGCACATTGTACCTGGTTTCGAACGAATTAGTGATCATTAACGGAACGTCGTCCGATGCTCAATGCAGCTCGACGGAAAGTTTCATTCAAAATGCAGACTAGATTATTAAAGTGTGAGAATTATTTTATGTGGGACAAAGAACGAGGTTACGGATTCAATGAGGTTTTTTATTTTCTTAATATCTCTGAAATAATTGATCCTGTCGGAAAGGCTCAGAGAAACTCAGAGAAAAGCGGCGAGACTCAGAGACCTGTCACTCGTGAAACAAACAATCTGTACCAGTACACACACATTAATATCATTATCCCCCTCATTAGCTCAGATGGTGAGAGTATACGTGTATCTAGCACAAGGTCCGGCGTTCGATTCCCTGACGAGGCAATATTTTTCAGTGATAATAATATCCATCCCATCGAAATCCTATGATTATATAATCATCCTATAATTATCATTCAATCATATGATCAAATAATATATATATATATATATATATATATATATATATATATATATATATATATATATGTATATATATGTATCATTCAATTTTGCTACAGTTTTGCCTAAATATACTTTACTATGCCTGATATTATAGTAGTACAATACGACCATCTCATTTTATGAAAGTGAAAAATGTTCGATAGAAGGAAACTTCTTGACATTCTTGTATGAATTCATTCTCCATTGATAAAATACACATGTATGTTTTCAAGTTAATAGTAAACTGATTCTGTTTTATGTTCCATTTTCTATTTCCTGATTTTCGTTTTCTGTTCATTAATGAACAATTCTATCATCAATTCTGATAATCGACTTCTTTCTACGCTCATCAACACCTTCATGAACATAATCAAATCAACAACAACTGCATCTACAGCACCATCAACATCAACCGATAACAGACAAATCCACAATGCTATAGAACAATCGATGTCCACCAATGTTTTTTTGAACAGAATTATCTTCCCCCTACTCCAGTCCAACCCTCCCTTTCCCACGCATCGCCAAAGTGAACTCGTTTTCAAATATTGGTGGAGGTGCCAAGTTGAATGAAAATAAAACTCATCATTGATGATTGATTGTTTGCTCATCGACCGAACCGATACCACTAATGGGTATTGATAAAACATACATTATGCGGGACTCGAACCCACGATCAACGATAACATCAGTTTCTAGAGCGGCATCCCAGCTGTGGTAATCCGCTTTTACATTACGGTGGAAGTGCCAAGTTTGATAACAATAAAACTCATTATCAGACTACCAAACTCCTGCCTACGTTAATCAACATCAAATTTCCAGCCACATCAACAAACTTAAGAAAAATCCATAATGCAAGAACAAACCTTATTTACGCGTATTCCCTCACCCCTCCTCCCCCTACCCACCCCACTCTCACCCTCTCCCACGCATTGGCAACGAGAACTCAGCCGAGCGCTATGTAACGGTATTAATACCGCGCCTCCATTGTTATCTAAGAGCCACCTGGGCGTACAGTGGAGGGGTTGGTACGGCTCAGCTGGTTACGGTAATGCAACTAGACCGGAGCTGTATACACAGAATAATGCGGCTCTGTGCTTGATGTGATTTCCAATATAAAGCACCGTGAGACCGCCACCTGCACCTCCCGCCCCCACCGCCCCCCTCAGCCCCCACCCGCCCCCCAGTGGTGGTCACCTCGAACCACTAAGTCGGGTCCACTTACGAGGGATTTACGTGAAAAAGCGATATGGTATCTTGTCTTGGGGTGAGTAAGGGGGTCACGTTTTATAATGTTTAACTTATTAGAATATAGCTTCAGTCGAAGTAGAAGCTATGAATTTTAGTGATATGAGGGTTTGAAATTCAATAGCCTTTTCTGAAATGACGAATGTTTTCTTTTTCTTCTGAGAACGAAACTTGATAGAGAATCATTGTCACCCAATTGAAGTTATGGTATAAAAGATAGCACCGTTCGGACGAGGCATCACGAGGGCGATCTTACCACTCCAAAGAATAATTAAAATGTGATGACTTATATTCAACAAGCAATGAATCCCAAAGTAATCATTTCGGGACTAGTTAACAATTCAATCAATTACATTGGGGAAATATCTGAGTAGAACTTCAGAATATAATTCAACATTCATATATATATATATATATATATATATATATATATATATATATATATATATATATATATATATATATATATATATTTATATATATATATATATATATATATATATATATATATATATATATATATATATATATATATATATATATATCCAATGTCTGAAATACATATCATGAATATCAATTGAGAATTATTATATTATTTAGGATTGAAAATGGAATATTGTTACTAGTAGGGCCTACTAAGTTATATAAACAATCTCGTGGTTTCATCATACATGTTAATAGCTATCGATAAAATCGTACGACACTTCTCAAGATCTAAGTAACTAACCATGTCTGCTTCAGTCTCTCATCATATCAGATACTTCAATTAAAAGTCGCTATATTGAAATATAATAAAGTTTTCATAACCTTGTTGTATTCGATGTTGTAAAACACGTCTTGTCGCGATGGATTGTTAAACGGAGTTTGCTCGAGTTATCTCGCTCGTATAATGTCTTGAAGCACCGACAATAATAATTCCTCGAAGTCTCATAGATTCAGAAGCTGCATGGTGTAATACTCGCCGGTATAAGTGCGGAGAAGAAAAGCACTAAGCATTATATTAACGTGTTGTTTAATAATGCAAGATAAAACATTCAACACATAAAAACGTCTAAATATGGAGAAGTTTACGCCAATGAAGCAAGTTTTAAATTACAAACCTCAATTACATTTCATAATTAAGAAACTTGGAACGATTACAACCAAGATGGGAATATTAAGCGCTGTGTAAAACAAGTTTAACATCAGTTTTTTGTATGTTTAACATACTGTTGTGATGGAGGGAATTTTGAAAGTGAATATAAAATGCCTCCAAATGTACAGACGTTAAAACTTTGTGAAGATTTGCATTTCGAATGTTGATTTTAATGATTCTCAATGTATCCAACCAACAACTAAGGTTATGTGGGGCTCGGGTGAAGGTAAGAAAAGAACATATACCGATGCCTCATACGGGGCAAGAACCCTAGTCCATCTGGCTCCAGATTGAAAATGTGTAGTGTATTATCAGTCACTATGGATCACAAGCACATGTAGCTCAGTTGTTAAAGCGCTCGCTCCATGTGATCCGGGAGATGAGGGATATATCAGGCCCTGGTTCAATCCCTACAAAGCTCATTTTCACATGGGTTATTCGTGGTTATCCTCTGTATTTTAGGCTGATGCTGGGATGGTTCCTGCGATATAAATCATGTCCACTCTATCACTATCACTATCATTTCATTATCATTTCACTATCATTTCCATAAACTGAAAAATGAATCATTTCATCATCCCATCATCTCAATAATAATTCAGTCGACGCCAATAGATCTTGGTCATACAGTGCGTCACTAGACCCAATATAAATGAATTTATTAATCCACTGGGACAAAATAACTAAATTTATTCATTACTATTTCCTGATCAGTCTTTTGAAGTTACTGTGTATGTGATACATGCCACCACACTTATTCACTTAGCATCAAGCTTGTTCAGTGACATATGATAGACCCTATAAAGGTATGTGGCACGAAGTTCCGAGCATAACTCGGAGGTTTTGAGTGGCGCATTGTCACAAAAAGCTCAGAATTCTTGTCTAAAAAAGATATAAAATGTTCCTTGCTAGCATAAAGGTGGCTACATTACGAGCGAGAGGTTAACATCGTAAGCCTCCCAACCTCCCAACCTCTCAACCTCCCAACCTCCCAACAGCAGAAATTATACGGTCCTCAGCTTTTGATCATGGAAAGACGACTCCAGGCTAATGTTTCTAATTACGATCTTTTTCCTCGCTCCGGTTTAAATTACATCCTTTGATCGCTACAGTTTCTGAAATGACCTAGTTCACTATGAGAGCGAGAGAGCGAGCGCGCGTGCGAGAGAGAGAAAGAACACACGATTGAATTAGAAGAGGTGAGTGTGTGCGAGATATACCCCCCTCCCCCCCTCCCCACCCCTCGTGCAACCTATAGCCATTAAACAGCGAAACAAAAGAGGCGGTCATTATTCAGAGGTTGGACATTTGTATGTGGCCGTGCATTGGGATAATGTACGAGCCCCAGCGGTGCCATCATATCAGAGCATTACGACAGTTTAACCAGCCAACAGTCGTACCATGATAAATGTCCCAACCACTGCCTACGTCATCATAACACTAGCACTATATGACGCGATAAGATTCAGATGTACGCCGTCTGGAGAGAAGTGAGAGGGAGAGAGAGAGAGAGAGAGAGAGAGAGAGATGGAGGGATAAAAAGAGAGAGAGAGAGAGAGAGAGAGAGAGAGGGGGGAGGGAGAGAGAGAGAGAGAGAGAGAGAGAGAGAGGGGAGAGAGAGAGAGAGGGGGGCGGAGAGAGAGAGAGAGAGAGAGAGAGAGAGAGAGAGAGAGAGTGTGCGAGAGAGAGATTAAGAGAGAGAGACAGAGAGAGAGAGAGAGAGAGAGAGAGAGAGAGAGAAAGAGAGAGAGAAAGAGACAGAGAGAGAGAGATTGAGGGACGGAGAGAGTGAGAGGGAAGGGGGGGGGAAGGGAAAGAGAAAGAGAGAGACAAAGAGAGAGAGAGAGAGACGAATCACGTGATCAAATACTGATGTAATGCCAGACGACAGTTATGACGTTTTTTTTTCTACTTTTCACTAATAATTGGAACGTGGACAGAAATGTGTGAATCTATTTTCGGATTTGAGTGGATGACATTAATGCTCATAATGTGTGTTGATTCTATTTCCAGGCGTCTCGAAAAGCGAAACAAAATGTTAAGTGGGTAAGTTATGACGATTTTTAATAATTTCTTGTTAAAGTGTGAAATTTTTGTAAAAGTTTATGAAAGTAGCTGGCTAATTCTGAGAATAATTGACAAGTGTTCTATGGAATGATTATATCAAGTGAAAGAGTGGATTCTTATTCAAACTGGTAGACACAGAGCCGATGTGATACCTGTAGACCTATTAATGGGTTCGATTCCCTCCGCGGTCGACTATCCTGACAGATGTTTATCGTGGTTCACTTCTATCGCCTAAGTCAATGCTGCGAGTATATCCACCAGCAAAATACGCGCTCTCTCTCTCTCTCTCTCTCTCTCTCTCTCTATATATATATATATATATATATATATATATATATATATATATATATATATATATATATATATATATATATATATATATATATATATATATATATCATCTTCCAATCATCTCATTCATCAATCACGGACGCCAATATATCCCAGTCATCAGTACATCGCGTCGGTAAAAGGCAATAGACAATGAATAATAATGAATAACTTTATGGGAACCTACTCACGGCGTGACATTTTCAGTGTCAGCATAACATATAAACAATCGCAGTGACTTCCAGGATAAAAATATTGCAGTGAAACTGTTCCACACTATTCGAAAAAAAATATATAATTGAATAGAATTGTCGTTCTTCAATGAACATTCACAATAAATAACGTGTTATTTGTATGTAACGAAACGCTGTGAGGTATAAATCGGGGGCGGAAATATCGACTGTTACTGTTTCATACAAGTGATCTTCCCACCTTTGTTATTATGCAATTCGACTTATTTTCATTTTCGATAAATACTTTCCGCATCACATGATGTATCGTTCATTATCGCACATTGTTCAAGTTTCGTGATCATTTATTGGAGGAGCTTTAGCGAGGATTCAACTCTACTCACTGAAAAAAAATGGTGTTCGTTTTTATTCTTCATATTTTGTTGTCGGTTCTCCACAGGTCAAACGGCTACAGCTATCAACTTGCAACTTATTTTAAATATGGTTCCTCATCTAACTTAGATCTGTCTAGTTTTGTGGCATTATCGGGTGGTAACTTTTATTTTTATGAATTTTAGAAATTTCAAAAATACCCATTAGAATAACACAGCAGAAAAAAATAGTTTCATTTTCCCAACAAATGGAATTTTGGGTAAGTTCGAATTACATTTTGATACACATTTCTGTAAATGTTTAGCTTGATCGGGTCAGCCATTTAAAAAAAACATAAAATGTGCCAAATTGGTACCACTCGAAGCAATTTTTACCCATTTTTACCCATACTATTACTTTCCGCTCGTCTAACAACGCATATATGGCGTTTTCCCAGTATCTATAAAATTACCCCAGCGGGAACGTTTCGCGCTATGAACACAATAGAGACGACTCCAGTTCTCAACTGATTAACAAATAACTGAAAATAATCCCAATGTTTGATTCAGCGTGACACTCGCAAATGACAACTCTGACCATTTCAGTTAATTATTCCAATTTTGTTAATGAAACGAAAAAGCTAATGCACCAAGAGAAAGAATAATTGACGTGCATCCCCGGTTCTTGTTGGCCAATAAAGCTTTACAACTCAACCCACTGAACGATGCTAACTATCACTAATAACCCTCCCTCCCACTCTCCTTCCCACCCTTCTCTCCCTCCCTTCTCTCCGTTGAATACAGGCTATAACCACAGCCAAGTGGATAATACGAGCTGTTGTGAAATGTGCCTCTCAACGATATCACAAAGATAATCTTCCGGCAGTAAAACAAAATTGTGTGACATTCTTCCGTACGGCCAACTTGATGGTGAAAACATTGTAAAATTATAGTAAAAATGAATTTCGAAGGAATAACGAAAGTTGTTTAAGGCAGCCATTATGGAGGTTATCTCAATGGTAAAAACATAGTTGAATCACAGTGAAAATAAGAAAGAGTAAAAATGAATTTGGAAATGAAAAACCGAGATTTTTTTGAGGCAGCCGTTATGGAGGCTATTTCAATGGTGAAAACAATGTGAAATTACAGTAAAAATGAGAAAGAGTGAGAATGAATTTTGGGATAATAACTATTTTTTTCAATGCAGTCATTATAGAGGCCATATCAATAATGAGAACATTGCAAACTTACATTACAAATGTGAAACATTAAGAATGATTTTGGAAATGAAACAATTAGTTTTTTAAGAGGCACCGATTATGGGCTACCTCAATGGTTATATTGCTACTTATAGTTATCCTATATAGTTATTTTGCTGTAAAAAAAGTAACAGGGTCGGGAGTTGAACCATGGACCTTCAAAACGTGATGCAGCTATGCTACCACAAAGACATATGCTAACGCTACTTTATCATATCATAGCAACTGGGTCATGACGTTACAAATCGTAGCGTTCCCATTGGTCACTTTTAGTCCCATTCAAAAACCGACTCGCAGAAATATTCTCGAGTCCCTTACAGATCCAAGTGATGTTGATTGTTAAGCCCTATTTACACGGTCCAAGTTTTCATCCAAGTTATTCGATTCAACGTTGGTTACAATTTCTTGGACCGTCTAAATGGAAAACTTGGAGCAAAAAGCTCTCATCCAGCCCTTGGACACATCCTTTCATCCAAGTCATTTCGTTCAAAAAAATCCTATTTTTCGTCCAACCTTTGATGAAACCAACCAATCAGAGGCTTTGACGTCACACAAGTCTAGCGCGCATGCATTTTTCACGGCGACCGCTTGGTCTCCCGCCATATCTTATTGCCAGTCAGCTATTACCAAGTCATCTAGATACTAGATCAGCATGTTCAACTGTTGAGATTAATGTGCCGTGTATGGCCTTCAATATATTGGACCGTGTAGACGGGTGTTCAATGTTCCATCCTAGTTGCTGTCAAAGTACTTGGACCTACGACTACCAATAACGTAACGGGATAAGCAACATGGCGTAAGTTATATACTCACAACATTGGACGTCTTCTCACCATGATGGAAGCAAAAAATGTGACGCGCTGAAGTGTACATTTTTGAGATTCGCAATTTCAAATCAAAACGTACGCATTCGGCTCGTATTTCAATGTAAAGTACATAGTTGAGTATTTGCATTGTTTCTGTTCTTTCTCGTAGATGTCAAGTAATTATCCAGTTATCAATTGGTAAATGTGGCAGTATGGCTCTTGACTAGGGGTCCAAATGCTCTTACACACGTATTTAAAATTTAGATTGGCTAATTCAAATGAAACGTATTCCAACGTTGCTTAATACAGTTGGGAAGAGCTGGATTCACAGAGTGCATTACACGTATTACTTTTATGAATCAACATATAATACTACCAGTAAATTGAGTAAAATTGAGTATGACGGCATCCCTTTGATTCCCGCATGGTGCGAAAGGAAATGATCAAGTTGCTTATCCCGTTACGTTCTTGGTAGTCATAGCTTGGACCAACCCTTGAATCCACGGACTTGGATGAAAACTTGGACCGTGTAAATCAGGCTTTAGTCTTACCGCATTGATGGCAGTCATCTCTTTGGGGCGCCCCGCGTCTGGATCCGCTATCCCGCTATCACTCTGCAACACAAAACACACAGACATATCAGACAAAGATCAGTCGGGCGCGGGTTCGAGTCCCGCATGAGTACAGGCGTGCGTACATTGTACGCAGAGACGGCCCAGGCCGTACCTTATGCATCACAAGGAGGATACACCGAATGGTTTATCCTGAATTATATCTAACATTCACAGAATAACATTTCTGAACAAACGAACAAACGACGCGGTTGTATTGCGTGATTCTGGTATATGAACAAATGATAATATGTCAATAGAAATCAGTAGACGTTCTGGATTAGTCATGAATAGATCGAGAAAACTATGAACAAAATTTTGCTCCGCCTCAATTATTATCAGACATGTAATTTTATTATCAAGTTCGAATATAAAAATACTCCAACATTTCGAAAAAAACTACATTGTTCTCTTAATAACATACATGAAGCTTGACACTCAGTCTTCACACTTCAATTATAGGCTGAGAATTACAGAGTGAGATAGTTCGAAAAGTCATCACTAAACTCATCTAACAACGCTGAACAACAGAACAAACGTAAACAGCCATCAACACTATTTATTCGTGGAGGCGCCGAGTTTCTCCAGACCACGTGGTTCACAAGGGCCTCTTTAGCATTCAACACGCGTCTAGCCGGAACAAACATGGCAGCCGCTATTCGTTGGACCATCGGCTATACGTCATCACATGCGGTCGATGCTGTTGTTGTTGTTGTTGTTGTTGTTACGCGCAGCTAAACTAACCTGAATCAACCCAATCTCATTAACTTGAAACCTCACCCAAACCAACCCAAAATCAACTAATAATTGACTAAACAGACATCCTGAACTTATCTGATCTGAACTAAATCTGAATAAATCTGAACCAAAATTGAACCTGAACCAACTTGAAAATAAACCCTGTGAATACAGATTCAATTTAATAACATCTTTCAAAACCTTGAAAAATGAATTTCTAGCATCACAACTAAAGATAAATTGAGGATTTTAATTGATGTTTCAAAGTGGCTGTGGCTGCTAACCATACGGATCTTGAAGAAATATTTTGAGAAACCTGAATAAAACCTGAACTGAACCAAACTGTCTTGTGAACAGAAAGTTGGAACTCGTCAGGCGTGAGAGTTACATGTTAATGTCAGTGTCGTGTAGCGTTGCGAATGAAGCCATCACATGAACAACTTGCAACCCCAAACAAGATTAGCGATGACGATCAACCAACACGACCGGAAGAGTTATGGGGCGTGACACGAAGTGGGAACAACCTAACCAATCAGGTTCGCACGGTTCAATGACCTCCCAGTTCTCAGCATCCAGAAAACCACCACTGAGTACTATGCGCGCGACGTCAAGAGACGAACAACCCACGGCCATCTATAGCCGCCTTAAGACTGAGTGAGAGTAGATTTAGCGAACTGACAGTATTCTTGGTGATAGCTTCTGAACCGTATGAGATACCAGAATGCTAATGAGAGGGATACACATATATTTTGAATACCTTCAAGTTGGTATCATTAATAACCATTCAATTATCATCGCATAATTGAAAAAAAAAGCTCTTGAGGTTTTACAAATATGCTATATAGATACACTGAACAGGTTTTTCTCATACCATCTTGATGGTACTGGGAATGTCTGTTTTTCCCCTATATTGCATCGTATTGTATTGTATTGTGATCCCCATTCTTCATTTCTTCATATAAGTAGAATGACATACTGATATTGATTTCGTCAAATGAGCTAGGGCGCCAAATATAGGATGATAATAGTGGTAATAATAATAAAAATAATAGTGATAATAATAATAATAATAATGAAATTGATTATATTTTTTGCTCAAGGCGTTTCATTGACATATTGGTAGTAAGTACATTATCAAAATAACGTAGACCCACCAAGTCACATAAGTTTCATAATAATAACGATTATTATTGATATCTGATGCCATTCGGAAGTTATTATCAGCAAAGATCTGAATATTCCCGTGGACCGCCTCCCGTGGGTTCTTGAGCAGCGGGAACAGGGAAGATTGACGAGCCGGCGAAGTCGGTGCAAAACGAGCTCTTAACGCGAGGCGTGGATAGATTGCTCGCCGGCAGAGAGGGCATAACTCAACTTGATGAGTGTATAAAAATGTGTCCAGATTGTTGAAGCAGGCGAGATTTAAGCCAGGCGATATTTCTCGTGTTATTCACTGATTACATTAGGTTACTTGGAGATGAGATTAGAATACTTGTACCAATTATACACTAGGTATTGTATATTTTTCGAAATCGAGTCGTATGTCTCATTCGATCGGAAAAGAGAAAAGTTTTCAAATATGCTCTTCGGAAAAGATGCCTGGAATCATTGTTTGAATCAATTTACAACCGTACGATATATATATATATATATATATATATATATATATATATATATATATATATATATATATATATATATATATATATATATATATACATATATATATATATATATAGAGATTCAGATTCAGACATACAACGACTCTATAGACATATATGATTCTGGGAATATTTAATTAATAATATATTCACAGCCCATATTCAGTTGGAGTGGAAGTTCCAACTTCATCTCCCATTGTTAAAAAAAAAAAAAAACATAAACCATACGATTTCCATTAATAACAGCATAACATAAATGACAGTACAAGCAACAATCAGCAGGGAAGTGGTGCTTCTCGGATGTGACAATGACGCCATTTCAGGCAGTCTGCGATTATTCAGTACCATTATCTGTCGGGGGACTCCCTTTACCTCCCTCCCCCCCTCCCCCTCCCCCTCACCACGTCTATCTCCATCTACCGGTAAGTAACATCCGACCATTCAACCAGCCGACACACAAAAGGAAACTTTCAAGGAAACTTCCAGGGAAAAGATGCAAAGTTGTATGGAAACTTCCCTCGAGGGAATAGTTGTTCGCAGCAAGACAGATCTGGTTGTGTATGGCTTTCAACTGTTTGCTGCAGACATAAATAAAATCATACAAGGAAAAATTGATATTTAGTAATAGCTATTATTTTCGTTCTGATGTTTGTAAGAAACACCACTTCTTGTAGATGATATCTACACGGTCACTATTTCATATAGTTTGCGAATAGTGTACATCGCATAATTGAAGATTCAATTATTAATAGGAAAACGCTGCTACGTGGTTTCCTAGCGTTGAAGGATGAGCTGAAAAATTAGTGCCTGTAGTATTTTTGGTTGAGTTCATAGTAGAATGCTTCTGATTGCGATTGGAATAATTGCGTAGTTGGGGGACCTACGGACAGTGTTTGATTTATACAGTGGTTGATTCAAACTTCCCGTTTGATTATATTGAAGTGAAACTGATTCATATCATTCAGAAAAGTATCTTATAGAAAAAATATTGATCCACAATGAAATTTCATTGTCTGCCTGACGACCCCACCAACAGTAGGTGATTTAGGGGTTCGAAAGAGAGGGTGATTATGAATCCATGAAGTGATGATAAGTGAAGAGAAATTCACAAATGGCATGCCTCATGTGGGGCTCAATCCCACGCTCAACGGTGGCTTCTGTTACTGAAGCTGTGCTACAGCTGACTGGGTCACCGAGGGCGACTATACTATCATGGTTGTATATAAAATCACAGAGATCCACATTTGCATGGATAATTAGAGTTTACAATAATTACACGGTTCATCACATAGAGAGTAGAACCTAGATATGATTGGTTGAACATTACGAAGTGGCTACAGACACGAATTTGTGTATCACGAAAATCTGGAGTTCTATAGTTTCTGGGGGAAGGAAGACTATATATATATGAATATTCGTGGGAAGTTAAGGCTAGTTTGGTCGAGTATGACGAAATAATCTGGTTACTCAGATTAGATGAATTTAGGTTGATTTGGTCAATTTATGTTATTGTCCGGCACTCGCACATGCGCTCTAAAGTGTCACTATATACTGCGAGAAATTCGGGTCTTTAGTTGGTACTGCACTGCCTTAGAATCAGTCACGGAATATTTAAGTGGAGTATATTTGGTTGCTATGATGTGTCCAACAAGAATAAATGAAAAAAACAAGGTCCGAATTCATTGAACGCTCGCAAACCAAACCTGGCACTTCCACCAAAACTGAAAATTTTCTTCTATTTCAATGTAGTTTAACGATCCCACCGACAGCTAGGTTATACGATAATGCGAAATATCGATTGATGAATAAGACAATGGATTAGTGGAATATTGAACGACGCTCACAGGAACACTTCTTTTTTACGGGAATCGAACGCACGCTCGAAATTACTTTATTTTTTCAAGCTTTGCTTCAGGAGAACAAGCAGCCACGAGGCTGGAAGAGTGGAAGAAGAGGGGTTGTTTGTTTGCGATACGTTCTATGGGCTATCGAGAAGTTAAATCGAAGCTCTAAATTGAATATCGTAAATTGTAGTAATTTGATGTATCAGGATCAGGTCCGTGAACCTGTCCCCCCCCACTCGAGCACTAATTATGAAACTTGGTCAGGATTTAGTGCTCAATTAGTGCTATCGATTTGTCAAGTATTAGAATTAGTGCTCCGATAGTTCCCGAGATAATGGCATTTGTTTGTGGGGGGGGTCAAGTTCACGCTCCCCCCCCCACTCGAGCACTAATTATGAAACTTGGCCAGGATTTAGTGCTCAATTAGTGCTATCGATCTGCCAAGTACTAGAATTAGTGCTCTGTAAGTTCCCGAGATATTAGCGTTTGAAAGTGGGGGGGGTCAAGTTCACGCTCCCCCCCCCACTCGAGCACTAATTCTGAAACTTGGCCAGGATTTAGTGCTCAATTAGTGCTATCGATCTGCCAAGTACTAGAATTAGTGCTCTGTTAGTTCCCGAGATATGGGCGTTTGAAAGTGGGGGGGGTCAAGTTCACGCTCCCCCCCCCAGTGAGCAAGGATCATGAAACTTGGCCAAAACTTACCTTATAATTAGTGCTATAACATTGCATAGTTTTAGAATTAGTGCTCGGATAGTTTTCGAGAAAAACGATATTTAAGGTGCTATTTTTTTCGGGAGGCGCGCCAACCAAGCGCCGCGCGCGAAATTCGAATGCCTAACCGTCAAAAACGTACACACGTCGTTTTGCATGTTACTTCCGTCCCGAAATGACTTCGAAATGGATCAGTTGATGTTTAGTTCACAAAATAACTATTGGGAAAACGCCATACATGTGTTTTTTGACTAGTGAGAGTGTACACATTCGAAGAATTGAATAGAAAATTATTTTTAATTATATTATTCGTTCCATTGAAAAAACTGCATAGCAAACGAAATTGCTGAGATGGAATACGAACAGCTATTGCTGATTTTATATTTGCAAAACATTTCAGATCGTCACACATTTTTTTATCAAACCTTCCACGCCTTTAGAATTACTTCTTGTCAGCATACACACTTCTCTAAAATGAAGCCATACCAAGTGTCTTTTAAACTTCATTGTTGAGATTGAATTACGAATCAATCGTTGTTTTCTCTTTCACAATTCACACATGAGGAATAAACGTTGAGAGTCATTTTCAAATATCAACACTCTCCCTATGATCATACCTTTTTCACGGATTTTAATGGTCTTTTTAATGGTATTGGATTGTAATACTGCCTGATGGTTTATTAGGTAAGGAAGCGGTCGTAGCCTATAATGTGGTAACTATCTTGTCATAGGCTGGAGAGAAGAACAATACAATCCTCGGTAAAGATGGTCGTGGATACTATGCGCTATCTTCACCCTTGCTTCATTGAAAAGTTTATTGATAGTATACAATGATTACCGAATGAAATGATGATTGACAGATGATTACAGAAAATTACATGTCTTATATGGGTATAGTAGTCTTATTAGTATTAGTATTTAATGTGTGGCAAACTAGTGTAAGATATATATTATTTTATTAAATAGTTTATCGTTCTACGAATGCAAAAAAATTGAAATTCATCAGTCACTCGGTCCGAGTATAGTGCATGTGAATTGGTTTGAATATTCGAAGATACGTTTCAAAATTAAAGAAATATTAGAATAATATTTAGAAAAAAAAATCGTCCAACGATAGAATAGAATGTCAATGATGAATAATAACCGACACTAATGAATGATTCATTGGACGTGAATAAATCTTGGTTATCTTCACAATGCGTCGTTAAACACAAGTATAAAGTATTAATTTAATTCAAAATAAATAATTATCTCCAATGTGACTCTCTTGTTCAAAGACGTGATAATATAATTATCCAATACATAACAAATAGTAAGAAAACAATACAGTATAAGATTCATTTGATGAGGAAATTAAATTATTGATGTACAATGAGCGTCTAGTTTATTTGTTATTTTGGAAGCTAGGCATTTCCAGGGGTTGAATTAGTGCATGCTGCATGACATGATGAACGACATATTTTTACAAAAATTTTGAGACTACTATACCCATATAAGACATGTAATTTTCTGTAATCATCTGTCAATCATCATTTCATTCGGTAATCATTGTATACTATCAATAAACTTTTCAATGAAGCAAGGGTGAAGATAGCGCATAGTATCCACGACCATCTTTACCGAGGATTGTATTGTTCTTCTCTCCAGCCTATGACAAGATAGTTACCACATTATAGGCTACGACCGCTTCCTTACCTAATAAACCATCAGGCAGTATTACAATCCAATACCATTAAAAAGACCATTAAAATCCGTGAAAAAGGTATGATCATAGGGAGAGTGTTGATATTTGAAAATGACTCTCAACGTTTATTCCTCATGTGTGAATTGTGAAAGAGAAAACAACGATTGATTCGTAATTCAATCTCAACAATGAAGTTTAAAAGACACTTGGTATGGCTTCATTTTAGAGAAGTGTGTATGCTGACAAGAAGTAATTCTAAAGGCGTGGAAGGTTTGATAAAAATGTGTGACGATCTGAAATGTTTGCAAATATAAAATCAGCAATAGCTGTTCGTATTCCATCTCAGCAATTTCGTTTGCTATGCAGTTTTTCAATGGAACGAATATATATAAAATAATTTTCTATTCAATTCTTCGAATGTGTACACTCTCATAGTCAAAAAACACATGTATGGCGTTCCATATATTTGTGACTAAATCAACTGTCATTCGATCATTCGGACGGAATAAGCAAACGACGTGTGACGTTTTGACGGTTAGGCTTCGAATTCGCGCGCGGCGCTTGGTTGGCGCGCCTCCCGAAAATAGCACCTAATACGTTTTTCTCGAAAACTATCGAGCACTAATTCTAAATAGCAAATTTTCCATAAAGTATTGGCCATTTCGTCCTGAAAACTGACCCCCACTTCAACGCCATACGGATTTGTAAGTAACGGGACGCGATAAGGTAAAAATGTGTGGCTCAAATATTGAGTCTATATTGAGTTTATCTTGTGAGGAACCTGTTAATTGTGTGACTTGCACTGTTAAAATTTCATGATCATTCATACTTGTTAAATCACCCTTGCGGGAACTTTTTGCCCTATGAAAAACGGGGCCACCTTAATATCAGTAGTACTATGCACTTTATTTGCTGTCGACAATTATTCTCGTTATCGAGTACTCCATTGTGCCACTAGTGTCACCAAGCGGCAAGGTCATCTACAGAGCGAATATGGACTATCTGAACACTTCGTTTGTTGTGATTTTCTCTCTTTTTTTCCTCCAATGTTTTTTCAATAACCATCAATTTATTGTCGTCCCACAGTAGAAAGTAAGTTAATACGTTTATAGCTGGCTCAGAGGTCATAAAAAAGGTTTAAACTTTTAAACTTATCGAGTCAAAGGGACGAGGAGGGCTCGAACACGCGTGTGTCTTTGAAGCAGATGGGGTGGTGGTGAGGGGTGAATCGCTGGGGCAGGGTTGAGAGAAGCGGACGGTGGGGTAGTCCAATCAAAACGTACGAGGCTGGAAAGAGCACAAGTTCTCCCGCGTGTTATCTTGACTGCAGTATGGCGTACAGAAGAAAATGTCGCTTCTCGCTGCTCAAGGAAAACGTGCAACATCGTTAATGAACGACCACGGATAGGCGTGGCTTATTGAACGGTAACCTAGATCTATACAACTTCAGATACTCTGTTTGGCGATAAAAAAATCTCCATCCTCCAATAAACAGCTCACTTGATTGGTTGATATGTTCCGTGATGCAATGTGGGAAAAAAAGTGGTAATGTAGAAATATTTTTCATCTCATTTCGAGAATAATTTCAACGGTGGGATACTCACTGAATATGTGCTGGTAAGTATCCAGAGTTCGAAGTTTGGTGGTAATAAAAGAGAGTAAATATCCTGGAGGTTTACACAGACTCGAAAGTATCAACTGTCCAATCGCCTCGTTCACATTTCAATTATAATTGGAGGACATTGAGTTGTGTACATTGCTCCCTGGATGTCGCAACTAGCTGAATAATAATAATAATTATTATTTTTGAAAAAGTTTGACCTGATTTGAATGATGAGTACCTACATCGAGTGTCAAGACATCAGAATTATTCATTTCGAAAACTAACCAGAACTTTTTACTTGTCAAATCACTTCGAACTCATCACAAAAACCAACAAACAAACAAATGCACACTTGACTAGTGAACAGATTGATCAAAGTAGTCCATGAAACACTTTTCCTTCATATTTAGTGAGATAATTACCAACTTGGGACTACAACTAACTCTAACTGGCGTTTAAAAGTCGCTATCACCATGATTACTCATACTATTTGGCATAACTAACCCTAGAAATGAGGCTAGCTTGATCTGGCAACACCGGTAACAATGACGCATTATGATGATAGTAAGATCTATTGGCGTCAGATAAATGATTGATGAGATGACGGATTCCCACATAGCATTATGGAGAGTAGAAAGGAAATCATCTTCCCTATATCGTGGGAACCATCACTGAGTTTGTCTGGACTACAGAGGGAAACCACGAAAACCACTGTGCAGATGAACTGTGAAGATTGGCGGGAATCGAGCCGAGGCCCGATCTACACCAATTTTCTCGTTACATCGAGTGAGAGCGTTACCAACAGATGGTCACTCGTACTATTTGGTATCACTATCCCTCGCAATAAGGCTAGCTTGATCTGGCAACACCGGTAACAATGACGCATTATGATGATAATCCCACACTAGTATACCCCAGGTATACTCTCACTATGGATTTTCTCATTTTCTCACCAAATAGAATATCAATATACAGTGTATTATTCCCACTGTATGAAAACACTTATATATGAATAATTTTTTTTTTTAACATCGAAACTTGATACAAAATTATTGTTTCTCAAAAAAGGCTAAAGATGAAAGGTGTGTATATGAAAAGTGTATAAGTATATATATATGAAAAATAAGGTATATGAGGTAAAATAAGGTATATATAATAAATAATAAATAATTTATCATTCATTTTCATCTCTTGATAAAATGGATGACAATGAGGTGGTATAGCCGCTGTACGGTGTTATGCACTAGCACGAGAATAAAGCCGGCTTATTTCTTCCACTCTTGCGAGCCTAGCGTCTCCCAATTCTATACGGGTGCTCGATAAGCCGATTGAAAAGGCAGCCGATGAATCGACAGGGCGCTCGAGGGCGCATGTAAGTTCCTCCGACCGACACGGAGAGATCGACAAACCGTCGCTTGCGAGGTGCGTATATACCCTACTGTATGTGGTAATCGATGAAATAGATCGATTTCTTCGGAGTGATATGATAATTCTGAAAAATATCCAATTATTACAATCATTCACAGTCGACACACTGAGAGAATTGGATTCGTGCAGCCACCACAAGAAAACTTCATCGATATAGAAAAATGAGATATTTCACAAATACACTTGTTATTGGTTGTTTTTAATAATTAGGCCTATAATGAATAAAAATGGATATATTTGAAATATAAGAATGTATCTTGTGCACTCAAACGGAAAAAAAACAGTGAAAATACGAGTATGTTTTATGTGTATTTCATTCTTTTTCTGTCAGATGGTTGGTGGTTCTGTTAACCATACAGGTTCGTGAACATGCAATGTTTCCATGCGAATCCGCTAAAAAGATTTTTTTCATGCAACAAGATTACCTGTAATTTGAATTCATGAATTTGTTTAGTCAAGTTGACCTAAAAGAATTCAATAAAACGCAATATCTATTGGATTTAAAAATTCAAAAGAGCCGCTATTAGTGTGTAACATGCTGAGCTGATTTTAGTGTTATCATGTTGAAAATAATTCAGTGCACCAAAGTGATACCAGGAGTGCGCCAGGGTAGGAATCCTATTCTCTCAGTGTGTCGACTGTAGGAACTAATATTTGCATCCTAGATACAGGTGGAGGTTGTACCTAAAAAACAATCTCCGATTCCACCGTTAGATCAATTTGTACAATCTATGGTATAATAGGGGTGAATATTTCTAACAGGAACACTCGATATTTTAACCTCATAGTATCTTTGTAATGCTACTTAACGACCCCACCAACAGCTAGGTCATACGGGGGACGAATGAGTAGGTGATTAGGCAAGTGATGATAGGTGAAAGGACGTATACAAAAATCCATGCCTTATGCGGGACTCGAACCCACGCCCATCGGTGACTTTAGTATCTGAAGCATGCCTCAGTGACTTCATTCTCTGAAGCGTGCCTCAGATGACTGAGTTAACCAGGGTGACCCTCACAGTATCCGTTACATACAAATGAAACGTGACATTCATAAAGTTTCATTGAGGATCGACAGTATTTCATAAGATACTTCTCTGCATGGTATGCAGCGGTTTCACTACACATGGTCAAACGGAATGCATTGCACTCGTTTATGTCACATTGACACTTCAAATGTCACACTGTGGTTATATGTTTCCCTCATATACACTGTTTCAAATAGTTTGAGCATGATTAGGAATTGATTATATTATGTACCGGTCATAAATATATGTGGAGGTGCCGAGTTGCATTATTGTCCAATATTCGTGGAGGTGCCGGATATTCAATATATTCACGAGTATTCAAAAATAGGCCCACTTGCGCCGGTGGAAGTACAGAAATAGTCCAAATCCTATTCTACAGATCGGAATAATTTTTTTAATAAAATCCCTCACTTCTCATTCGATTTGATTGATATATTAGGCCTACATCCTTTGTGGAAATCAATATTTACTAATGAATAAATTCATCAATTTATTTCCAAATTCTACATCAGTCGTATTGAATTCGAAAATTCACACTCACAGCCCACACAACGGTCAAACAATGAGTTACACATTCTTAGTTTTCATTCATCAGAAAGAATTGGCGAAAGATTCAAAATGAAGAATATAGGCCTACCAAATACCAATAACAAGAAAGTCGAATATTAGTTTTCCATGACATCAATATGATTAATTATACGATAGTATCAAATCAAATATCAATATCAATAGAATTTTTCATCAGTCTTCAGCTTATTGCAATCATAGTTACAGTTAATAATCATTAAGGCTGGGATGTTTATGCACGAGAAAACCTTCACTTATGCATGCACTTATGCACTTAAAAATGCCGCAATATGCGCTTAAAATGCATCATCATGCACTCTAAGTGCATTAATATGCACTCAAAATTGTATGATATCTAGTACGTGCTCATACGTACGAATACGCTTTTAATTACCGGCTGTTAATTACAAAACTATGGTGCAAATGTCAATAGTAAATGTATGTATGGGCATATAGAATGAAATTGGGATCATTAAAAATAACTAGTTTATTTCGTCTTGGAAAAGTTGCTTTCATTAAAATCACAAGAGCTAAGTATATCTAGAGTTGGGTCTACCACGACCCAAAAACAAAAAAAAATACTTGTAATATATTGTACAGAAAATAATGAAAATATAGTAAATAAAACCATATATATAAAAATATATATATATATATATATAATTATATATATATATATATATATATAAATATATATATATATATATATATAAATATATATATATATATATATATATGTATATATCGTCACCTCAAAAGGAAAAGGTCGTATGTTACAATTTCGCGATTTTGAGGTTTATACATGAAAAAATCGAGCTCGAGCTGAATTTTCTGTTTTCAATAACGTCGTATGTCTTGTTCGAACTATAATTCGTTAAATTGATAAAAACGTAATGTCGTATGTTATATGTATTATATTTACTTCATGAAAAACATCGTATGTGAGGCAACAAGGACGTATGTGTTGATAGCATTTTCTATAACGTCGTATGGTTTCACATACGGCCTTTTACCATGACCGATATGTTTTTGACAATTGTTTCATACGACGTTTTGCTGTGGTATAAGCTCGTATGTGTTGAGCTCTTTTGAATAAAATCGTATGAATCGTGGAGTTGGTTATACATTTTACACATACGACCTTTTGTCATATCATTAATATTTCGTTAATTGAACATAATAATGTAGTTGCGATTGAATAAAGTCTTATGTGTTCTCAAGTAGTTTTAATAGTTCAAAATATGTATTCAACCAATAAAATTAGAACTTATAATCTAAATAATCATAAATGTATATGTTTTCACACCCCACATTATAATACCCAGGCGCTATACATATAATATAGTGAACATCTCTTGTCATGGTGTTAAAATGATTTCATCTTATAGTTTTTGGAAATAAACTCTTGTGTTCTACTACTAAGAAACTTATAAAAAGGTTCTATGTAACATTTCATACTTAAATATAAATAGGAATAAAGTTGTATGTACACAACATACGACTTTATGGTAAGAAATATTTCTGAATGGAACGCAAAAACGTCGTAAGTACCACATTGATTTGGTTTTTCAATTACGAATAATAGATCAATTAGATGAGTATCGAGTTGATCACTAAATCAGATGAATAACAAATTTGTCAAAATAAATAAATTTACACTATTGTATAGTAACGTTTTTCAACATAACTGCAAGCTCTCAAAATTTCATTTGCATTTTACTCGAAACTACATTTTTGCACATACGACCTTCTCCTTTTGAGGTGACGATATATATATATATATATATATATATATATATATATATATATATAACTATATTACCATATATAAGGAATATATCCATTCTTCTGATAGCTTTCCAACGGTGAGAAATATCGAAATTAAGCAACACAGATATTCTCGATACATTTAAGAAGTTATGGAAATATAACTTCTCAACTAATATCGCATAATTGCCGAACGTATACAAACCTAAAAACGCATTTTCTAGTTACGTATCCTAATTCGACCATTACGTTATATACATCGTTACTGTATACAACATGTATGTGTTTCCCTTTCATCTGAATGATGATATCTCAAACCGTACGAAAGTTATCATAAAAAATCTGATATTCCTCAATCTACGCCCATGCACTCTCTCAATATCTGTCCCACAAGAAACCTGGATGTGGCGGTCTCATGCGGCACCTGCTGATACTAGGCCGGAAGTAATTATCAACTATGTTCTAATTGCCAACTATGTACTAATGCACTGAGTACACGTCTATGTAAACGACAAGACGTTATTGTGAGTATTGAATATGTTTTGAGATATTTTTAGAAATGGTATAAATACCATGATTCCAGCACGAAGAATCATTGTAATGAATGATTAACTAATTTGCCAACTCATCGCAATGAATTGAGTCAATGTAATACTTGAATATTTCCAGAGACAAATCCGTTTATTCGGCAGCTGATATTGCATATGAATGACCTCAGGGATCCTGCGTATTACTCAATACAAAATATACAATGAATAGAATAACCATTTGGCAATAATACATAGAAAATTGAATGAATTCAACAAATTAAATAATTGAAAACGGAATGAAATTTTTGATTAGAAATGAATGGTGTGTAACTAAGCTGTATTATTGAAAAGGTGATTATGGAGAATTTGTGATGTGTCTCTCAAAATGCGAATGATGATGTTGTCTAGAATTGAGGATGGAATTGGGCATTTTTCAAGAAAGTCAGAAAGAGTGGATGAAACCTAATCCAAAGTTATGTTTCCCCAATTGTGGTCAAGTATGACAAGGTAGGGTCGTTCGGTCGTAACACAAGAACGGCGATCTTACCACTCAATGGAGAAAAGAATAATGATATTTTCAAAGTCGAAATTCGAACATTGTCAAGAATTGCAAATAGGTGATTTAGAAGATTGTTAGGTGAGCGCGTATTCATAATTCTCGAGCGCATACAGAATCTTGGACTATCATGAAAATATTTTCTTTGTGGAACTGAAATACTTTCACCTGTCACCGGTCGGTTTTTGGTGATAGTGTGGCCACAGGCAGCTCAGTCTGATGTCAAAGTCATTCCTTTTATTTTTATTCATCCATAAATCAACGGGAGTGGGAGTAACAACATGACTTTTCACCTCACAACCTACATAATAATATACGATTTGATCGTAAAATATTCAATAAAAACTAGTAGAATTGAAATTAAAATAACAAATATTCAATTCAATTATGAAACATAATCCCTAACTTAACTCATTCAAAGTTGTAAGTGGTACCGTAAGTAATAATTCTTCAAGTTGTCTACAACTTTATCAAGTTGCTTCTATTTCTTTATACAATGAATAAGTTTTTCCTCATAGAAGGTGATTTTTGGTATGTTCAATGCGTTAACTCATCACCGATCGTTCTTTGGGGTTGGTAGAATCGCCTTTCTGAACGATCCTGCCTTTGAACTATAGGGAAAATTATGTTGTATCAAGATTCGACCCTTAAAAAAAAAGACAAAAAACGGTGACAAGACCTTCTCAAAGTCTTGAAACAACCAAGAGGTGCCACTTCGAAACGGTCTCACTTATTCAACCTTGACCTCAATTGAGAAAAAATGATTGTATATCAAGATAACAAAGCTATCAAAAAAAAACTCAACAAATAATATTCTCCGTTTGAATACTTACAAACCAACCAAGCATTATGTGAGAAGTGATGCCCGCACTTGCTCAGTCGTCTTATTCTAATCCATTGTTGTCCATCATTGCACTAGCTAGTTGTCATAGCAACGTAACAATCACATCTAGTTCCATTGTTATCTCATAACACGTTGTCAAAGCCATATCATACACACTCCGAAACACGCCAGTCGAAAGTTCATCGGGAAAACCCGTCTCCAAAGAACAAATTATGAACTATCTTTCACAAATTTGATACTTTCATTTAAAAAACACAAAAGTACTAGAATAATCAAACAAATTTCTTTCTCAAACCCTGGATTTGATATCACATTGTTTCGAATAACAGTGGCGTTCTCTCGTCAGTGGTGTTATTATGAGGACAGGTGTTCAATTAGTAACCCAGTTTTCTTATTGAATATTTTCATTGGCAGTTGGTTCGCGTGTGTGTTTAACAGTTTGTCTAAGCTTCTAACATTTATACGCGTTCGTCCGACGGAGAAATAGTTTAGCAACGAGCGGGCGTTTATTCACTCAGTTCTTGAAATAAATCCTGCTTTTGAGGGGGCCGTGATGATGAGAAAATATTGATCACCTCATTAAACTAGTCGAGTGGATAAAATGGATTGATTATTCATTCTACTATTTGTTTAAACATTTCTGTATACTCAGAAATGTCACTTAATATACAATTATATTCGTTGAATAAAAATTGTTCGAAGTGACTTGGAGTTGCTGAATATACTCAAAACAGAATTAATGTCGGTAAAAGTTTTGTTGGGTCAAGAGGCCGGATAGAAATAGAGAGCGTTAAAATATGTATTACATTATTAAAATAGAATGTATATTTAAATTCATACTGTTTTCGTGAGAAAAGTTAATGGATGCTATTTATAATTTGATATGAAGTGAACACAGAAATCGTTTTTATGCGCTGTTCATATTATGGTAATATGAAGTTGTCAGTTTAAAAACATCGTAGCGTAAGCATAATCATAACACCGATCTTTATTCCAAAGTGACGTTTTATGTTGTTATATTAAATGCACAACGAAACAAAGCTCACGTGTCTCTAGTCACGCACGAGTGAACTTGACCACACGCACACACGCACACTGGCAGGTCACACAAACACACAACAACCACCAATCAGCAGCGGCGTCGTGCACGTTCGACCGGGCGTCGGACGACTGAAAGCCACGCGTGATTCGGACGTCCACCTGCCCGACCGAGTCACCGTCGCTGGACGGCGTCGTCGGCGTCGTCGTCGTCGCGCGAGACGACACGCGGCTATTTCTGTACGCCAAACCGCTCCACCCCATTCAACGTGGACGGACGAAGACAGTTGTCGCGAATTCTTCTTCTTACCGACGGTCCGACTCTATTATTCACTTCGAATGTGGATTTCGATGTGTTTTTTTTTTGTTCATTGCGCTGGCAAGCGTACAGATTTCATGTCTCGACGAGCTAGATTTCCATCGACACGTCAGCGGCGTAGAGGGCAACAAACGGTTGATTGCAGAACGATTTAAAAACAAGCATAGGCGTGTGCAGGTAATTTAAATAGGTACGGCCATTTACGGAAAATTGTAAGAATATTTTCTAGGAAAGGTACATTTTTATGTAAAATATCCATGATCACGGTTGATTCCATTGTTATCATAATATGCCCACTATATTAGCGGAAGCATGAACAAAACTGGGAGCTGAAAACATAATTACATATGTATTCACGTTCGGATACTAAAATACAGACAGGGTTGATGAAAATAATTGCTCTGCATATTATTTGTGGTTACACTCTCGGAGGAATTAGAGTAAATAACGCATGATGGAAAGAGATCTCATTTTGCCCCGCAGGTAATTTTTTGAAGGTGAATTAGGAATTAAAAGTGGTTTTATGGGTTCATGAAAAATACATGAGTGTGAGAAATATTAAATTCTGATAACGGTTGAAGATGATTTAGGATCAAATATTGAGTAAACGCTTAGCGAAGACCGATAAAAGCAACGTGAAATTGGAACGACCGGTATCAGAGTAGCCACCGAAATGTTTGACGACATGCGAGAACCTAGAGTTAATTGTATCGCATGCTTTCATCGCATTTGGAACAAATATACTCTCCTAATATCATTTTATGATTTCTCAACTATATTAAGACGTCGCAAGTCTCCGTAAGGCAAAAAGTTGCCACCAGGTGGATTTCACAGATAAGCCTATAAATGATCAAAAGATTTGGAAAGTGCAAGATACAAAATTAACATACATCATGAGATAGAAAATATTTGTCGATAATAGCGATGACTCAGATTTTATGTCTGAAAATGAGGGGAGGTAACTTGTATGTAACAGTGATATTCGATATTTCTGACATAGATTTGTACCTCTCGCTTACCGCTACATACAAATAATATATACCCTATCATGTCAGTGTTCATTATGGATCTACAGTATTTCAGCAGTTACTTCTCCGAATTATATGAAGCAGTTCATACTACGAATGTGTTATGAGTTTGAACTACAATAATGAGCATTTCAGCTACAATCTTTGTCCAGATGGTAATCCACTACGATCGTTCACATGTAACGTTGACACTGAAAATGTCGCGCTTCGCGTGGATTTCCCTCAAAACTCAGCTTCAGTAGAAGGAGCTCTATCAAATATGATAACGATGGAGTATTCTATATATAATATATATTTCAAATATTCCACGTCCCGGATCCCATTGTTAAACGTGAGTTGATTCTATTTTGACAATCTCCTAATTTACTCAATACTTCCATTCATTTATCAAACCATCCCAAGCAAAAGTCTAGACACTAATGGTTACATTAGTATTCAGGTTATTGTACCTTTGTCCCATTATTTATTTATCATTTCGAAATTGTCGTTTCTTTTCGTTGAAAGAGAACTATTCTTTCATTTGTATCTACACAAACTGTGATCCTTCAGCACATAATTACGTCATATACACACATATATATATATATATATATATATATATATATATGTATATATATATATATATATATATATATATATATATATATATATATATATATATATATATAATATATATATATATATATATATATATATATATATATATATATATATATATATATTATATATATATATATATATATATATATAGATATATATAATATATATATATATATATAAATATATATATATATATATATATATATATTTATTTATTTATACATATATGAACTTATGATTGTTATGAATGTCATATCATCGAAATAACAGACTAGACAACAGATTTAATTAAAACGTTGATGATGCGCTGCTAATGTGCTATTCAAACAAGCCATCGCTCTCAGCGAACATATAATGTACATAACATATTATTACGAAGTACATAATATCGTAGCAGCTATTATATTGCTTCATAAGTAGTTTCTCGTACTTTTTCTTTCAGTAAATATATATGAGTCCATTTTTTGCAATCTTATTTGTGAAATCAATGGCTACATTCACAAACATTGTAAGCGTGTTTCATTCTATTATGTGTTTAATAATACTTGGCAGCGTTGTGATTTTGTTTCGCCATAACTTCGACTTATTATCTAGTATCTGTTTATATTTCTACGTTTTATGAAGTCACATGATAATAATGATTGTGGAAATATAAGACAGAAAATGAAGCTCGAGGGATAACGATTAATGAGAAGATTCAATTTTCATTTCTTCACCGTAGAATTGCTACTCTTTCTGAACTCATCAATGTGCTCTACACAGTTGTTGAATTTATGTATTCATTAAATTTCATCATTCATTGAGTTGATAGAAACTCTCTCTGGAAGTGTGGTATAATTGAATCAACTAAGCATTGTATTGTTTCGAAAAAAGAGTGATGAGAATGTGTTCATATATATATATATATATATATATATATATATATATATATATATATATATATATATATGTATATATATATATATATATATATATATATATATATATATATATATATATATATATATATATATATATATATATATATATATATAAATATATATATACATATATATGTTCATATATATATATATATATATATATATATATATATATATATATATATATATATATTTCAATTAAACTTCACGGACACGATCCAATATTGAGATATTTGGGATGTTTCAGGCATGCCATAAAAGATACGCCTCGACTGGGACTTGTAATTTGTTCAGGTCGAGGCGATTTTCATTCCCATGACGTGAATATAACATCCCAAAAAGATATCCCATATATAAAATCCCATATCCCATATATGAACGCGTCGTGTATTCTTCAACCGGAGAGTGTACTACCAATGCCATTGATGTTATTGATGCTGTCATTGATGGTATAACTGGTAGATTCGGAAAAGTTTCACTAGTTAGACCATGGATGACTATGGTGGTCAGTGGTTTTTGAATCAGTTATAGTTCAGTTCAATCGGTTCTGGAGTGGTGAGATCACCCTTGTGGTAATTTGGTGTCCCGTCCGTATAAGATCCTATTGGAGAACAATCATTCTGAATCAATTCCCAATAACAATAATAAATAGGTGAATCGGAAAGATTTTTCGGCTGAGGATTGTCAATCTTATGATCACATGGTAGCGATGGTTCACATGTGAGTGAATCCACATACTTGACATTCACACATGTGAATTATGATTATTCACAATTTGAACTGTTCAATTAACTATCAGAAGCTATAAAAAAGTAGAATCATTGTCGAAATTCGAAATCGAATTAAAAAACTTCCCCAGGACAAAACATACTATTCTTCAAATGAATCTGTATGAAGATGATGAGGTCATTCATTATTTAAATGTTCTGACGCGTATGCAATTCACTATCTGAAATTATAATGAATAAATGCCTTCACATTCTGGGATTAGATGAAATTTAGATTATAACATATAATGTAGTTGATTTATGTGAATTTGATTGAGAAAATAAATACTATTTATTTCACTATATCATCCTGATATCAACATATCAGAGGAAAATGTTTTTTACATTTTCTTCGCATAGTAAGATCGCCCTTATGGTGCCCACGTCTAACGATTCTCCCTATTTCTCCTTATATCCCTTATTGGTGAACCATAACTGTCCACGTAAACAAAGAATTATTGCATATTATTTTCATTCGAGATAACCATGATAATCAGTGTTACAGCCGTGCAGGGTGATTATATCTATAATCAGGGCAGAGAATAATCATCATTAATACAGACTTATTAGTGTGCTTATGAGAGGAATAATGACCACGCGATAATGCACTGCAAGTAATGACCGGATTACAGATCGATCTGCTCACCCCAGCATCCCTTAGCGCAGCTAGAACACCACGTCTATCACGCTTACACTAGCGAGTTCTTCATGCACATATTGTGGAATAATATACGGAATTATTTTGGGTGATAAAATTCAGCCCAGTATCAGTTTTTTGGTGATAACTTTCGAACGGTACAAGATATCGAAATTCTAATTGGACTGAAACATATATATTTTCAATACTTTCAAGATGGTGTAAGTTGTACCTTTTCAACTCATATATCATATAGAGGGTGAGAGGGGCGGAAATATGGGAAGGGGTAAATCAATTATTTCCAAGTTCACATTATTTCTCGGCTTTCTTTCCGGATCATTTCTTCTACTGATATTTTTTCATTTCAGTATCCAATATTCATTTGTGACGAGGCAAAAGAATCGATTATTAGCATGATATATATATATATAGTGGTAGAAACTTCATTGCTCTATGGTGGTAGTTAGTTTGATAACTGCTGATAACTTGAACTGTTCGTCGAGAAGACACACTCAGTCATAGGCGCGCGCAGAACATCTCAATAAAAAAAATGCATTTTCTAGCAAAGCTGATGATACAATTTACTGGCAAATATATGTAGTTGGTTGTTATTCCATTGGTAACCCAATATGTTCACTTTATTAGTGGAAACATGAACTGAAATGTGAGATCAAAACATAATTAGGCCTATATACGTTCAACTACTCAAATGTTAATGATTGTAATAATTGCTCTTCTTAATATCCATGACTTCATCCGTTAGTTAGGGAAAGGGTTTGAATGCGCGTCGACAGCGAGGTCACTCGGCGCCCGTTACAGAATCAGAGTCAACGACGACTACACATAGTCACGGGTGGATGATGGAAAATTGATCACATTTCGCCCCGTAGGGAGTGTTTTGAAATTCGAACGGAATTTATTTCATAGGTTCGTAAATATTATGTTGGTGCAAGCAATGTTATTCTGTGATAATTGTTGTAGATTGTTCAGAATAGAATATTCAGTATACCCTTCATTGTGCTGCATTAGGTACGGCCTGGGTCGTCTCTCCGTACCCTGTGCGCTCGTCTATGCACTCAACGCGGAAAAGTGGAGTTTCATGGCATCTCTTGACTCGAGTCTCGATTTGACTTGACTCTCGACGCCGCTTGTACGACGCCGTTTGGGCGACGCCGTTTGGACGACGCCTCTACCGAGCCACCGGTAATCCCGCTCGCCTTTATCCACGTATAAACACTCGTATAGAAGGTGGAATAAAACCTTCTGTCTTATTGTTCCAATCGTATTTTTAATCTCTCACAAATAGAATACAATAGTCGCGCATTCCACGAGAGGTCGTTAGCGCAGGCGCGATGTCGCCTGCCATTTCGCGACCTCCAATCCTGGCTAAACGCACTCGGTTATCAAATCACTTTAGAATTAATCAAGCTTTTTTCATTACGTTCCTTTGTGAAAAACACGTACTTAATCATTGTTGGGATTTTTAGAATTAGAGTTCAACTAATATATGGTTGCTAGTCCACGTTTTTCTATTAGAGTTTTTGGGACGGTGATTTCGACTGCGAATAATAGGAACAAAAAGCGATCGCTGATTTTATAATATGCAGTGTGAACAAAAGAACAACAAAAACACACGGAATGCGTATTTATTTTCAAACAAATATCCCGAATTGTTTCACCTCCAGACGGAAAGTTTCAGAACAATGTGCACGTGTGGGTTTTGAGTTGACGCTGTGGTTTGTGGTTCGATTCCAGTTTGTCGACCATCGTTAGTGTGGTGTTTGTGGTTTCCCACAGTTGTCCAGGTGAACGTTTGGATTGGCGTTTCAATCGGGGTCATGACCACAGGTGTCCCGAGTAGCCCAATTAGAGAGACTGCGTTCGACCAATCACAACGGTCCGTTCTTGTATTTATATGACTGTAACGGGGCAATATAATCACATCGTTGACGCGCCGTTAAACCACAATATCTATTCATTCATATGACTGGAACCGCAGGGAGGACGATGACAGATCAAAACATGACAATGAAAGATAGTACTTTGTGTTCTAGTTTGGAACTGAAACAAAAAATGAAGAATGTTCACAACAAGATGAGAAAAAAATAGAAATGTAATCACAGTGGAATAGAAAGATGTGGATCTTTGACTGAGAGCCACGGTTGCACCAACTGATGATTAGTAAATTGAAGTATCTCAATCTTTGAACGAGCAGAGTCAAAAAGTCTTCTGAAAATAATTTTACATTGGTAAAATGTTCATTTTACACTCATTTTAGCCATTTGTAACATATTATATTCGAATTCCGTTAAAAATACGTTTGAATTCCGTTCTAAAGAGTACCTAGCCTGCAACAACTCGACAGATTTCTTAGTCCATCTCAAAAGCAGAGTTGGAATGCTGACCAGAATGAACCAACTGTGCAGATTTATTGCCTTGGTAGACAACCTTTCATCAGTATCTACATATTCCGTGTTGATGACTGCCACCTAAAGTAACGGCCCATGGTGTCCTATGTGGCTACAAGACACTAGGAATAGGATTGATTGAAGTTTCAAGAAAGAGCTAGCTAGTATGACAACATGTTCAGATTCTTTAATGTTGATGATGACTATTGTTTTCTCAACGACCTTACCAACAGCTAGGTATACGGGAGTACGAATGAAGAGATGATACTGTAACCATGAAGAGATGATGTGAAAGGAAGTTTCACAAAAACTTTTCTGTCTTCAAATTTCCCGTCCAGCCCATAATCTCATGAGATTTTCAGAAACTTTGAGATGATGTTTCTAAAAGACAATCCGACCAATTTGATCCAAAAATAAACATACTTCCAAGTTGGATAAGTCTTCGTGTAGAACAAAAAGTTTCAGGTCGATTAGTCAAACCGTAAAAACAAGAGAAAAAAAACACGGACAAGCTCCATAAGCGTGGAATGAAGGTCTTCGCTATCACTCAACTAACTACAGCCGTTGAATTTTGTTTACATTTTATTGCCATAGTAACATCTAGTTCTTGAACATTACCACCAAAAATCCTAGTTATTCGGCCTCAGCCCTATAGGACGTTATATCAAGTGGCATTACGCCAAGCAATACATACAAAAACAGCTTTATGCATGAAAAATGGTTTGCCAATGATAGGTAATTGAATGTTATTATATTCACAGGTGTGTGTATCAATTATTCAGTGTTCAAACTGTGTCCAGTGTGATACATTATTCAGAGTATAGTTGATTACTACTGTGTCTGTCAAACGTCCTGTGTGTTGCCAATCCGCATCACATTCACGCTGCACGGTTCACTTGGAATACGGCGTGGGAGTTCAACAGTAAATAGCTTTCGGTTGAATTATTTACGAACCCACAAATAAGTTATGTTCACTCGGTATATATTTGATGACCAAATTCAATAGGATTATTATGAATTATTGCCCAATTCAACTTTTTTATATAAAATCGAAATGGATTCATATTTATCACACTACATTACACTTATGTATTATAATATAATATTGAATTATTCAATATTTTACATGCTTATGATTATTATGAATTATTGTCTAATTCAACTTTTTTGATATGAAACCAAACTGGATTCATATTTATCACACTACATTCCACGTATGTATTATGATATAATATTACATGATATAATATTTCACATGCATGTAGGCCTTATATGATTCTCAATTATTTCTCAGATCAGTATCAATGAATACATTGATTTTCTGCCATACAACTATAGGTACCTACTTGTAAAAATCACGTCAGCGTGTGTTTGAGTCCCTCCTAAGGCTTCTGTATTTGTCAACCTACCTCCTAACACTTATCAACACAGAATTGTGACATTATAGCCAGGTCTTTCGTACCCCCAGAATAAACCAACTGTTGGTGAGTACGAGATATATGAGTGAAATATATGATTCACTGAAACACAAAAACCAACGATCTGTATGGAGAAAAAAAAATCGCGGAAATTGAAACATAAAATTCAAACAAGAAAGTATAATTAAACCAAGGAATAGACAAAGAAAACAGATGATATTCTGGCATAAGTATATGTACACTCGAGGGCACATAAAGTAGTAGAATTAGCTACATTATAATACATTTTGAATAAGATTCACTGGCAATATATGCGTTAAAACTAGTAGATAATGTGCGTGCGCATACACACTTGATGTATAGTCTTCAAAACGTAGCGTTGTTCGATATTGCAGCACCTATAACTATTTTTTTGGTGACAAGATCGCCTCTGAGTCTAGAAACTACCAAGAGGTGACCCTTCTAAACGGTCTCACTAATTCATCCTCAGCCTCACATATCCAGATTTAGATTTGATTGATTGATTATTGCTCGCTCAGTGATCCCACCAGCAGCTATAGTTATACATACGGTGGTATGAATGAGCAGGCGATAATGAAACTATGAAGTGGTAATAAGTGAAAGGATATTCAAAAATTCTCATGTAATATTTTACTCGAACATATGTGCAACGGTGTATTCAGTTTATGGAACGGTATCTTAGCTGACTGAGCTACCGAGGACGACTGATTGCAATGAAAAAATGAGGGAATCAGAAAAAGAATCTCGAAGATTTTATGTCCAGATATTGTTTTTTTTTTTCAATAATATCGAAACTTGATACAAAATCATTATTCCTCAATTAAGGATATGGATGGAAGATAAGATCGTTTGTACGGAGCACCACAAGGGTGATCTCACCACCCCATAATAATTAAAATATTATAACTCTTCAACAAACAAATCAAATCTTGAATAGGGTAGTGATTTCAGGGTTAGAAAACAATTCAAACATTCAGAGTGGGGGAAAAATAATGAATATTATTATAATTTTAATCTTCTTCTTCTTGAAATCTTCTTCCATCACACTTTTTCTTCGATCTTGTATCTTCAACAAAATTGTTAATGTTGTTCCGATTTTTTTCTCCGTTCTATTGTTATGTATATGTTTGATTTTATTCATTTTTGAATCATAATCGAAATGTCTGTGATAACAATTGTACCCGCGAGTGTACATATGTATGTGTGGATGAAACGAGCGAGACCGCTTTATGAGTTTCGTGCTCTTGTGTGGGTTTCGTATAGATGTGTTGATAGTACATTGAGGACGTCGAGGAGTCCTTGCCAACATCACGGCATGCAGTGGACGACTGCTGACAGACGGGCACTGGCGGTGTGCAGCGGTACTATTATTACACACAGTACTTCGGCTACCTACGTCTTAGACAGAATGGGAAGATTTTTTTTCAGAATGGATTCACGAAAATAAACGCATATTTTGTCGGGTATATTTGTTGACTGAGAAGTAGATGCGCAGTGACGGAGTATGTAGTCAACAACCGGTCACACTAAACGCTGTTATTACGTATAATTACCAACTGACACAAGGAATTATACTAGATATTTCCATCTGTCAAGGCATGGTTTTGGTTGATGACATTATTGTAAGCGGCCATAATGTTTTACTGAAAATCTTGCCGTAATACGCAGACTAAATTTTTCGTCGAACAATATAACTTTCAGTTTTCCAACTCCAAGTTAGCCTATAGTGACTAACTAACCAGCCTATAGAAGTAACTAACTAGACACGGTAAAATTCTGAACCTCACAGTATCTAGTCATCTGAATATATTCATAAAAAAGTGTAATCTAGCCTTGAGGTGAAAATCAAACGCATTATTTACAAACAATAATAGGGGAAAATGTGTGAAATATTATATTTTTATTCTGGTTGTTGTAACTGCTTTATGTTCTGTACACATTTTCAGTCAGTTTAGTACCTAATTCAGAAGAGATAGGTCTGGAATATGAGAACAATAAAAAATAAAACGAAGCTAAATAGGAGAAACAATGAAGCAATTGAACAATGAAGTGATGTTAGGTGAAATGAAGATTACAAAAACCCATGCCTTATGCGGGACTCGAACCCACGCCCAACGGTGACTTCAATTTTCCTCGGGATAGGTTACATGAATAAACACACCACTACTATACAATCGAGGTTGCTGGAGCGGTGAACTGTGATTCAGGAGGCCGGGGTTCATTTCCGAACCAGTCTGTGGTTCTCATATGTTTCTCTCTGTCGTCAGAGTGAATACTGGTTCCGGTTGCGATAGGGCACGACCGTCTGTCTTCTAATGAGTGTCCATCGCCTCACAAGCATCCTAATAGACTACAACCAGATTAGCCGAACAAAACTATAAACCACGGAGAAATATTCTCAAATAATGACGATTTCGTTAGCAATTAAAGACCTCACCAACAGCCAGGTTGAAAGGGAGTACGAATGAGCTGGTAATGATGAAGAGCGAGTGATGATGAGTGAAATGACGCTTACAAGAGCCTGTGCCTTATGCGGGACTCAAACTCACGCCTATCCTTCGTTTCAGTTTCTAAAGCGAGGTCTTGTAGCTGGCTTGTAGATGAACTCGTATAAGGAGGCGAATAAATATTTTCCAAATGCTCTGTGAAGAAAATAAAGTGATGAACTTGATTTGAAAATTAATTTTTTCTCTTTTGTGGATGTTTCGGCCAATTTTATTCTATATTCACCGATTTCCAATTGCCATCGAAAATTGGAATGAAATTATTGTCATCCAAATAGATGTTATATTATTAGATTAAATTAACCATCCGACGTTTCGGATGGAATGAATTTGAATTGAAATTGAATTGAAGAAGTCAATAATTGGAATTCAATGTCGATTAGAATTGAACATATTTGAATCATCATCATACATCATTGGTTATATTCGAAGTACACTCATGGGCTTCAATATGTGTAGATTTCCTACAACTATCACTGTTGTTTCAAACAAGCTACCTATCATGATTTCTTTATGTCTTTATTTTTTAATGCTGCCTAACGTCCACACCAACAGCTGGGTTATACGGGGGTACGAATAAGCGGGTGATCATGGAACGATGAAGTGATGATAGATGAAAGGACGCTTACAAAAACCCTTGTCTTATGCGGGACTCGAACCTCGAACGGGACTGACTTCAGTTACTACCGCTGGCGATAATTGACTGAGCCACCGGGGTGGCGATTTCTTTTTTCTTATGATGTTTGAGGGGGTACGAAGAAGCAGACGATAATCAACAATGGAGTGATGTTAGGTGAAATGAATATTACAAAAACCTATACCTTATGCAAGACTCGAACCCACGCCCAACGGTGACTTCAGTTTCTACCTCTAGCGGTAGTTGACTGAGCCACCGGGGTTCTCCATTTGTTTATTGCATGTCACTGTACACATGTATGGTGATTGGTCGTTTCGAATGTGACCAGTGAGATCGAACGGGTTGAATAGTAAACACTGAGAACAGTGGATGAATATGTGTGCTGCTTCGTTTCATTGTGTTTGTTATTCTGTGATGTATTCATATTTGTTCTGTCGCATTGCTTCATTCTTCGGAGAATATTAGAGTTATTCAATCAGTTATGCATTTATACAACACTGCCGGTTGAATGAGTGATTATGGTAATATTATACACACATATATATTAGGCATATATATATATATATATATATATATATATATATATATATATATATATATATATATATATATATATATATACATATATATATATATATATATATATATATATATATATATATATATATATATATAAATATATATATATATAATATATATATATATATATATATATATATATATATATATATATATATATAATATATATATATATATATATATATATATATATATATATATATATATATATATATATATATATATATATATATATATATATATATATATATATATATATATATATATATATATATATATATATATATTCATATATTTATATATATATATATATATATATATATTCATATATTTATATATATATATATATATATATATATATATATATATATATGAACACATGTTGACGATGTTCAGAGTGGAAATGCCTCCTCACTTATGGTATATTCTCATCCGTTTAACAACGTTTGCTCGACTCCACAACTACAGAGGAACGCAAACGGACATTCCTGTCCAACACTAATATTTGCCAATCCGTCTTGTATTATTATTATCACCGTGGCTATAAAAGTCAATATGTTTTCCTCCGCCCCTGCCCCCGACGGACCGAAGATGCAAGTTACGCCACAGCTATGCAGCCCTCCCGGTGACGTCACGACGTCGTGAGAGTTGGCGTCGTTTCCGTTCGAACATGTGCGTATTTTAAGACGATGTCAGAGAGATAGATGATGTGGTAGGCGCCCCGAAGTCTGTCAAAGTCGGCCAATACTCGTCATGCCATCGGATAGTTTTATGCTGTCATGTAGAGAGCGTGTCAAAAATGGAGGAATATTTCGCCACCTACAATGTCTATATAAACTCGGACTATTTATTTATTCATTCAAGAATAACAGCTTTGGAGCATACGTACATGAAAACAGTGTTGAGAAAGTATTCGTTACGCTAAATCTCACTCTTCCGGTGGCTGATGGTTTTCTACTAAACATTATTAATACTGAATGCAGTAGGTATAGGCAGTAGTTGTAAGATGAGGGAGGTATCCATAATTGAGTAGAATCGATAACTCCACACACCTTGATCATATGAAATAGATTTCATTCAATATCAACGAATCTAGGGAACCGCCCCGATGGCTAAGTCAATTAGCGCTAGCGGTAGTAAATGAAGCCACCATTGGGCATGGGTTCGAGTCCTCCATAAGGCATGGATTTTTGTATAAACGTCCTTTCGCCTATCATCACTTCATCGGATCACCCGCTCATTCGTACCCCCGTATGACCTAGCTATTGGTGGGGTCGTTAAGCAGCATCAAAAAAAATCTAGGGAGCAGCAACTTTTTTCTGTCATTATTTCTATCTATTCGATGAATGAAAAACATTTATTACATTATTTTCTCCAAAACGGCCGATCCGAATTGCATACACGTTTCTAATAATGTGTATCATTTTCGATTCTAATTGACCATGTTATGCATGATTGAAACGATCCTACCCTATTATCTGCGCTTAATTATATAGGGAACAACGACTTCATGTCAATTTCGAAAATCACACACAAAATATACAATATTTTTTGTTGAATTTCGTTCGCTCCCCTCTGAGCTAACACGCAACTTCCCTGCAAGACGTAAACACTGCTATTGGAGCGTTGATTCATGACGTCACAACCGTGACTCAACATCTTGATTTATCATCACCTAAATTAAACTGCAATGAACCGTGAGTCCGCTCCTCACACGACACCAACCGAACAAAAAAAAAACCGCACCTTGCATAACCACCAGAAGCCATATTTTGAATGTAATCTCTTAGGGTTCAGGAATGTTAATAAGAAATTCAAATTCCTTGGTGAGATGTTGGTACCTCATAGAGCCGCGCGGGTGAATGAGGACGGCGCTAGGGTGGGTATAAAGGGGGAGGGAGTTTAGGTGATTGATGGACGTAATGGTCGATTGAGGCATGTCATTTGATCGGCAGAATGTCACGAACACCTTGGTCGATCGTCATCGGGCTCACTGAATACTGGAGAATCATGACTATGCCGAAGAGAGTGAAGAATTACTTCGGAATTGTCATGTACGCCATTTTCGAGGGTGACTCACCCACATCGTAGCATTTTTAATGTCAGGATTTAGTGCTCAATTAGTGCTTATACTTTTGTGAAGTATTTTAATTAGTGCTGTGTAAGTTCCCGAGATATTGGCGTTTGAAAATGGGGGGGGGGGGGGCAATTTTACACTTCCATCCCCAGTGAGCAAGGATCATAAAACTTGGCCAAAACTTACTTTATAATTAGTGCTATAACATATTGTAGTTTGATAGTGATGAATCAACGATTGTAACGAATTTCCTAAAGAACATATTGTAGCTATCGATCCATAATAAACATTCACAATAATTGTTACATGCTATTCATATGATGTAGCAGTACGTCCTGAGCCAAGCATCGATGGTAAAAATATCGTGTGTACATGCAAGTGATTTTTCCACCTTTGTTACTATTTAATTTGTGTGAAAAGCATTTTATACAAATATTGTCTGCATCTTGTAGTGTAGCTAACTGGGTATTATACACTGATCAAGTTTCACGATGATTTTAATATCTGTAAAAGTACCCTGGTGGGAACTTTTTGTCCTAAAGGAGACTGGGATGAAAATTATGCATCCTAGTTGTCTCCACAGTGAAACGTTGAATCACAAAAAGATAACAATATACGAAAAATAATTGAATGATATTACGGAGTGATAATACATTTACTATTTAATCTTAGGAGTCGTTCAATAATTATATATTTACCGATAATTGGGGACAAGACCGCCTCGAAGTCTTGAAAAAACCGAGATGTGCCGCTCTCAAACAGTCTCATTAATACATTGTTTGTCTCAATTGGGCAACAATGATCGTACATTTTAGATTCCGATGTTATCGAAGGAAACAAAATCAAATTGATTGATAATCAAACCAATTTTATCTGAATGATGGTGTTGTCACAATCATTCAAATAGTGGCACATCGAGGTACAGAAAGCATTCTTTCACACTCACAAATTTGATTGTTCATAATCATTATTTGTATTTGTATTTGTATATATTCATTACCAACTTGGGAAATACCGGTGTTGTCACAGAGGCTACAATTTTCGGAGGTTGAATGATGAACTAATCTAAGTATAACCTAATTAACCTAAGTATAAAAAAGATAATAGAAAATTGAATTGGTAAAATAAGGATAAGGTCCTAACCGAAAAAAATGTTATATTCAAGGAGAGGATGGATATCTTTACGAGTGAAGATTTTGAGGTTTCTGAGGCCGATCTTTTCTCGTTCCATCATTATCTAACAGAAGTAACGCCATGCTTGATGACATTGCAAGTACCTAACAAAATCGTTCTCGATATCCCATTCTAGAAGACAGATCTGAAGTTGATTAATTATATTATGATGTTCACATAGTTCCATCCACTTCTCTCAACTGTCTATCGGAATTTTTGTCGACGAGAACAAAATCAAATATAAACGCTGATGTGGCATTGATTATCGTTTGGTCGGATTCAGTTCTCAGATTGGGGGCGGTGGACCCCCGTCATCTCACTTCTCTCATTATTCTTCACTCACTTAGATGATATATCGTTAATATGACGTCGGTTTAGATATTATACTTTGTATCCACGGAAGAAAAACTTAGTATACAAACTTAATGATTGCAAACACTTCGGGAAATAATTAATTTTGCTCAAACTTAAGGGATTGAATTTGTAGTCGGAAGATTTGACTGCGTTTCTGAATCGTTTGATCCTAACCTATTTTGGATGAACGAACACCCTGAATATACCATAAAATAATAAACAAATTTGACAGTGATGGTAATATTTGTGTTTTCCACCATATATATTTTTTGAAAAGTAAACTTATGGCCTCTTTCATTATAACATGTCTATCATTTCATGTATGTATTCATGTATGTATATTCATAAGGTTGAATTCATCCGATTCTACGGAATGATTCAAAGCGAATAGTAATGGTGGGTCTATATCAATACCAACTGAGACAATTTGATTCAAAGTTGATTCTCATTTTTTCTTGTGCACGTTCATCAAGTTCATTCCTTCATCGAACGAATATGCGAGTTGGCATTGAATCTATTGTACTTGTCATAATCTGAAACTATTATTTATTATCCGAAAACCAAACAACTATTCCGCTTTGCCACGTTAACATTTGAATTAATTATACCCTAGTTTTCACTTTATGAATTATTCAGTGTGAGCATATGGCAACAATAAATCATAGGAAGACTGAAGATTCATTCGAGTTCATTATTTCTTCGAGTAACGTGAAAAAAAAAAGGGAAGAAGCGGTGATGAAGGAGATTGAAAAATACTGAGGGCTACCGGGAAGCGAGACTGTCCTAGGATTTCATGATATTCATATTTGGGTCCATTATACACGGTTAAGGCGTCTCCAGTTCTTATAGAGCGAACAGTTCCCGCCAGGGTGATTTCTCAGATATAAATTATCATAAAACTTGAACAGTCAAGATACAGAATATACGAATACAACATGAGTTGCAGACAATACTTGTCGGAAATACTGATAAGATTTTACAATAACAAATGTAGAAAAATGTGTGGTAAACAGTATATAACAGTCGATACTTTTGCCATCCATTTTCCCCTCACTACGTACCGTAACAAATAAATAGCATTGTAACATAATTTTGATTGTTTAGTTACTATTGAAGAGATGTTGCATGATAATTGTCACTTTTAATTGTGATATTCCATTAAACGCAATAATTGTAGATGATGTTACCATATTATAAGCAAATATTCAAATTATCAATGTTTTTTTTTTTTCACTTGGAGTGTTCTGAGTAGAAAACTAATCATCACATTGTTTACATAATTGATTGGCTCTGCAGAAATGAGTCCACATGAATTTGTTCACAAGTTTTCCTGCCAGTCAATGAGATCTTATCATCCAGTCTCTTTGTTTCTAAAATCCTATCAAATTAAGAATTGAATCAAAATAGGCCATATTACAATAACTTTCCAATTACCATAATTGGCGTATTTGTTATTATTATGATCATCCATTTACCACAGAGACATTTGAATTCACTGCTTGGATAACCACATATTCTTATATCTCTGTTGTTGTTAAGATGTATTGTTTTGATTTCCATTATACTTGGTTTTTTATTGTTGATAGTTCTTCCCCATTTGGATACTTCATTCTGGTCAATAATGTTTTTCCTTCTTCTCCACAGATGTGCTTCGGCTCAAGTGGATCTTGCTTCAATGTATCTCAGTATATTCATCAACGAGTTTCGAACCAATGGGTACCCTGCTTGAATTCCCTTATTCTTCTTACACATAATTATTCTTATATTATTGATGTGTATACCAGAAATCAATTTAATTCATATTTTTGTTAAACCTGTTCTCATTATAATGTTGTTTGTCCCTGATGTACGAATGTGACTAATCAATTATATCAACCATACACATTGAATAAAATTGAATAAAATATATATATATATATATATATATATATATATATATATATATATATATATATATATATATATATATATATATGTGTGTATATGCGCACTTCAATCCGAACACTTCCGAGTACTTTTAGAGGTACCAGTAAAATCATTTCAACTCGACTTACCATATATAATCTTGATCAAAAATTCAAAAATCGAACAAATCGATCAACAGTTCGTCACATTACAGCAAATAGAACTGAGTAAGACTGAACCAAAATGTATTTCTGATTCCATTGAAGTTATTTATGAGGAATGAGCGAGGAAAACTTTCACACGGAGGACGGAAAACTCTCGCACTATTCCAGTTCAAATTGCTTTTCAGAAGCAAAATATCGTGCTTTTTTTGTGAAATTCAATTCAGTAGTCGACTCTGTGAATTTATTTGCACAAGAAACAGTTACTTTCATCCCGTTCCACATTCTGGATGTTGTACTGCCGAAGATTAATGGAGAACTAAGTAGTTTTCAGAACCAACTTTCGCAATTTCAGTAACGCTTCGAAGTTTGAATGTAATATAAATAAGTTTTTAAACTGTTATTTACTTTTTATTCACCCCCTTCATTTATCTTTATTGGTTTCTGCGACGCAAACTTCTGATGATCGAGATGTATTGGCGTCGCTGACTGATGACGTATGGGGTGATTGGAAGATGATGTGAAGGTTTTTGTTCCAAGTGTTTTGGAGAGCTGTAAGGAGTCGGTCGTGGCCTAGTGTTAATTAGCCATTCCAATATTCATCACATCACGAGAGAGGTAAACAAGAGTCCTTAATTGAGGACTTCTCTCAATCATGCCATTTGTATTGTGAACTGACTTGTCTGATATATTCAAAGGGCATCACAATGTCGAAACTAGATTTCATTGGATATTTACAATATCAATTCCCCTAATTTCGAAGAAAACTGAAAATCATCATCACGATTTCAGGAACTATGATTGATATAATCATTCGTCCTCTAGAGACTATGAATCATATGACGTAGGCATGACCGATTCTGTATCAAAACATGAACAGAATCGAGTATTACCCACGTCACGACTCAGGAACAGAGACTGGTCCTGGGCGATTATGATTGATTATGAATTTTCCAAATTGAGATAAAAATTCCCACTTTTCTCTCAATTCGGGAGAATAATAGCATCCAGGACTAAACCACCTGGTTCATCAGGACCTGGTTCATCAGGAATAAACCAGGACGGTTAGTTATGCTGGGTGGTTTAGTTCACTTCGGATGAATTAGTTCAATTGAATTATAGTTCGATTTAGTTATTAGTTTTTAGTTCGGGCTGAACACAGCAACAACAACAATATCCGCATGTGGTGACATAGATCGATAGAAAGCAGCCTTACAAAGTCAAACCAATATTATACCAGATACATGACATTTCACGTATAGCGTATTCCATCTCGTCAGAATACCTCCATCAGTTCCATAATTTGTGATTATTATTTGAAAGCAAATCAATTTGCAAGCGTTCATTGACACATCTTTTGAAAGTTACCCTTCCCTCCACTCTGCGTGGCACCAACAATGTATGGTACCACCCAGAACGACAGTATATGTCAAACACAAGTCACCCGGTGTGATAGGTCATGATTGCAACGGCTATGTGCACTTGACGATCCGTGGAGGGGAAGTGGGAGGGGGGGTGGAGGGGGCATTAATCTTGCTTAATGCTTGTATGCTTTAATTAATTACGTCACTTGCACACAAGCCGTATTACGAGCACATGACTGCATGTGCAGCGCAGTGATCTCTAATGCATTGCAAACATCAACCTGGCGAAGCGAACTCTGTCACTCGTTATTTCTGTCTGAATGTGGGTTACCAAGCTCGCGAGTCGTGAATCGTAGGAAGCGGATTCGAACGTAAATTTCTCGTATAGTTACATGTTGGCTAATAGTTTTGGTGAATAGTTATAATGATATGTAAATGGTGTGCCAAAAGATGCATCACATTATTCAAGTGGCTGTAGGCCTAGAGTGCTGTCCTTTACTATTAAGTCAGATTATACCATATAGTGTTGTACTTGCAGTCACAAAGAATGGACTTCTCCTGAATTTCAATTGTATTGAAGTATACTTTATCAATAATTTTAATAATATCAATGTTTATTCTGCAATTTTGAAAAATCCCTCATCATGTGACATACATTCAATGCATTACATTACATTACATAGACATGCATGATGAATTAATTCAAATTAACATGATCAGGAACAATAATAAACATGTAATGTAAATGATGAAAAAATTGAATTCACATGTTCCCAGAAACCCATTTCCCTGGTGCATATGATTTAGAAGACTAGAAGTAGAACATATAACTAGAAGTTTCAGCTCGATGTACGTACACATCATCTCCAATAGTTTTAGTGTGTATCATGCCAATACATTTTCCTCGGGATGAATTTGAATGTGGTTTGATAGACCACTTTATGTGACAGCAAGTGTACTTGAATCATGTTGGAATCACGTCTTGAAATACATTGATTAGAGCGTGATTCTGTGCCAGGTTTGATTGTTTACGGACAATTCTTATTAATAAACTAATGACATTAATTGTTTATAAGACGTCCGGTTTCTCAATAGTGTTTGTTAAAAGTTGATCAAAGGTCAACTTGTCGTTCCTATACTGTGGTATATATATAGAGAGATGTCACTTTCGTCAGATTACCATGGTAGCTAGAAATGTCGAGGATGAACAAACGAAAACTGACAAGCATGCGCACGACATGGTTAATAGTAAAAATTGAAAATACATTCTCTAAATAAGCTGTACATTAATGCAGAATATGCATGTTCAGATGTTATATCATTGTTATCACAATATGCTAACTCTATTGGTGGAAACATGAACATTAAATATGAACTGGAAATGTACTTTCAAATGCTATAATACTAATAGTTTTGAGTTGAGGGCTAATCCACGCTGATGAAAACAATTGTTCTGTCTAATATCCATAGCTACATCCCTAATGGAAATACAGCCAATAATGTACACAATCACGATCCGATAATGGGGAAGGGGATAATGGGGATAATGCATTTTATTGCAGGAAAAAAAACATTCAATATTCAGAGGAAATAAAAGAGATTCTGTAGATACGGAAGATTTACGTTGGTGCAATAAAATGTATGTTTCCCCGTTATTGGGGATAAAACATCTAGTGTGCCCCTCCTTGTGAAGGATTATAGTTATTACATGGGCGGCTCCTGCCGTCCTGCGTATCCTGTTGTGAGGGACATTGTTGTCCGCTCATCACAACAATGTGGGACGCGGCTGACCTGCCAGCGGAACAATTCAGTTCACCATTTCAGTCGATTGGCCTGATAAAGTGTTGTTGACGATTCTTTGAAGTCGATCAATGAAATTGATCAATTGAATTGATCAATTGAATTGATCAATTGAAGATCGATTGGATCTATAACATCCACTAACAGTCTCCACAGTAATATAAAAATTATGTATTATGATCTCCGCGTATACATTACTTGAACATAATTTAACAAAGTATTTATGCATCGTACCGGAAATTGGTGTTTAATTGGTTTTAGTTTCGATTCATCAGTTCAGGAGGTTAGTTTAGTTTAGTTGGAGTTAGGTTGGGTTGAATTAATCAATCAGATTGTGTTTTTCAAGTTAGTTAGTCAACAACGACCTCGTACAAATCTGTGCGAAGATAATTACTGCATATTCCAGTAATTCATCATTATTATGTGTATTCCAGTAATTATCATTATTATATATTATGTGATCATTTTTCTGTTAAGATTGGCCAGAATTGGATTTGGAACGATTGCAATGTCTGCATAATATTCCTGTCTGCATGCTGGGTAAGAGGCTGACTGGTATCCATTAAAATACTCTGGAATAAATAAATGAGCATTCTGCATTTTTGATGCATATGAATATTAATTTTCATGCACTGAAATATAACCTTTCAAGCAATGTCAAAAATGAGTTGTTTAATGAAAAATGTAGATTGGTGAATCGATTCGTGTTCTGATTGATGCTCGATTCCAATGAAGTTTATAGAATGGCCACGTTTGATTGGTTCAATCTAGATAATATGCACGTATCAGTATATTGATGAAACCATACAAGAGATGCATGTATTGAAATGTGCAAAGATTAACAAATATGACCTAGTTTGAAAGTATATTTTCATATCCATCGAGACTAATGAACATGGTCAAGTTACGATACTCCATCAGCGAAACAATTTGTGTGATGAAATCATTTCATCGTTTTCAATCAATCATGGAGGAAAATTCTCGAGAGAAATGAAATCAAGTATTTTTTAGAGTGTGTTAATGTTGATAACATATGTATATATATATATATATATATATATATATATATATATATATATATGTATATATATATATATATATATATATATATATATATATATATATATACATATATATATACATATATATGTATATATATATATATATATATATATACATATATACATATATATACATATATATACATATATATATATATATATATATATATATATATATATATATATATATATATATGTATATATATGTATATATATGTATATATATGTATATATATGTATATATGTATATATATATATATATATATATATATATATATATATATATATATATACATACATATATACATATATATATATATATATATATATATATATATATATATATATATATGTATATATATATATAGGCCCCTATATAAATGATAATCAAACTTCGTGGATACGATCCAATATCGAGATGTGTGGGATATTTAGCCATGTCATAAAGAATACGTACGTCTCGACCGGGAATTGAACCCGGGACCTTCAGATTGCCGGCCCACTGCTCTCCCACTGAGCTACCGAGATATTACTCTAGTTTGAGAGCATATTGTCATTTTAGGGTGTCGTCACTCTAAGTATAGCCATGACATAAGAGTAATATCACGGTAGCTCAGTGGGATTGCAGCGGACTGGCAATCTGAAGATCCCGGGTTCAATTCCCGGTCGAGACGTATCTCTTATGACATGGCTAAAATATCCCATATATATATATATATATATATATATATATATATATCATATATATATCATATAATATTACATATACTTGTAGTTGTATCCACGAAAGGAGGTGATCTATCAATATAACAAATACTGATATCATCGTCATAATTCTTATCTGTGGCATTCTAGAATCATCATCATTTCCAGTACGTGATTCACGATAAGAGATTCAGCTTCATCTTTCGAATGCGTCACATCCTCAACTTTGTAGCGAGTTTATGTAACTATTGAAGTTTTCACATTAATTTAGTTGGTAGACGACTCTCTTCTTTCTTGGATACAAGTCGTATAATTTCAATCAATGAAGTCATATTTGAACTAAATATATTTACTCGCAAAGACCGAGTGTACGGATACTAGTTCACGGATATCCGGACACTGAGAGCGAGTATCCGGAAAACATTTTCCATTGATTATTTTCTACTCAACTACCCCACCAACAGTGAGGTTATTTGGGAATACGAAAGACCGGATATAGATGAATGGCCCACAAAACCTAATTCCGATGGGGGACTTGAACCGACGCCTAATTTGACTACATTTTGTAGTTTGTGTACTACTGGTTTGACCTAATTATATACTGAAATTACCACCGTGGGAGTAGTTCTAACTGGCAGTTGAAAGTTGTTATCACCATGGTTACCCATGCAGTTTGTTTTCAAAACTCTCAGATAAAGTTTGACTGGTGTTGGAGATACCAAAGAAACAACATGACAGGTCTGAACCTTGAGCTGACTGTCCGTTCAGGAACTGGATGATAGTGAAGAAGATGATACCTGGACCTCAAATTTGAAATATTTATAGAATTCAAAATCTGAAAGAACAGATACTATGAAGTCTAACTGAAACGTTTTTCCTCGAATAACTCAATCCCATGGCATGTAATTAGCAAAGGTTCTGGTGATTACTGCTATTTTCCATCAGCTAGCACATAGCTCTGAACGGTATCTCATACAAATCAGAACATAATTCAGAACAATTCAACTGTGTGCATTCAAGTACGATTTCATACGGGTCTGGTAGGTAACTTCCGGGTTTAGCGGGTGACATCCTGTTATAGTGAGTTACCCCCACGGTTCTAGCAGGTTACTTGCGGGTTTAGCGGGTGACATCTGGTTCTAGTGAGCTACCCCCACGGTTCTAGCAGGTTACTTGCGGGTTTAGCGGGTGACATGCGGTTCTAGTGAGTTACCCCCACGGTTCTAGCAGGTTACTTGCGGGTTTAGCGGGTGACATGCGGTTCTAGTGAGTTACCCCCACGGTTCTAGCAGGTTACTTGCGGGTTTAGCGGGTGACATCCGGTTATAGTGAGTTACCCCCACGGTTCTGGCAGATAACTTGCGGGTTTAGTGGGTGACATCCGGTTATGGTGAGTTACCCCTACGGTTCTGGCAGGTAACTTGCGGGTTTAGTGGGTGACATCCGGTTATGGTGAGTTACTCCTACGGTTCTGGCAGGTAACTTCCGGGTTTAGCGAGTGACGTCTGGTTATAGTGAATTACCCCTGCGGTTCTAGCAGGTTACTACCGGTTTTAGAGGGGTCACTTCCGGTTTTCCAGTACAAGTTTAGCACAGGTTTGAATTGAATTCAAGTCAAGACTGGGTTCATTTCGGCAGAAATACACCCCTAGATGTAACGATCAAGTTCGTTTTCTACTTTTCTTGATCTCATCACTGCCATGACTTCAGTTCAACAAACACCCTGGAGAGTACACAAATAACCGCGTAATCCTTCACGCCTCTGACAATAATAACCACACGACCACGACCTTTCTGACGATGATCAACAGGAAACAGAGGATGCGGCCACATCACGTGTTGTCACCTGTTAATAGCGTTGCCATGACGACCGCTAGCTATTAATGGGAATAATGTATCTCTACTGGAGTAGAGAGGGATGAGTAATGGATTCAATATGGAAGCCACATAATGTTCGAATTAAAAGTATGTTTTCGAATGAGTGTTATTTGTGATATTTATAATATCACCAACGAGATGGTTAGAGGGGGATTCGTAATCGATCCTGAAATTGTAAGTACAAGCTCGGTCGGTAAAGTAGTAGCAAGAGATACACGAAGTTGGACTATTTTATCGGCTCTGGCGAAGTTACAGAATTCAGGAGGATCTACCCACAGCGTGAATTTTCAGTAAAACTGCTTCTTACCTTGCAGAGAAGTATTGGAATACTGTCGATACATAATGAACATTCATAATTTGTTACGAGTTATGTGTATGTAACGGTACGCTGTGAGGTATGAATCGACGTCAAGAATATCGAGTGTTACTGTAACATACAAGTAATCTCCCATACCAGAGTTATTAAAGAATTGTACATATTGGAAGTTTCGGCAAATATTTCCTGCATCTTATGACGTATTCAATAATTCCGCTTTTTGCTTTGTGAAACTTGTATTATCATTCATATCTGTGGAATTCATCTGACGGAAACTTTCTGCCCTATGGAGACTCTCATAGGTCTATAACTCTATAACACTAACAACTGTGCCGTCCCGGTGGCCAAGTCAATTATCGCTAGCGGTATAGTAACAGAAGGCACCGTTGGGCGTGGGTTCGAGTCCCGCATAAGGCATGGGTTTTTGTGAACGTCCTTTCACCTACCATCACTTCATCGTAATTCATTATCACCCGCTCATTCGTACCCCCGTATAACCTTTTTTTTTTTTTTTTTTTTTTTTTTTATGTAGCTTAACGACCCCACTAACAGCTAGGTTATACGGGGGTACGAATGAGCGGATGATAATGAAACGATGAAGTGATGATAGGTGAAAGGACGTTTACAAAAACCCATGCTTTATGCGGGACTCGAACTCACGCCCAACTGTGACTTCAGTTACTACCGCTAGCGATAATTGACTTAGCCACCGGGGCGGCACCTATAGCTGTTGATGGGGCCGTTAAGAAGCATCAATATACATATATATATATATATATATATATATATATATATATATATATATATATATATATATATATATATATATATATAAAACACTAACTGTATAGGCTTCTGTGTATATAGAATGTGGATCACAACCAGATCACCATTTACGTTTCATCCCACCAATTCATTCATCAACTATTATTCGTATTTGATGTACTGAAATATCAATGTATCACGTTTATTTAATTAAAATTACAAGTAGAAATGATTAGTAGGTACGCGTACAGAGCTAATTCATATCCGACGCTTTCATCTTCTGTTTGCATTATAATATCAAACTATAATAATTATCAAAATATATACCAATTTAACGTAGCAACAAAGAGTATTAAAAACTTGACAGAGCGCAAACTTCCGAACATTCTCTATTAATTGCCTCTCTCATCGCATATACCCTTAATTATAATATGTTTGAGTGGTGTATAGCCGTTCCTCATGTGTGTACTTTATGCGAGAAGATGTTTATTACAGGGAAATGTTGGGAGGAATATTGTTCCATGTGTAGTTCGGACGCTGCACAAAGAACGAACATGTTTCGTTGAAAAGCGAAAACTCAAATTCATATCAAACACATAGATGTCGGCTTCACTCTGCGTACAGTCTCTCTGTTCATCGCACCATCGGCCTACGTCACCACATGCGGATGTCGTTGTCGTTGTTGTTGCTGTTGTTGTTGTCTTGCAGCTGCTATTCATTGCACCATCGCCCTACGTCACCCCATGCGGACTTGTTATTGTTGTTACTTGTTGTTATTGTTACGTGCATCCTGGACTGACCTGAATCGACTCAACGACCCTATACATCATGAACCTTAAACCTATCCATACTAACCCAAAACTGATTGAACTTATCAAACAATCATCCTGAACTGATTCAATCTGAATTAAACCAATCTGAAATCTACTTCCGGTCCGATTAAGAACCACTTCGTGTTCAAATAGGGTCAAGCAGTTTCGACCGTCTGTGGGACAATCGTGATTTCACAAATCCGAGTGATGAAGTAAGTAAAGCCTTTCAAACATAATTCACGATTCATCAATAAGAATACCTGTGTCGTCAGATTGTCACGACACACGGTCGAAACTACGCTACTATTCGAATACGACGTGCAATTCAATGAGTATATTCACTCATAGTCATAACATTGACTAATGTGCAGACGCGGAATGATATGCAATGTGCCGCTTCAACCTCTCCTCTTCGGGCCACAGCTTGCGATCAGCTGTGCCCCCCTCCCCCCCTCCCCCCTCCAATTACAAACACGCAATGCGCTTTCATGCAAAACATGCACAAACAACAATTATTCATTTCTCATGCAAATTAGCATAATAATTCTAACAATCTAGCTGGCAGTGTTTGTGACGTTGTTGCGTAATTAAATAGGCTTCACGCACACCATGTGCGTGTGTGTGTGTGTGTGTGTTTGTGATCAGAATTTAGAAAAACGCACTGGTGCTTTCAGGCTGATTAGCTATGCACATGTACAGTATGTGGTATTAATTTATTGTTCCAACAGTTATCGACGTGTGGTATAGTATAGATTTAGTGAGAGACCCGATGTGGTTATGATGTTGTATTATGTAGGAAAGCGTAGGTGATACGCAAGCGCTGTCCTAGGGGTGTGAAAGTGGAGTGTGGAAGAACCGACCATCCACAAAATGAGGCTACAAAATTGACACACACAAATATTTATGTTTTTTTTCATTTACTTCGAAACTTCGAAATGCCGGTCGTTTACTACGCACAGCAGTTGAACCATAAGCTATCGAATTCTTCCCTGACTCTCTAATTTGTATTGTTCATTCTATATCTATAAGCAGATGTTCCACAAAATACTTTGGTGGAGGTGCCGGGTTACATCATGTTCAAACTTTGTTTCAACATCAAAACTTGAAATCAACCTTGAAAAAACTCAAACTCGAACATTATCTAACTTGAAATAATTATGTCCCAATTCAAGCTATTGGTAAAAAGTGGGATCGTTCTGATGGGGCATCACAACGGTGATCTTCCCAACCAAGCCAAAGAAGTAAGAAGACTCATTTAACAAAAGATAAATTTTGAGGTGATAATTTCAGGAATGGTTTACAATTCACACATTTGCATTGGGGAGAAACTACTGATTAGTTTCCATATTCAGTTCATTCAGTTCGATCAATTTATTGTTTGGTAGAACTCGAACTTGCAGCCGACATCATTAGTAGAAAACCGAATGATAAAACACGTTCGATGAGATTATCATAATTATTCGGAGTTTCCTCCAATGAGATACTTTTCCTAATTGACCTAAATCGTGATTTACGTTAGCAACAAATTGAAAAAAAATCACGAATAACTAATTTTTTCTCATAACTTGAATTGCACTAAATTCATTCACATTTAGCAGGCTTAGTGGTTCTACAGATATTAGAACATAATTCATATGCGAGTTCCAGTAGTAATCAAGGGATAATAGTAGATCAAATACTGGTTGGTATTAATATATTTCTGTTAAATGTTGCCATTATTAATGAATCATATCATGTCATCATTTTCCTGAACATATTAAAGTAATAACCTCATTATAATTGAAACCATTTGTTAATTCATACACGAGGACACAAAACTATATTCATACTTTTAAAATCTGTTTCAATCAAATATTAATAACAAACCTGTGTGACACATGTAACTTAATTAAGTACACACAAAGGTGGCTCATTGTAATATCAGTAGACATACGATATAATCAAGATCGAGTTAGAGCTCAACTATTATTACAGACAGACTGGTATGTAACAGCAATCTCAGTCGGCGCGTTGTTTTCCAGCGCAATTCTTGTTGAGAAGAATCTACGAGAGAAGATAATAGGAAGCTAAGAATAAACATCTCTACATTATGTCCCATAAAACCAAGAATGTAACAGACATATATAAAATACTGTCCGACAGCAATCTAAGGTAGCCAAAAAGTCACAACGATTGTGACTAAACCCACTAAAAGCCGCATATATAAAATTGTTTAAATGAGATTATTTTCGATTTTTTTTCTCACTAATTAATTGTTACAAACTTAATCAACTTAATGGGATATGACCAACCTTTTAGAACGAAAACACTAAAGGATAGGACTTGAAACAATCATACAACATGTCAATTGTGTAGAAGTTGGCAACAGTGATTGTTACCAGAGGCCAAGTTTCGAACAAAGAATTTTTCACCTCTCGTTCGGTCGAGGTTGTATTGCGAAAATAACAGCACGACGGTACGGGACTGAAATAACTACTGACAATTTATCTAAACGCACGTACGGAAGTAAGGATTTTGTTTTTTTCTGTTTCTGTCAAGCGCGTCACACTTGTTCGATTTGTGGGACGCTGAATCAACATCGGCCTTTGACTGTCGACTCGAACTATGGTTGCGATGGATACAGACATGGATACTTACCTTTGAGGACAATTAGTTCCATTCCGGAGCAGAAGATCTGAAGAACGAAGGCGTTGATGATGTAATGGTCTATGCCAGATAGATTGTAAATGTATCGGAGTTTGATTTAGAGAACGAATTCGATTTTTATCAGGGACACTTTTGTGAAATATATGGCTAAATTATAGAAACAAACGTTGATGAATAAGTTCGCTTTTACATAAACAAAGCTAGAATACTGTAATTTGAAGTGTTGCATGCACGGTACTGGATAAATCATATTTACTATTTTTTCCTATATTCTATATTGATTGAATCAAAAGTATATCATCTTCAAGCTCATTTCATGCTTTTGATTGGCTGACATTCTATCATTGTGAATTCAATCAGTTTCAAGATAATACGTCCATGAATACCAAGAATGAGATGAAATTAATTGACACATTATTATCTTTAAACTGATTGATTTCACAGAAATATAATTCCATATTGATTGAAGAGCATGGAATTATCTTGGGAATTAGGCCTATATACTTTCATTCAATCACACCGGTTCTTGAACAAGGAACAAAAATAGTTTAAAAAAAGAAAAACAACAATAGTCTCTACTTCAATAAGCACCGTGCATTCATCCAATGTTCATGTAAATATCGCACAGTCAATGTTAATTCCGTGGGTTTTCAGTGTTTTTCAATGAATCGTTCAAGACTCCGTTCGGCCGTGTGAAGATTAAATTACCACAGGTAACCAAGGGCGATATAAGAAGGTAACTGTTGAATAACTTTCATCGAAATATTGAATACCTTGATAACGTATCATAACTCATGAATGTTTATAAACATAATTCATATTTCATCTATCATCTGCTCGTTTGTACCCCCCAAAAAACCATGTCTGTTAATGGGATCGTCAACCAAATAATTATCAACTGCTGAATCTGATATTCCAGTATCTTAAATTGTTGTCCCGAAGCAAAGAACATCAATGTGAAAGTTCCAGCAATAAATGTCAGCTGAACAAACGCACAGCAAATACAGCTGAGAAATCCATTAGACATGAACATCATTGTCATCATTTCATTTGTTATAAACTTTTACAAACTGTTTATTTCTGTACACTAATTGGTTAATCAACGTGTTCTATTTAACGATAGCGATAAAATATAACACCTGTTGATAATTCGTCAAGTTGATTTATCCCGATATTTTATCGTCATCTCCGAGTAATGGACCGGTAATTTCAAGAGCAGAAATAGTTATACAAGTGCACAGAACGATTAAACCATACGTTGTAGTCGTTTATTCCAAGATCGGTTGATTGTTTGAACTAATTAATTGTCGAGAATACAGAATAACTAGACATACGTTTCAGATGTTTCAGAATAACTCACTCCAATCAAATAAAATGTTATTGAGCTGTGATATAGTTCCGACAAAAACTAATGAAGAATCAATTTATAATAAAACCAGTGGAGAAATCAGTTATTGATGATTAAATGTAGTAATTCGCGTTCTCGTATCATTTTCTGCTTGTTTTCAGGCAGAGAAACCATTGAAACCTTGTCTAGACATTTGTGCCATGATACCTATTTTTCATCGTAATGTACAGTTAGGATCAAAATCTTCATCAATTATTAATTTTCATCAATCGATTCGTTTCTATATGTGCTTCATATTATTGGGAAAACAAATGATAGGCTGACCGGGCTGAATTTAGATACATTTCAATCCAAAGAAGGGCTATTTTTCTACAATTGAACATGCAACATATCAAATTCGATGCATTTTCTGTTTTATTTCAGACTATGGAAAAAATAATCAGCAACATCGAACACTTTACATAATAGCCGATGTTTTCCAATAAGGGCGAATGATTTCATATATATACATATATATATAAATATATATATATATATATATATATATATATATATATATATATATATATATATATATATTATAGTATCAATAGTATAGTATACTCAAATTATACTGAATCACACTATACTGATTATATCAAAGTTGATCGCCATTATGGATGCAAATATTCAATGGATTCCATTTTTGATATCACACGTGACTGTTATAACTTTGGTAGACATAATATGACAATGCAACGATGCAATTTCTAATCAATAATTGACTTATTCCATGAAGTCCGAATTACATTTCCTCAAAGTGAAATCGTTATCTAAATAACCCATTGACTCTGCTTACCAAACGATGAAAATACTTCTAATCGTAATAATTTGGAGAATTACCAAAAAAAAAGGGATCTTGATGGAGTATAATATTCCCGTGATGAATATTTTCCTGAGATCCGGTTTGAAGATCGATTAATAGCCGCGGCGTAAGCTGGACTTCCAGCGTCTGACGAGGGTAAGAATATGACGCTTATTTCACTGTGAGAGCCAGATTATAAACGGCCTGAGTATGTTTATTGGCACAGTGCCGAGATATAAAGCATGATATTTGTTCACAAGCAGACACACTTGATGGAGAAATCTGATCATATTTGATTGCTTCCTTTCCACAACTCGACTATAATGTTTAATTGATTATTCCTGAACAACGAAAGGAAACGCTTTTAATTCGTATTAAACGTCGTATTATGTCAAGGAGAGTTGAGATATAGGGCAATATTACTAAACATATTATCCAGGATAGAATCGACTATGGAATTGAGGCCCAATTCTCTCTCTCTCTCTCTCTCTCTCTCTCTCTCTCTCTCTCTCTCTGTATATATATATATTTACACAACTTTTATATTAGTATAAAGTTTATTTTATATTAGTATTTTATATAGAGTATTTTATATTGTATGAGTATTTTCCATATATAGGCCCTATAGATATCTGTATCTAATTTGAATATAAATTTTCCATTCCAAACATTTATCCTGATTTAATTTCAATCAATCCTATAGTTCTCTGAATGTATCATCATTCGCCCCAATACTTGTTCGATCTATACTATTACAAATGTATTAATAATTCATGAATATTGGCTTACTGCTGTACTCAATCGTTCAATGGTATTTATAAGTAATTTTGTAAAATTTGTCATTTGTGTACCAATTTCCTCGAAAGTGTGTTTATGGAGTATAAACACTAAACTTTATACTATTGTCCTCATATATGTATCTGTTCTCGGTGTCTTCACACTGTGTATTGTCACAGTCGTATCGATTCCCAGCATTACCGATACGTTATCCCACCGATGCGTGGGACAGCAAGCAAACTCGGTTCATTTATTCATGCTGCAAGCCACGGCGACGTAACGAGACTACCTACACGCTCGTACATTATTAACCATTCCTAGCTGCTCAACGGCGGCTATCAATTAGTCCGGAAACGCGGCAGCTACGCTACTTTGATATCGTCGCGCACTGAAATTAAGGAAGAGAAACGGCCCAAATGATGAATGTAATTAGGGATAAATTCAATTATCTAAGTTAAGGAGATATAAATCTTGATTAAAGATGCCATTCGAAGTCGGTGGACCGAAGCACGACAGAAACTTGCTCGCGTCTTGGTCCCGGGGAAGAGAAATAAACGGTTAGTTTATAAAAGCTTTCTTTGAGGTTTGTCTATTCGGAAAGTAATATATTATTTTTGTTTGTCAGTGGGATGTTTTTTTTCCGATGGAATTGGTTACATAACCTATTTATATTATATTTATATAACCATGATAGGTTAGGCTATATAGAGTCATTGGAGATAGTAATAATGTCGAAGGAAACAATGATGACATAATTGTATTTCTGTAGGAATAATATTTCATTTTTGACGGTTCAATTCCGTACATTTGAAGGGCCATGTATCATTGATGTAATATATTCATTGATCGAACAAATATACAGTCATTGATTCTGTCATGGATTCATCACTGACCATACACAATAAAATTGTCGAGGCTGCATATATAGTATTTCTGTTCATTCAAAATGATAATGTCAAAACACAATCTGAATAGATGTGAAAATTCCAATTTTCAATCATGTACATATATATATATATATATTTAATAACATCGAAACAATACAGAATCATTGTTCCCTATATTATGGCTATCGATGGAAGATGAGATCGTTCGAACGGGGTACTATTATATATATATATATATATATATATATATATATATATATATATATATATATATATATATATATATATATATATATATATATATATATATATATATATATATGTGAAAGTGTGTGTGTGTGTATTGCTGATTTTGATTCCTGCCTATTGATGTACTGTTACATCAATTGTAAAAGTATTTCAGATGAGCTGATGAAATTACTGGAATGGAATGGAACAATTACTGTAATGAAATGTTATGATCTATCTGCTCAACCTCATTGATGATTGTGTTGTCGTTCTAAGTTCTGGTCATGCTATCTGTGGCTGCCATTTGCCGTGGTTGGTCGAGGCCGACTCAGGAGCGCACGCTATTGGTCGATCCGCGCGATGCCGAAGAGATGTCCGTCCACATCCCAACACCAACACTAATAATAGGATTGGACAAGAGCAGTGTTACTGGCTACCAGCCAATTGGCACGTGCACCGATTGACTCGCGAGTAGAGTTCCCGCTTCAGCTGAACGCCGGAATAACAGAGTAACCATAGAGCTGAATATCAGTAGAGAGCGCGTAGATGTAGCCGACATGCTTGGTGGCGCGGGGTCTGCGGGGTACGAACACAAGTCACGTGCTTCGGTGATATCGTCGGAATATCAGTAGAGAGCGCACAGATGAAGCCAACATGCTTGGTGGCGCGGGGTCTGCGGAATACGAACGTAAGTCACGTGCATCGGTGATATCGCCGGAATAACAGAGTAACCATAGAGCTGGAAATCAGTAGAGCGCGCGCGCAGATGAAGCCGACATGCTTGGTGACGCGGGGTCTGCGGGGTACGAACGTAAGTCACATGCTTTGGTGATACCGCCGGAATAACAGAGTGACCATAGAGTTGGAAATCAGTAGAGAGTGCGCGCGCAGATGAAGCCGACATGCTTGGTGACGCGGGGTCTGCGGGGTACGAACGCAAGTCACGTGATTCGGTGATACCAGTCTGCTTGCGTTCCACGTTCTTCCTATGGCGGAGCTCCGAGTCAAACCAAATAGATGATGTTATCCATTGATTTTTATGACTGGTGTGACATTTCTGCTGAGAATTGTATTTCATGATAATCAGCATTTATGTGACTTACACCCAAGTTATTGTAGTCAGTATTCTCAGAGAATCCATATGAAATGGTGTTGTTCGCTTTATGGGTCTGCTTGTCTCTCTCCCAGTCACGTGGTTTTTCCCCTCCGGTCAGACAAGCTATCACGGCCTCACAATCTCTCAATGCTGCCCGTGCTACTTTTTAGTCCAGCCTATCCGTCCTAGATACTATGTTTTCGGGAGTAACGCAGCATATGCATTGTCGAATTAGCGAATCAGGTATATTTGTTTCAATGGACTCAGCGACGTATTGTCATGACAATCAAGATCTATTGGCGTCGGATGAATGATTAATGAGATGATGGAATGATGATATGACGGTTTCAGGTAATGAGAAGGAAGTGGGCGTGACATATATATATATATATATATATATATATATATATATATATATATATATATATATATATATATATATATATATATAACTTATATATTGCAGGAACCATTCTGGCATGAACCTAGACTCCATAGTGTGATCACGAAAAAACTCTGTAAAGAAGAACGGTGACGGAGATTGAATGAAGGCCCGATATGCCCCGCACTTCCCGCATCACATGATTCAAACGGATTAGCAACTGAGCTGCATGTGCTGGTTGTAGGAATATCACTGTGTTATGTGATGGAGGAATTATATACATACTCTGATTCCGAAAGAACTACAGCAATGACTTCTTGTTTTTAATATTTTGCTATCTATTTGATATATGTTACTCATTTTAGCTGTTATACGATCTTATTGTTTCACCTAAAGTTTTGATACCAGTACGCAATCGCTTGAACCCCTTCTGAGGGAAACAATTCCAAAATTTGGAAAATTCTCATGAATATCTTCTTCGAAATTAATTCAAAGTTTTGTGAGATTCGAGCACAAGAATGGTACACATCATCATTGTCACATGATTCGTATCAGCCGTAATCAGTAAAAATATTATAATGGAGTAATTGGAGGCTTTTGAAGCTTTGAATCGTGAAACGTTCAGAATGAGCAACAACAACAAATGGCAGGCAAAGACACGATAGTTTCTTAATCAAGGTTTCTGTATTCGACAGAAAAATTACGGGTTCGCTGTCAGTGATAAACAGTGGAAATCATGAACTGAATGAAACTCGCAAAAATCTCTGCAACTGAGCTTTAATAAATGACATTCATCAAAATTCACATTGTTGATAGTATTTTTGTGATATTTTGTCAGCTGTATCACATTCAGAGTCGCATTATATTATCACTTTTGGTCTCGAATAGATTTCCATTGCATTCAATTCAAATGTCCACATCGCACAAATTACTACGCATGATACATTTTCCCAGTAAAAATATGACAGTGATAAATATAAAATTGAAATTGACAGAGTGAGGTTGAACCTTCAAGCAATTTGATTGCAAATTCACAATGACAAGTTATAACTTACCCTTATTAGTTATGTATTCATCCTCATTACTCCGCTCCTATGCCGCGATCGCGCTAGTATTGAGTTAAACCTACACAGCGTTACACCAACACTAGCTAACATATGGCTTCTGTACTAACACACACACACAAGCTGTTGAAATCTTTATCGACACAATATCCCGAGCTACAACAATATTAAAACACGCGTTATTGAGTCCGTCTGTACAAGTCATCGCTTGTACCTCCTGATGACGTCATCAACACGGCACCTCCACCGATAACTGCCGACTCGAATAACCGCAAAGTTCATGTTAGCTTAGCTGTTGGTTGGGTCATTGCCATGCATATTCCGAGAGAACCCCATGTAGCCTAGTTGTTGATGGTAGGTTATACCATTCATCACCTCTCAAGAAGATCCCATGCGACCTGGTTTTTGATGGGATTTTTCAGAAGCATTATTTCTCAATAGTAACCTACAAAACGTGGCTTTTGATGGGTTTGTCAGAAGCATCAATAGGAACAGAACACATGAAACCTAGCTCTTGGTGAGGCGTTTGAAGCATAATCTCCCAAAGACACCCTAAGTAGCCTAGATGTTTGAGGTTTGAGGGATCCCATGTAACCTAGCTGTTAGTATAGGATCATTGAGATGTCTAACACTCCAGATAACTTGGGCGTTTGTAGGGTAGTTGAGCTCTCAGAAATTGGCTATAATGCAATTTTTGGCAAACGAGTGAGATTGATGAAAGTTTCAAGTTCTTTGTGAATTTAATTCCCTCATTCTAATAAGAACGCATTCCATCTTGCCACGCGTTATTATATATATATATATATATATATATATATATATATATATATATATATATATATATATATATATATATATATATATATATATATATATATATATATATATATATATATATATATATACATATATATATATATATATATATATATATATATATATATACACATATATATATATATATATATATATATATATATATATATATATATATATATATATATATATATATATATATATATATATATATATTCCTCCATAACTGACAGAGAAGACGACCGACTTTGAATCAATCCAGAATGAGATGTATCTGATGTATTCATTTATAGCTGGTGATATTCAAATGTAGAACTTCAATTTCACATGAAATTATAAATTATGAATAATTATTGTCAATTGTGATGGTAGATGATCTGATCTTTGCATTGAGAATACACGCTCAATTGTTATATCTATATACGAACGCCAGGCTTTTGATTCTGTGTGCCACATATGAATTATAGATCCACAATAATAGATTCACGTCACATGAGAACGTATCCAGTTCGTTAGTTTATTAGATCTTGGTGGCTGTTCTGTTTTTTGCGGCCAAGTCGAGTCAGGACGTCAGAGAAACCTGGAGAGAAAAGTCGCCCGAAAGGTTTCAGGGTTGGAATAGAAATCAAGAAGACGTGATGTGTCTTATATAGAATGATTGGTCAGAAGGCGATCAGATGCAAGGCTTCACATTATAGGTACTCTACTGCCATACGAGTTATATATATATATATATATATATATATATATATATATATATATATATATATATATATATATATATATATACATACATATATATATATCAGTCAGTCACAGTCATCTGCACAGAAAGGTTGTGTTTTTGCTCTCTGTGTGCGTGTACTCTGTGAAGGTTAGGAATGCCGTGTAATAAGTGTCCTAGTGAATTGTTAGAAGGCGAACATTTAACGTGTATGGGATGCACTTTACGCTATCACTTCAGTTGTGCGGGAATTAAGAAAGCCTCGTATTTGGGCAAAACGACGGAAGGAAAAGCGTCGTGGCGCTGCGCTAAATGTAAAGAAGAGAAGAAGTCGGCAAGTAATACACCTGTGCTTACAAATAGTCAGCCAATATTTACGTTTGGTACTGGTGACGCCGCGTTAGGCCTACAGTCATTCCTAACAGATTTTCGAAAAGAATCTCTAGATAATTTCAAGTCTCTAGGTGAAGAGATTGAAATATAAAAGAAGATTTATCTTCTCAAGTAAAAGAATTGAAACTCGCTGTTGAAACTCTCAAGAAGCAAAGTGTTGAGAAAGATCGAGTTATTGACGCTCTGACGATTCAGGTGAATTCTATGGATCAATATTTCCGAAATAAAAACATTGAATTAGTAAATATTGAAGAGAAACAAGGAGAGACTGTCGAAGATATTGTTCTTAGTTTGGCAGAACAATTGGGCATTGTACTCAACACGACCGAGATCGAGGCTGCCCATCGTGTGCCTAGTAGGCGTGCGGACAGAACATCAAATATAATTGTTCAGTTTTCGAGTCGAAAGAAGAGGGACAAATTCCTGGATAAGAAGCGGACGGAGATATCCAGCAACCAGATAGTTAGTGGACGAGGTGCTGCTGGTCAGCGAAGAGTTTACATTAACGAGCATTTAACTGCTTACTATAAAGAATTGTTCTGGAGTGTGAAAACGCGTGCTCAAGAGTGTCGTTATAAGTTCGTCTGGTTTAAGCGTGGAAAAATATTCGTGCGAAAAGACGAAGGCGCTAATACTCTTAAAATAATCTCGTTTACTGACCTGGACAAAATTTGTGTTTAGGCCTAACCCATAACTAAATTAAAATTTTTGTTTCACGTATTTCTTTTTTTGCCGCTGTATTCATTGCAGTCAATGACATTAGAAACTGTAGGTGACCTAAATAGTTGTTACAGTGATGTTTACAAACAGGAAACAGCTGATGATTTGAGCGGATGGCTTGAATCTGTGCGTGGCAAAACAGTCCTTCATTTGAACATAAGGTCCTTGAGTAAACATTGGAGCCAATTGAAGGTGATCCTACAAAAGCATGTTGGAATATTTGATGTTTTGATTTTGTGCGAAATTGCATTACAGGAAGTTAACGAGTTTTACCATTTAGAAGGTTACAATTCGTTTAATAAAACGCGTGTTGCCAAAGGGGGTGGAGGTATACCTATTTTCATAAAAGATGACATAAATTTTGAAAGAGCTAATCATAATTATCCTAATTTTGAGAGTATCAGTGGTGTTCTTACATTCAAGGAAAACATTCAAATATTCTTACTAGCAGTCTATAGACCACCATCCAAGAACACACAGGCTTTCGTGACTGAATTAGATGACGTTATATTCAATTTCAATTTCAATTCAAAATTCATTTTATTCTATACATTTTTTTTACATTACTCACATATAGTTACAGTTTATTTGCACCACAAAATTATACACACACCTTTGGTGTACAGATCGATTACAATTGAATTAAATGAATATAAATATAAACATAAATATCAATTGGAGGTAATACAGGTATGAGTAGATAAAACAAATAAAGATATTGTGTTTTTGAAAGTTTGGTGAATTCAATGCAATAAATAATAGATGTGATTGCAGTCTTGTAGCCGAGTTTGATAGATAGAGAGCGAGAAAAAGAGTATAGAAGCCCGCGTAAGAAAACAATTTCTTGTGTGCGGGCTGACATAGTAAAATGTTAACGAATTCAAGATAATTTGGTGACTGTCTTTAATAATATTGACCAAGATTTTTTTTTTTTTTCCTTTCTTTTTTTCTAAACAAACTGTAAATATTATTGAAATAGAGCAAGTTGATACTTCTGTATCAATATTCACGCATTTAGTCTGAAGTGTAATCAGTGGGCAAACAAAATAAACAAGCTAACGGAAAATAAAAAAGCAAAAGTAAATGAAATAATTGAAACAGAATAATTTAATTTATGTATATAAATACATACATAGGCCCTACACACACATAAATAAATATATATCTCTCTGTATATATATATATACATACACACATACACATACATATATATATATATATATATATATATACATATATATATATATATATATATATATATACACACATATATATATATATATATAATATATATAATATATATATATATATATATATATATATATATATATATGTAACCTTAAGTATACAAATGCTATAATTATTGGTGATATGAACATTAATTTGTTAAATACTAATGATATATCTGTTCAAGCTTACGAAAATACATTGGCCGTTCATGGGTTTTACAGATGTATTCATGGGACAACAAGAGAGGAATATCTTGGAAATAAAATTGTAAGCTCTTGTCTCGATCATATTTATATAAGAAGTAAGAAAGCAAATCAAATTAATTCTGTCATATACACAACCAAAATATCAGATCACTATTTAATTGCTGCCGACATTATATATGAAAATAACTCGAATGAGCCACTTGAAGAGTTTTCCACTAATTATTATATCTGTTTAGACAGAATCAAGTATGCTCAAAAATTGCAATCGGTAGATTGGAATAATTATTTAACTATTGAAAACCCTGTCGACATAAATAATAATTATCTAACCCTGTTTCCAAATACAACATTGGGTCAGGGGGTGGGTGTTCCCACCAGCACTAGGGCCGCAGGATTCCCAGAAACCGGCTGGCCACGCCTGGCGTTTCATCCTCTTCTTCCTCCTCTTCTTCATCTACTTCCGGTTGCTCCAAAAATTCCTTCCACCTTGTTCTGTTCTCCCAATGTCCCTCCGTCTCTAACTCACTCCACCTTCCTCCCCTCTTCAGTACATCCTCTTTGATCAGTCCAATCCACCGCTCTCTCGGTCGCCCCACTCTTCGTGTTCCCACTGCAGCCGCCTCGAATACCCGCCTTGGTATTCTCTCGGTTCCCATCCTCTTCATGTGACCGAACCACCTTAGCCTCTCTCTCCCCAGTTTGAATCCTAATCGCTCTATCCCTAGCTCACTTCTTATCTGCCTACTCCGAACTTTATCCGTTATTGTAACTCCATTCACACTCCTCAAAAACTTCATCTCAGCTGCCTGTAGCTGGTTCCATTCCCTCATACCCGCCGACCATGTCACTGCACCATAAGTTAAAATTGGCAGGAAATACATTTTGTACATTATAAGTTTGATTTTTAGGGGAAACTTCTCATTCCACAGCAACTTTCTAACTGCCTGATAGAATGACTCCGCTTTCTTTCTTCTCTCCTGCACCTCTCTATCCACTTTAGCCTTGTTGGTGAGTATGCTGCCAAGGTATTTAAACTCTTCAATCTCGTTCATCCATCCTTCTCCAAGCTTGATCCTAGCATGACCGTATTTGCTCTTCTTCTTTTCCATGGTCATCACTTCGCTCTTCTCTTCACTTATTCTCAAACCCATCTTTTCTGTCTCTTCACTCCATTTATGAATCTTGATCTGCAATTCCTCTCTAGTTTCTCCCCACACCACCACATCATCAGCATAAATTAATGTTCGACTATCATCACTCTCATTTGTCTCTACATTCTTCAGCAACTCGTCCATAACTCGTCCATTGTCAGAAGGCAAGTCAATTATAAAATAAATAAATCTAAAATAAATTTTTACAAATATGAACTTCAAAAGAGTCAAAACAGAGTTAAAGACACATGGCAGACTATGAATAATATAATTGGGAAAAAGAAAAAACAGTCGGTCATTGAAGTCATAAACAAACATTTAGGTGAACATTTTTCGCATGAAGTCTTGGCTAATAAATTCGTAAATTCTTTTGTAGAGGATATAAGTAACATTAAACATGAGTGCAATATTGAAACTTCAACACAGAACTTGACTTACGCGACAAATCGATCATTATTCTTACCTCTCTTTGATGCTAAATTCATACAAAATATCATATCAGATATGAATGAAAATAAGCAACCTGGATTGGACAAGATAAGTGTAAAAGATTTGAAAACTATCTCTGTCTCAATAAGCCCACTTCTTGCTAAACTCATTAATTTGTCAATACGACAAAGTATAATGCCTGATAAACTCAAAATTTCCATTATTAAGCCCATATATAAAAAAGGAGACCATTTAAAACTAGATAATTACAGACTCATAGCCATATTGCCTGTCATTGAAAAGATATTCGAACGTTGCATTTCTAAAAAATTAATTAAATATCTAGAACATTACGAAATTATACATCCCCTTCAATTTGGTTTTCAAAAGGCAAAAAGCACGTCCGATTTACTAACCTTATTTTCAGACCATGTTAATGCAAGATTAAATTTCAACCTCCACACCCTTGTACTTTTTATTGACTTCTCCAAAGCGTTTGACACTATTAACCACGGTAAATTATTGAATGCTTTGGAAAAGATTGGGATAGGAGGCCCTTTGCATGGGTGGTTCAAAAGTTATTTAGAAAAAAGGTACATTTTAACACAAATTGGCGATAAATTCAGTAAATCGAACCAAGTTTTCAGCGGTGTGCCTCAAGGGTCAATTTTGGGCCCCATGTTGTATTTGTTATACGTAAATGATATGGCGGATCATGTTTAAAATTGTCAGATGTATATGTACGCCGACGATACGATTTTGATTTCTACACATCGAGATTTAAATGTAGCAACAGATAAATTACAGTCAGCATTTTTAAATATTTTGAAATATACTCACGACAAAAATTTAGTTATAAATCCTGAAAAAAGTAAAGTCATGCATATATGTTCCCCATACAACAAAGATAAATTAAATGATATTAAAATCGTGCATCATTCCTATGAGTGCTTACACCAAATGAGTCGCGGTCTTGGTTGCGAAGGGTGTATATTTAATATTGAAATCGTTCCAACATATGTTTATTTGGGTGTGACTATAGACAAAAATTTAACATGGCGACCTCATATTGACCGTTTGTGTAGTAAACTAAGATCTTGCGCTTTTCAACTTTATACTCTGAAAAACATTCTACCTTTCACTTTATTGCGCACTGTTTACACAGCATTGGTAGAATCTATTATTTCTTATGGTTTGTTAGCATGGGGAAATGCGTCTGACACTCATTTACATCAAATTTGTTCACTTCAAAGTAGAATTTTAAAAATTATAACTCCTACTCATTTCAAGATCACAAATAAAGAAAATACAAATTGCATTTATGACTACTGCAATGTTTTACCTGTTGATAAATTATTCGAATATAAATTCATTTTGAAGTTCTATTTTGATGACAGGTTTAAAATTATAAATGATCACCCTTTAAATACCAGATTAAGACTCATGAACAATTTCAAAATTCCTGATTACAATAATAAATATGGACAAAGACGACTCGAATACACTGTACCAGTTATATTCGATAAAATGCCAGTAAATTTAAGAAATATGGACAGATATAAGTCAATTAAATTAGAAATTAAGAAATGGTTATTAAACTAAACTGTAAATTGTCTCGACTAAAAGTGTTGTGTGAAACTTGTTCCATATTGTTTGTCATTATTACGAATTTTTCACTTATTGTTTGTTATAATTATTATTCACTCTCACGGATTAATTCATCGCCGTGTTCATTTTCTGACATATTTATTTTAGTTTGTATCTTACTCACCTTGTTCTGCATACTTGTTACAATTATCGCATTACGCAATATTATTTTATTTTCATTATTTTAAATACATAATCCGCAGTCAAGCTCTTCAGAGCTTTGTGGACATCACGTGACTGATCATTTATTTATATGTATGTTCTATGTTCTTTTGTTCAATAAAAAAAAAAAAAAAATATATATATATATATATATATATATATATATATATATATATATATATATATATATATATATATGGGCTCAGACCTTTCTTGATCAAAAGATGACAATAAAAGACCAGTAGAGTGAATAAAATGAAATACAATGAAGGAAAAGATTTGAAGGAAAAAGCAAAAGAGCAAAAGAGGAGCAAATTCGAATAGGATGGATGGATGAAAACATAAAACCAAGTAAATCGAATGAAAATGGGGTGAGAAAGAGAGATGGATCGATATGAGAGGGGGAAGAATATCTCGCTGGGTGTATAAGAGAGTGGTCGTAGAGAGGAGGTGTATCTTATATACATTGCGTTGCTGATCAATTGAACAAAGATCAAACGGTCATCATGAGATCCGAGTTGGCATGTTAAGATGTTGTCAGGCGCCGATATCCTGACAGATATATACCCTCCCCTCACCTCACCACTCCTCACACGCACTGGGGAATAACACACACACACACACACACACACTTCTTTGTAGGGAGTACTCTCTGAGGACCTTGCACAGAAGCACCCGTTCGAGGTTTTCTATACTACAACAGATAGATGATAACCAAAATCAGGTTGGGAAGGTCATGCTAAAGTTCTGCCAAATACGCAAATTATATCAAGATCAAACGTGATATTATAAATGTTCGTACGAGATATGTTGAGAGGACTATCAAAATACTGCACTAAAGGAGGACTTATACACGATGCATCATAATTGCCCATCTGAGGAATCACACATAACTGTCAAATTATTCTCACGCTCAAATAGAGGACATTCGAATGTTGAACGATATGTACAACTAACTGAACTTGAGTACACCAGATTTTTTGATACAAAATATGAGTACACATGAACTCAATAGTAGCCTTCCGTGGATGAGGAAGATACTAGCATTATCGAACAATTCACAATGTTTTTCTCGAATAGATCAAATATAATCACGACATTATCTGAATGAATATTATCAAATTTTCAATATATCGGAGATATATTTCGAAATCATTCCTTGCTGAAAAAGAAAACTGTACATAAGAAGTTCCATGGAAATTATGTCTTTTAAATGAGTATGGGACCATTTGAAACTATACGACGACTCTTGAGTTGAGATGTATGAGACTGCTCACTTAATCAAATATATGCTGAAATGTTCCGTATGAATCAATTGAGATACATTGCGTGTATAAATATATGAGAGGACTCTACCCACACACTCCAAAGAACGCACTCGATTATGTTCCATATGGATCATGTGAGGACTTCGGGTGTATGTATATGAGAGTCCTCTAATAACACAATCAGTTACACACTCATATGTTATTAAACGTAGTTCTTGTGAGGACTGTGGGTGATCGTGTATTAGAGGACTCTTCTCACGCACTCGATTATGTTCCGTATGGATCATGTGAGGACTTCGGGTGTATGTATATGAGAGTCGTCTAATAACACAATCAGTTACACGCTCATATGTTATTACACGTAGTTCTTGTGAGGACTGTGGGTGATCGTGTATAAGAGGACTCTTCTCACACAATCAAATGTGTTCCGTATGGATCATGTGAGGACTTTGGGTGTATGTATATAAGAGTCCTCTAATAACACAATCAGTTACACACTCATATGTTATTACACGTAGTTCTCGTGAGGACTGTGGGTGATCGTGTATTAGAGGACTCTTCTCACACAATCACGTGAGATTACGATCTCGTGGGTGTTACAGATACAATCAGCAAATACAATCAATCACGTTCCGTATGATATGAAACATGCGAGGACTCTGGGTCAATTAATATGAAAGAATTTTATACCAAGTCAGGCGTGAGTTCAAGTCCGGCTCAAGGTATGGGTTTTGGGTTCATGGGTTCCGTTACTAATCGCTGATCCAAACTTCCGTGTAACCCAGCTGTTTGTGGGGTCGTTATAAGTAGTATTCCAAAATAACTTTTAAAAACACTCAAATATTTTCCTGATGATTATTTGAAGACTTTGGGTGGATGTATGTGAGGACTCTCTTCACACACTCAGATATGTTCTCTGTGAATCACTCGAGGACTCTGGGTGATTCCAGTCATTCCACATGCCTGACATGAGCGAACTAGTCACACTCACACACGCTCAAATGTCCAAGGACTCTGGGTTGGGGTTTCATGAGGTCGATGTATCTTCAGAACATGCACAATGTGTGCATCGTACGCACGTATTATTTCAGTACGCCTGCTTCATAAGATATGAGAGGACTCTTTTGACACACTTATATGAACACTTCCATATGGAGCATCTGCATTTATGTGAGGACTGTGATTTGATGCCATATTAGAGGACTATTTCGACACACTTATATGAACACTCACATATGGAGCATTTGTATTCAAGCGAGGACTGTGACTTGATAAGATATGAGAGGACTCTTTTGACAAACTTATATGAACACTTCCATATGGAGCATTTGCATTTGAGTGAGGACTGTGACTTGATAAGATATGAGAGGACTCTTTCGACAAACTTATATGAACACTTCCATATGGAGCATTTGCATTTAAGTGAGGACTGTGACTTGATAAGATATGAGAGGACTCTTTTGACAAACTTATATGAACACTTCCATATGGAGCATTTGCATTTAAGTGAGGACTGTGACTTGATAAGATATGAGAGGACTCTTTCGATACTTCCATATGAACACTTCCATATGGATCATTTGCATTTAAGTGAGGACTGTGACTTGATAAGATATGAGAGGACTCTTTCGATACTTCCATATGAACACTTCCATATGGAGCATTTGCATTTAAGTGAGGACTGTGACTTGATAAGATATGAGAAGACTTTTTCGATACTTCCATATGAACACTTCCATATGGAGCATTTGCATTTAAGTGAGGACTGTGACTTGCATTCAAACTGGCGGCAAATTTTAAATCCGGCGTGCATATTTCATAATCTCATCAAGTTAATGCAAAAAACGCAGTTTAGGCATTGTAATATAAGCGATGATAATCAGAAAATGATTAATACAATTGGACGAGAAAAGTAGGAACGACTAATGACAATTCTGAATCTATGTGCATCTTGGGTTTTCTAAAAATTGGCAATAATTCAAATGTTTTCGAAGAGATTGAAAGTTATTCTACCTTTAATTTTATTCGTATACAGTGTTTTACAGAATTCTCTAGGAAATTCCATACGGTTAATTCCAAACGACTTTTCAAGTTTATTCGTTCCTCTGTATAACAATTCTATATTCATCTGAAACTCGCTGATCATATATTGTGGTTCAGTTTCTATCGTTCTGCTTCAATAATGTTTGCAAAGGAGCGTCGTCTATAATTTATATGATGATGAGAATGAAAACTTCGTGTGATCAATATTGATAGTTCAAATGATTATTGTCTGCTACAAGTGCTATGTTGAGTTCAGGTACTAGGAAAACGCGTTATGTGTTTCCGCGTTGATGGATGAGCTAATAAGAATGCAATTGAATTTTTTCAAAAAGTTATATCAAGTTGATGTTTTGACAGCATTCAAGTTAAAATCAATCTTTCCATTCGATTGGTTTATTTCGTAGACTATTCTGATGAATGCTTCATTGCATGCGATTTAATATTATATGTAATATTAGACTACGCTATATAATATATATATAATATACCTTGAGATCCAAACAATTATGTCATTGCTCTCCTTGTTTCACTCATCCTCAATAATTCATTTGATAATAAAAGAGGCCTTGTTTCAATCGTTCTTCATCAATTGGTGACACTTGTTAATCGGATTCAATTGGTTTTCTTAATAGCTTTGAGCGATGTAGAAAAAGTCATTATATAATTTTCCACATCAAAACGACTGATTGGATTTCAGTGAAAGTTTGGAATAATGTGTATCATTATTATATTGGAATTCAGTGAAATTTGAAGTTTTTCAAAGGACATTTTTTCAAGAAAATTCCTCTTCGACTCATTGTTTGGGGATTTGGGAAACTCGAAAATTAGTTTTCTCAGAAGTGGTGCAACTGATTGCGCATCAAAAACAATAGGACTCGAATCAGATGATGAGACGTGGTCATGCCAAGTTTCAATTGAATTTGAGTTTTCGTTTGACATGTAGAGCGCAAAAAAAAATCACGTCAAGTGAAATTGAGTCTTCGCTTCGCTCATCCAATAATATTTTATTTCTATTGTCTCTATTGTACTATTGCGTTTGATATAATTGCAATTACCTACACATATAGTGAACTTGTTTTCAGCAATTCACATGTCTCATCGTCTGCCAAAAATAGAAATAGAATTATTCATTATGAATGTCCATGAAATATCACTCTCGGGTATATGAGAGGACTTGATTCGAACTTGTGGCATTATATGCAATATGTGACGACCGATGGCGATTACTCAGTGGAAGTATAGGCCTACAATTCTTACACGTGCGAATAAACTTCAGGCGTATTATGAATCATATGAGGACTGTGACTTGATGGGATTTGAGAGGACTCCACTAACAATATTTGAAATATGATCTGAAATATGATTTGAATGAGCCATCTGAGGACTTTTGATAAAATATAACGAGGTGATGAGTTGATGCGAGGACGCAAATCTAGCTAAATGGTTCTATCTTTGCTCCCAACTCTGCACGATACTCTCATACGAACTAACTTGTTTATGTCAAAGCGAGTACTTATTTGTGCTGGCATGCTGTGTACAAAAGCAGAATCTATCTCAAACTGGAGGCAAATTTGAAATGTAATGACTCGTTTTAAATCTTCTGAGTGCTAATTACTTTATAGATTTGATATTGTTTCGGAAGTTGAATGAGTAATTGGTTTTCCCAACCTCAAGTAAAATACAGATGTGGACTATAATATAGAAACGATAATAATAGTCCTTTTTCCATATTGGGCTCATGCCACGCTCATGGCATGTGCTGGCATTGTGCTTATTTGTGCATGGAATTACCACAGAAGTAGAATAACTTACAATCTTTTCGAAAACATTTGAATTATTGCCAATTTTTAGAAAACCCAAGATGCACATAGATTCAGAATTGTCATTAGTCGTTCCTACTTTTCTCGTCCAATTGTATTAATCATTTTCTGATTTTCATCGCTTATATATTACAATGCCTAAACTGCGTTTTTCGCGTTAACTTGATCAGATTATGAAATAGGCCTATGCACGCCGGATTTAAAATTTGCCGCCATTTTGAATGGGAACTTTATTTACGTACATGGCCTGATAGAACCCTTGGGTTGAGAGAGCCATAGGTACTCGTATTGATATATATGCGATGCATGCGTGTGGAATGTTTGAATTTGAGTCGGTACATCCGATAGCAGAGATCCTTCTGGCTAGACTCGCGTCCTCGCTTTAACTCAATAACTCATCAACCTAGAGTCCTCGCATGTTCCCTGTGTTACTTTCATCGTGTAAGTATTCAGATGTGGATCCATACCAAGGGAAGTCTTGTAATATTGATGTTGTATCAGTCCTCGCTTTCTCCTAGTATTCCTTATTCTAAGTACATCAGGGTGGGGAAGGGAAGTCCAATATATCAGCTATAAACGAGGACTCACAGGGTCGAGAGCAAACAATCGGCCTTTGAGTGAACTTGTCAGTATGCGTGAGTGCGGAAGAGAGTCGTATTATACTCAGATCGAGTTCATTAGTCTGAAGTGATTCATATTTATAGAACAATTTTCTAGTTCTGCACTATGATCTGAGGAATTCACTTGCATAAATACCAGTGTGCACAGGAATCGAACCGGTGGTAAGTGAGACCTTTATGCATTTTATAAGTAATAAGTGATCTCAATTGAACAGTCGAGTATAGAACCGACATCCGACATCTATAATCACATTGCTGCGAAAGAATTACACGACATGTTATTTGGGTTGACTTACAAACCGACATATAGGCCTTGACCTTGAGGACATAATACATGATCCCTCTCTTATATCCAGCCCTATAGCATCAGCTCATTGGTCTTTTTTCAACTCCTCAATTGTGTGAGTAGAGATTGGCATTTTCTTGGAATCCCATCAAGTCACAGTCCTCACATAATTTATGGAGAGTAACAAAGTAATTGCGTATTCAGTTATGTATGAGGAGTGTCCATTCCTTCACCGTTATTTCACAGTCCTCACATATTATGAATGCTCCATATGGAAGTGTTCATATGGAAGTATCGAAAGAGTCTTCTCATATCTTATCAAGTCACAGTCCTCACTTAAATGCAAATGCTCCATATGGAAGTGTTCATATGGAAGTATCGAAAGAGTCCTCTCATATCTTATCAAGTCACAGTCCTCACTTAAATGCAAATGCTCCATATGGAAGTGTTCATATAAGTTTGTTGAAAGAGTCCTCTCATATCTTATCAAGTCACAGTCCTCACTTAAATGCAAATGCTCCATATGGAAGTGTTCATATGGAAGTATCGAAAGAGTCTTCTCATATCTTATCAAGTCACAGTCCTCACTTGAATGCAAATGATCCATATGGAAGTGTTCATATGGAAGTATCGAAAGAGTCCTCTCATATCTTATCAAGTCACAGTCCTCACTTAAATGCGAATGCTCCATATGGAAGTGTTCATATAAGTTTGTTGAAAGAGTCCTCTCATATCTTATCAAGTCACAGTCCTCACATGAATGCGAATGCTCCATATGGAAGTGTTCATATGGAAGTATCGAAAGAGTCCTCTCATATCTTATCAAGTCACAGTCCTCACTTAAATGCAAATGCTCCATATGGGAGTGTTCATATGGAAGTATCGAAAGAGTCCTCTCATATCTTATCAAGTCACAGTCCTCACTTAAATGCTAATGCTCCATATGGAAGTGTTCATATAAGTGTGTCAAAAGAGTCTTCTCATATCTCATCAAGTCACAGTCCTCACTTAAATGCAAATGCTCCATATGGAAGTGTTCATATGGAAGTATCGAAAGAGTCTTCTCATATCTTATCAAGTCACAGTCCTCACTTAAATGCAAATGCTCCATATGGAAGTGTTCATATAAGTTTGTCGAAAGAGTCCTCTCATATCTTATCAAGTCACAGTCCTCACTCAAATGCAAATGCTCCATATGTGAGTGTTCATATAGGAGTGTTCATATAAGTGTGTCGAAAGAGTCCTCTGATATGGTATCAAATCACAGTCCTCACATGAATGCAAATGCTCCATATGGGAGTGTTCATATGGGAGTGTCAAAAGAGTCCTCTCATATCTTTTCAAGTCACAGTCCTCACTTAAATGCAAATGCTCCATATGGAAGTGTTCATATAAGTTTGTCGAAAGAGTCCTCTCATATCTTATCAAGTCACAGTCCTCACATGAATGCAAATGCTCCATATGGGAGTGTTCATATAAGTGTGTCGAAAGAGTCCTCTGATATGGTATCAAATCACAGTCCTTACTTAAATGCAAATGCTCCATATGGGAGTGTTCATATGGGAGTGTCAAAAGAGTCCTCTCATATCTTTTCAAGTCACAGTCCTCACTTAAATGCAAATGCTCCATATGGAAGTGTTCATATAAGTTTGTTGAAAGAGTCCTCTCATATCTTATCAAGTCACAGTCCTCACTCAATTGCAAATGCTCCATATGGAAGTGTTCATATGAGTGTGTCAAAAGAGTCCTCTCATATCTTTTCAAGTCACAGTCCTCACTTAAATGCAAATGCTCCATATGGGAGTGTTCATATAGGAGTGTTCATATAAGTGTGTCGAAAGAGTCCTCTCATATCTTATCAAGTCACAGTCCTCACTTAAATTCAAATGCTCCATATGGAAGTTTTCATGTAAGTGTGTCAAAAGAGCCCTCACCTAATGCACACCCGTATGTCATATTTCCCATCCGTATTTTCACGTACGGTATACCTGTATTATATATCATAATCAAGCTCTCGTGCTCTTCACCTGATTCGGTAGCAATAATTATTCCTTCACGAATTAAGTATTTCTCCAATCACAGAAAATGCACACAATTGCATCATACGATGTCACTAGCATTAGAAGGCCTACTAGGAGCAGAATATATTCCTCCGGGTCAATTTTAATTTATATAGCTTTATTTATTTTTTTATATATAGGCTAGCTCAACAGGAAAATTGAAAGTTCCAAATCATACCCAGGTTTTTTTCTGGGGGATATTTTGAATTTTCTCTTTAATTTCTTTCAAAACGTACGATGATTGTTTACTGAGCAAATACAAGGCTGCACAAACCAAGGCTGGTTTATTAGGAAAATATTAATATTTTAATCTATCTTAATGTCTATGGACGTCTCATGAAATTAGCTTCTCACGTATCAAATCACGTCCTGACATTTACACCTTAATATGAATTGTGTGTTATATTTGAATATTCAAACAATAGCTTCTGATTGGTTCCTGATCGGTCCTCGATGTTGCCTGCGACTATGAATGTGTGTATACAGTGTGTGTCCGACCGATTAAAGCGCAGCCCTGGCGGTCAAACGCATGAACTAAAAAAACTGACATGAAGACTTTTCGGGGACTTTGACAAATCAAGTAAAAAACTGAACTTGAGATGATTCTGAACTGGAAAATAGCCTTTTTTAATCCGAGGACTTGACTAAGTCCTCGGATTATTTTAGGTCCTCGATTTGCTGTCGAATATCCATACTCGTGTCCTCAGAAAAGATAGCTTACAAACACACACACTCATGTGAATGTGTTTACATGTGACAAGTAAACAGAGGCAGCATCCTGCATGTACGCTGCGACTGTCATAAGTGATCACTTATCTGAGCTGTCGTATCGCTGACTCCTTTTTCATCAATATAGGAGAGTGAATATCACGTTGGTTTATTTGGGTGATTACTATTGTTTGCTTGAAGCTTCCCGAGTCGTCGTAGGGGAAAAGTTCCTGCCGTGGTAAACCGAAAGATTTCTGTGGAGAACATCCAAAGGGTTGCTGCAAGAAGGGTATTGGGGAGAGAGAAGCGCTGGAATATTATCAGAAACGATAAGGATGTGGTTAAAAAAGTTATAAAGAGAACTAGTGAATTAATTGAGGAAATGGGATGGGAAAATTTGGCGGAACGAAGACACATAGAAAAAATGTGCAATTTTGTTAGAGTCAAGAATGAATATACAGGATGGGATGAATTTAAGCAATAGAATTGGAAATGGATAATAAAGAAGTATAAGGGGAGGGGTAAGAATGGAAGTGGAAAGAGTGGATAGGGTAGTAGGTGAATATGGATTACAAAGAACGACGCTGGAATGGAATGAATTGGAAGAAGATGTCAAGAATTTCACGAAGATCGGTGATTTAAGAAGAGAGCTAAGAAAAAAATTACAAAGTATAATTTTTCTGAGTATGTTTGATTGTATTACATCAGGTATAGTTACCATTACCACCTGTTTTAGGAACAATCTATTATGAACAAATGAAATACCGTGAATGTGTAAAAAATGCACCGGAAAAATGGTCAAGAACTATCGTGGACATCGTGTGACAATATAGCTAGCTAGCCCTAGCTAGCCCTAGCTAACACTAGCACGTTATTTTGTGTGGTTCATCGTGTAAAGGTCCAGAAAGACTACGAAGAGGACTATTATAGAGGTACGCAAGAGGACTCCTGCCCTACACTGGTGTACACTCTACTCTCCTATGCCACATTGTTAGATGAGTGTAGCGAAGATTTTCATTCCATATACCGAAAAATTTTGGGCTTGGTTTTCATGTTTTTTTTTTTTTTTTTTTTTTTTTTTTTTTTTGTGTAATTTTGTACGCGGCATACAGGTCAGGAAAAAGTTTCAATCAACTCGAAACTTTTTTCCTGAATTGTTGTTATACCAGAATAGGTTGGGATTGTTTTTCAGAAAAATCGGTCAAACGGTGTCTCCGGAAAAAAATTGGAAAGCATGGAAATTCCCCATAAGAATAGGCCGGGGAGAAATACTTGGAAAACCAAAATTTTCCAAAAGCTCTCAAATTTTTACTGAATGTGGAAAGATCTATCATACATATTTTAAGCGATTTGTGAGACAATCGGATGTAAAACAACGAAGAAAACTCATTTTAAATGTCCTTTTTCACACATCATCAAAAGCAATTAAGAAAGCAATTAAGAAACTATTAAATGTGAGCATCAAGTATCACCAATAAATTAAAACGTTTAAAATCTGTGATGATATGAAGAAGGCACTGGTATAATTGTTTGAAAACCAAGGTTTATATACCAACAGACAGCCGCGGTTTTTTAACTTTTGAAGTGATCCATGGCCTGTATATGTGCATTGAGCTAACAAAATGTTCTTTATTCTACATTTCCATACTTCATAAGCTCATCTCACAACGCATATAAGGCGTTTTCCTAGTTGTACTGATGTTTCAACTCCAGCCAGTAACGTGGCATTGCTGCAGAACTGTTTTATCGACTGGAGTTTCAACTAACTACAACATTGATAGCCTCGATGAATAATAAAATGACTCATACCATCCTTGATAAAACATTGTGAATTAACCATACATTCGGTTGGTTGTTTGAAACGAATACATGGCCCTTCCATCAGAATATTTGGAATGAGCACAATATATTAATTTGACACGAGATGATAATTCATTCATATTCAAGAATAAATTTCGAATTCACGGAGTTCATTCATATATCGATATATATATATATATATATATATACATATATATATATGTGAACGAAGGTTTTCAGGGCCGCTGATGGATGGTTACGAAGTATTTACGGTGATCTGCCCTCTTGGTATGAGATGTGGTCCTAAAAAGGACCTGTAGTCTCGACGTTTCGGAAGTCTCTCTCTCTGTCTCTCTCTCTCTCTCTCTCTCTTTTTTTTCTCTCTCTCTTTCTCTGAATCACCTATTACTGCTGCGTTGACTATAATGTTTCTAGAAACTTTTCAGCACTTTCTTTTACCGTACAATTGAAATTAGAACTTTTCTTGCATAGGAACCGAATGGTAAGTGAGCGTGATTTTTTTAAGCATCATTTTCTCTGTCTACATTTATTTCTTCTTGTACTCAATCGAGTCAACGTCAAGGATCACAATAATCCGATTCACAATATAGTTTTAACTGTATCCACCAATTAAGTAAAACTGAAAGGTCCAATAGTTCACCCTCATGTTTCTGAAAGTCTGAGAGTCTGAATTAGGAATCAGACTGAGCTCAGCTTGGGGTTTTCCTTGGGACGCCCCTGTTGTTTATATAAGCTAATGCTGAGATGGTTCCTACAATATAGGCCACGACCGCTTTATAACCACTGTCCCTAATTTACCCAAGAAACCTTCATCCCATCATGACATTATTCATTCATAAGACACCAATTGATTTCAGTCATCATCACAGTGCGTCGTTGAACCCGATATGAATAAAATAAAATAAAATCATACCCTATTTCCAAAAATAGTTGTGTCGGAGGGTTGTTAACACCTTTTTCTATCCATCTATTATCTATTTCATAAATAAAATGGAGGGAAGAAACGTCAAATAATGGAGAAAACGACGATAATTCAGTCAAGGGACAGTGTATCGAGAAGAAACGAACACAACAAAGACTGTTTACCAACTTGTCCGATGTCAAGAGATAATATGTCTATTCAAGTTAGCGGTTGTTCATCCTGCGACTTTCCCGGTATTCCCGTCGGTCCGCCTGGAGCGACAAGGCGTCTGGAAGAGCTGTTTATTATCGCATGTCGCACGTCAAATGATGGGCTATCGTCAGGAGAGGACGTGTCAAAGGTCGTGTCATGACCAATAAAAACAGGAGCAAAACAAACGCAAATAGATGGAACACAGGACAAAGCGAAATTGTCCGATATTGCTTAGGGGAAAACCACCCACAACGTAACATTTTCAGTGTCAATATAACGAATAAATGATCGCAGTCACTTTCTAGATGAATGTACTGTATTGAAATCTGCTATGAACCATTCAGACACGTATAAACAGACTGTCGATACTGTCGATCCATGACGAACATTCACAATAATCATGTTATACGTGATATTTGTATGTCATATTGGGTACGATTTGATTGCACAAAATATCGAGTGTTATCTTAATACCTTCAGGATGCCGTAAAGAAACACCTAGTCTACACCTATATCACATATTTTCAACAGGTATACAGATGAAATAATACTTTCTCCAGCAGTGTGTATGTGGAAATGTTGAAATCCAGGATTACACATCTTATTTCACATCATTCTGAACGTAATAAAAATAACTGTCTTTCTCGAATTATTTCGATAACTCATACCGTTCGAAAATTATTGGCGTAAAATTTACATTCCTCCAACTCGACTCTGATGCAGTCTTAACCACGAACCATCAGCCAGATTATGATTTTGTTCCTGCGTAGCATGGTGGATGTATCGAATCAGCAGACGATTTATTTCCACCATTTCATCTTCTTCTCTCAAAGTCATAAATCGACGATCAAAATCATGAATTGAAAAGTCTCCTTATTGGATGAGATCGGAGAAAGACGATATTTCCAAGACGTATGCTGTGACAGGGGTGTACAGGAGAAGATCTTCAGCTGATGGCTCTAGCCTGGAAACCTACGCCTTGTCGATGACGACTGTGATTCGGTTATTCGACACGAGAATGCGCTTCTGAATGCAATATGGCCGACGAAAGTTCAGTGAAATGAATAAACAATACAATATTTCAATCAATGTCATGGTTAAAAATATGAACGCACTTCATTCAATCACTCTTCTGAAGTTCCACTTCTCAACACTTGTAATTATTCACAATCTCGTATTTCATTTTCATATATTCTTCTTCAATCTTCTTATCTTATTCGTATCCATTCTCTGTGATTGTACCTTTATCTGGATAATTGAAATTCAAATATTGTGAAATGAATAAGTTTCCTATTCCGAGATCGTTGAAACAGCTATGCTACATTGATTGTTTTCATCGAGGTGGGAACATTCTTCTTGTCTGAGCATGAGCCGTAATTGGGAAACTAACGTTTTAACGTTGTATTCCAATGATATATCAAATGCCAGTTTATTAAGGGGATCCCACCCACAGCGAAATATTTTGTATAAACGATCGCAGTGACATTCCATGTTGACATATTGTAGTGAAACTGCTCCACACCATTCAGAGAAGTATCTTCTGAAATACTGTCGATCCATAATAAACATCAACACCTTATGTTACATGTTATTTGTATGTAACGGTAGCGGTGAGGTAAAAATCGTTGGCAAACATATCGAATATCACATTCACATACAACTGATCTTACCACTTTTGTTACCATAAAATTGGAGAGAATAGTATTCTCTACACACATTATCTGCATCACATGATGTTTCGTTTTTTCTGTACCTTAAACGGTTCAAGCGTTATGATCATTCACCTCTGATAAATACCTCTGGCGGGAACTTTCTGCCCTATCACCCAACCATCGACGTATGTCACCACATTCGGACATTGTTGTTGTTGCGCTCAATCCTATAATTGACAGTGATCAACCCAATCTGAACAACTCAATCGAGCAAACCTCTCCTAACTAGCCTAACCCAAACAAACTCGACATAACAAACAACCTAAATTGAAATTATCAAAACTAATCCAAAACTTTCTTTCAGTTCGGTGAATATAGCCACCTCGCCTATAGATACTGATGGAGACGCCTTAAGAGTCCATGGAAGTCGATTTAGCGGAATATCAGTTTTTTGACGATAACTTTTGAACGGTATAAGACATCAAGATTCGGTAAGCAAGGTAACACAGATATTAACAATGCCTTAAAAATGGAAACTATGCATCTCATATTGCACAATTGTCAGGTGTATACTATTAAAAAAAAAAACGTGTACTCCTAACAATCAGGCGATTTGAGATAAATAGTTATTACTTACTCCGTCTTGAAGGTATTGAAAATATCTGTGTATCTTCGTTTCCAGAATTTTGGTATCTCATACCGTCCAAAAGTTATCACAAAAAAATGATATTCCGCCAAATCGACACCCACGGACTCTTAAAAGTGGATCGTGTGGTTCTTATTGTACACCCATGAATACAAAGCCGCTGCATTTTGTAGCATTGATCAGTTTCAGCTTGTGCCGGGTGTTTTACGATACGACAGACTATCTTCAAAGAACACGACAAAGAGATTGCATCCAAATACTCTCCCCCTCAACTGTCTTCAAAACCTAGAGTCTTTCGAGGAGGAATAGATCAGTTAAATCTCGGATCATAGTTATATGGATACGCATCTCATGCTAATTCCTAATACAGACCGAGGATCTTGAGGTTGAAATGCTGGCTGGATCTTCACGTTTTGTGTGGTGAATTGGTTTCATATCATATTGTGAATCGAATAATCGTGATCCTCGGGATATTTTTGATCGAATAGTGTACTGTTTTTTTTCGATTTGGGTTTCTCAAAATAAGATTTTAGGTAGACAAAAGAGACTAGGAATGAAAAAATTATGTGATCATTGTATTTGCCTTCTTGTTTTCATGCATGAAAAAATTAGGCCGGGTAAGGAGCCCACCTTAGATGTGGTATAATGGATACAGAGTGGAATATAGAATAAAATATTGTCATTTTCACCATGGTAACTTCACATTTGTAGTTCTCAGTAAAGGCTTATGAATCGTTGCGCATATCTAGAAAGCTGTGGCCTATTCATCGGTATACGTTTACTATAATCAAAGGTTGAATAAGATATGCGATAGTCTTCGGAACATCAGCGAATGAAACGAGGCAAGGAAATCATGTATTCACAAGATGAAGATATGCTCTCAGCTAGCATACTATAAAATTTGATTCACCAGGAAAAAGTAGCATATTGGTTGTAAGGTAAGTGGTATTAAAATATGAAATGTAGTGATAAGCTATGTATAGGTATTACTGCTTTTAAGTCCTCACTGCCTTCCTGATTTACCTATCGATCATTCATGTCGTAAAATCTGATTGTAGTTTCATTTGTTGACCTAAAATGAAGAAGAAACGAATGTAACATAAGTAATCGAGGTTGCTGACAAGTTAATTTGGTAATTATCTCAATTGACTAATCACTAGTCAAACGCAGAATAATGCGTTGTGAGATGAGCGAGACATCTTTGAAAAAGTATAATAAAGAAAAACTATACACACCATGACTCATATGAAATATACTCGATTCGGTTACTATCGAATCTAGGGAGCCATGAATCTATCTCTGCAACATTTCTCTGCTACTATTTCTATCTATTTGTTCGATGAAAAAACATTTGTAAAATTATTTTCTCCAAAACAAATTGTTTGAATTGCATACAATATTGTAATAATCTGCAACATTCTGTGAAAATTTGAATTTATGGGAGAGATTTCATTCTTAAAATTTTCTTGCCCAGCCTAATATCATGGGGTTCTTCGAGAAACTTTGAGATGGTATTTCTCAGAAATGTTCCAACCGATTCAACCGAAAAAACTGTACACTAAGTCTGCGCGGACATAAGAAGTTTATAATGCCGGTCAGTCGAGCCCTGCAACCTGTGCAGTGGGTACGAACCAACTTGAAAAAATACTAGAACAATCACAAAGCTCCGTAAGCGTGGGATGGATGTCCTCGCTAAAGCTCACCGAATTATTTAGCACAACCTGCTCTGAAACGATTACATCATGAAACGTTAGCACATGTAGTCAATCGAATTGTATATTGTCCTGTATTGAATATATTGTATTGTTGACAGTTTTTAGCCAATCACACGTAGGACATACTCCATTCACTAGCGCATTCTGTACTCATTGTCGTGTCGGATATGGAGGTGATGAATATCCCTTCACATCGTCGTGTCGCATTCTCAGAAATCAACAAAAGAAACAATAACATACAGAATTGTAAAAATAAGTATAAAAAAATGACACATATTTCTGAAGTTGGAATAATTTCAGTGGAATAATTGATATAGAAATGTGAACTCGTATACGAGTTCACATTTCTATATCAATTATTCCACTGAAATTATTCCAACTTCAGAAATATGTGTCATTTTTTTATACTTATTTTTACAATTCTGTATGTTATTGAATTATTTTCCCCAAAAAAACACGATATTAAATCTACCTATTCAGTGAGAGAATGTTATGGCATCCATTTCAGATTCCGCAGAAATTCCATGCAATATGGAAAATATTTGATATATGATATACATGATATGTGATGTATATGCACGCTGCGAAATATGAGTTTACAATATCGGCACTGCGTTTAGATATTCAATACAGATATAAAGTCATTGTGATCAGAATGATTCCATATGAATTTTCAATTTATTCTGTGTTTCTATTTGGCTTCGAATTGGAAACCTGATAGGCGTTGACATTGGAGATCGTCGATGTGCAACTCGGCTATAGTTGCATGCGAGTTGAGCGCTTCTAAGCGACTTGGTCTGTCGGGTACATTCTCGCAGAGAATCATATTCTGGAACTGGAATTTGAGTTGATTTATCACTGTATGATATTTCATCATTCGCGTCAATTACAACTCACTTCACGTACGAAGATAATTAATTCATAATATGTATTGTTTTTTTTAATGTGTTGAGATGACATCAACTATGTGGCTGAATTTGGAAGAATATTGAGGATATTTTCTTTCATGATTTCAGAAGAAATTGAAAATCATGATTTCGATTCTAGAAATGTCAATCAAATCATTTGTTCTCCAGATACTTCCAGTCATGACGTGGGCGATACCCGATTCCTTATCGGAACATATAACAGAATCTGGCAATGTCTGCGTTAAGACTTAGAAGAGAGGGTGAATCCTGGAGGTGAGAACATAAATTATTATTTCTCAGATATGATATCTAACATTTTGGAGGTCTACACAACTGCATCAACAGCTATAGGTTATTTAAGGGTTTGTGATTTTGAATGGCTGTCATTACTCATATCAGTGGGCTTTTTCACCACACTGTATCGTTGATTGTTGTTACTTTTCCTGATCTGTATGCCGCGTACGAAATGAAAAACGAGCCCGATTTTTCGGTGTGCGGAATGGAAGTCTTCTATACGCTCATTAGATGAGCGTTAGCGAAGATTTCCATTCCACTCTTACGGAGCTTTGTCTGTCTGTTGTTTGTTTGTTTGTTTGTTTTCAAGCACTGCACAGGTTGCAGGGTTTGACCAATCGGCATGCAACTTTTTCTGTACACGCACAATTATCCAACTTGGAACTGTATAGTTTTTGGGCCAAATCTGTTGGACCGGTTTTCAGAAACATCATCTCAAAGTTTCTAGAAACCCCATAGGATTAGGCTGAGCGGAAAAAATTGAAAAATAAAATCTCACCAATATAATTAAAATTTTCCTCGAATGTGAACACGGAAATGATAAACATGATCAAAAATCTGTATGAAATTCGGACCAGCCGTTTCGAAGAATATAATGTAATGCATGTTCTTCATTCATTGTATAGATAGAAATAATAGCAGAAAAATGTTGCAGTGATAGATTCACGGCTCCCTAGAATCGATAATAACCGAATGAAATATATATTATATGATCAAGGTGTGTAGGGTTTTCGATTATACTTTATAAATAGACATCTCGCTCATCGTACAACGCATATTCTGCGTTTGCCTAGTTCAAAAACGAATACTTCCAACGATTAGGCCCATTTCGTATTCATTCCCGACTTTCCCGTCATTCAATTTGAAGCAGTTTTCTAATAATGTCTCGCAAGTAAAGTTTCCATCAGATTTCTGTGAAGGGGTGTTTTAGATATTTGCACTGTGTTTTTCCCGCAGTGCAAATATCTGCCGGTGTCCGAAGGCGAGGCCGTGTCAATAGACACAACGTGCAGTGACCGCAGGCTGTGTGGCAGGCATGCAAGGCTTTTGATGTGGAAGTCATTACGATGCGCGGAACATGGCTGGGAGAACACATTCCTCACATTCCGTGGTTTGCAGATCAACGGTTTTATGTTGGGCTACTTTTACTTCGAGTTGCTTTGTCACGTATTATATTTAATTTTTTGGAATTTGATGAAGAATATAAAATATTTTTCTTTGTCATTATATTTTTGTGTAAGCGTTGTGAAAACTTTTATTCCACATAATTATATGCCATCATTTTCCATTAAGGGGGTGCGTGCAAGGTGCTAGAGAAATTCAACTTTACTATTTTTCCTATGTTTACAAACCAGAGTAATTTGATGAAAAGTTCACATGACCAAGATAATTGTATATGCTCTTTAATTATTAGGACATTTTATTTTTGTGAATTCAGACAGTTTTCAGATAATACGTCAATGAATTCCATCACATTCTTTATATTCATTGACGTATTACCTTGAAACTGATTGAATTCACTGAAAAATATTATTTGTAAAGCATGAAATTATCTTGGAAATGTGAACTTTTCATGCAATTACACTGGTTTTTGAACATGTAAAAAAATTAGTGAAGATGAATTTCTCTGTTTTTATAAGCACCGTGCATGCACCCCCTTGAAATATCAAGGATGAAACAAAAAATGGCAACTGATAATCAACCCTCTCTTCTCTCTGAGTAATCACAGGTGTGTTCTACCAACCCCCCCACCCCTCCCTCCCCCCACCCCCTGTCAGTGGTTTCTGCTCTTACTTGACCTTTTAAGGTCACACCATGAAGAACAGATCAATGCGCTACACCATCTACATGTACCACAGTCACCGTCTTGGGCTGTCCGCTCGAACCCCGAGTGAGGCAAACTCCACATCTTCTCACTCAAAATTGGCTAGCGATATGTTTAAGGCGTACCCAGTCTCCATGGGAAAATAAGTTCCCACCAGGAGGGATTCCAGAGGTATAAATGATCTTGAAACTTGAACCGAGTAAGATTCCGAACTAACAATCAATTCCTGGAAAATGTTACATCCAAATGTTACATCCAAATATATATATATATATATATATATATATATATATATATATATATATATATATATATATATATATATATATATATATATACGGTATATATATATATATATACGGTATATATATATATATAAAATTATGATATATTCAAATATGTACATAGAATATATAAATACGTATATGTATATGAAAGTCAGAATATTATACTTATCCTGATATCAGAGGTCTAGTACTCTATTCGCATTCATGCATGAATGAAATACAAAAGTAGTAAAAGAATCCATTCAGGATGTGAATAATTGATACTATCTCATAAACTATGAGAATATTCTATATTTTCAATGCCAGCAAAAGGTCGTTATCCAAGCCCCAGTGACATTATACAAGCTGAGATCGGTTACTTATATAACATTTAACGTCTCTGTGATTTAGTTTGAAGTGTGTGCATGTTGGCTGCTCCGCTCCAGGCGTAGAAACAACAGCTGTTGGTGACATTTCCAGCCCGGCCAACGCGACACGGAATTTATTTCACGGTGAATCCAACGGGCCTTCAGCGATAGCAACTCTCAGAAGTTCATTGCAAGAAGGCGTTTGCTGAACGCTCGTTAGAATGTAATAAACGCTCTCGCTTCGTGAGATCCGGAAGATGAGGGGCATATCGGACGTGTTTCGATCCCCACCACCGTATTTTTTCAGAGGGGCTTATCGTTGTTTCCCCCTGTGGTCTGGGCTGATGCAGGGGTGGTTCCTACAATATAGTCCACTACCGCTTCATTCCCGCTATCCCTCCTATTATCTAAGATCCTTCTTCTCATCATCCCAATACAGTCCACTACCGCTTCATTCCCACTATCCCTCCCTCACCTGAGAAACCTTTTTCTCATCATCCCACCATCTCATTAATCATTCATCCGATGCCAATATATCTTGATAACTATCAGGCCTACAATGCGTTGTTGAACCCATATAAAAACATATGTAATATCAATATCGAGCAGAAAAGTATTTTCGAAAAAAATACGGTACCAAGTATTTTTGGTTCTCTGTTTCACGCATAGAAAGTTGAGCCGCTTGGAATTGAAAACGAAACGTTAGTAGCGTAGTTCAAAAAGGAAAAAAATATCATAATAATATAGAAATGTATAGCCCAAATTGGGTAACAATGATTGTGCATCAAGTTTCGATGTTATCAGAGAATAATAAAGTTGCTCCTGCGATAACACCACATTTTTAATTCTTCGTGTATGCGGGTGTAGATCTGGAACTGTTCCTCATAACCAGCCATCCCTAAAATCCGTGGGCCGATAAAATTGGACATCTTGCTTGTTCACATATTAAACAAAAGAAAACAGAGGATGTTCGTCTGTTCCATATTTGATGAAGATCAATAGGTCATGGAGGAAGAAGATGCAGACAGAAGGAATATAAAATGAAGATGTGTGTGTGTGTGTGTACATCCGATGTCGTGAAAAATGTATATTTCCATTAATATTGAAGACGTTCATTCTTGCATACACAAGTTTCCGAGTAAACAATCCCCCATCCCCCAAAAAATATAAAATAAAAATAAGTGGCCATAATTCAGTTGTGAAATGTAGCTGGATTCTCTATGGTAACCAGGAGATATAATTCAAACGAATTACCAGCAACAGTAACCATGAGCAACGAGAGAGACAATAAATTTCCGCTTTTATTAAAATATATTTCAAGTTGTGCTCGTTATAAGTGAGTGTGATAAGGTGAGGCATGCACAGCCGCTGGGACTGTAGCCATGAAACAAACGTAACCAGGTCGATGCGTAATATATGAAGAGGGTGGATTTTTATTAAAGGACATCCAAACCGTGTAACTAGATTTTAATGGATAATGACGATATTAATTTCCTTGATTTTAGAGAAAACTAGAAATCATCATCTCAATTTCAGAAAGTATTATTCATTTTTGTCTTTCAGAGAACATGATTCGTCATGACGTGGGCAATACCCGATTATGGATAGAAACATGAACATAATCGGGTAATGTCTACGTCACGACTCTGAAAAAGGGTTGCGTCTAGGAGACAGATACTTTATTTAAAATTTCCAAATTGAGATTCTGGTTTCTTAGTTTTTCTCTGGAATTTGGGAAATAAATATTGTGAAAATTTGTTCAAATCTCATTCCAGGATTTTGATGTCCTTTAAAAACACTGATATGATGATGATAATATCAAATGGTAACAATAAGGGTTGACTATATGTAGGCCCATTTCAAATCGGTTTGAACATATATATATATATATATATATATATATATATATATATATATATATATATATATATATATATATATATATATATATATATATATGAAGCCATGTACTCACATTCCCGCCTACTCATATAAGGTTATAATCCGGAGAACAGTGTATAATTGGTCGTGAATGCCCAAGTGCATCACATGGTAACTGAATCTTAAATTGGTAGAACATATCTCTACCCCTCAACCTCCATCTGTACACACACATTAATATCATTGAAAGATACCCCCCTCGTTAGCTTAGAAGGAAAGAGCATGTGTATCAAGCATAAAGTCCAGGGTTCGATTCCCCGACGAGGAGGTATTTTTTAGTGATAATAATACCCGTCCTATCAACATCAAGTGCTGTACGTTTCAACAGAAAGCCATGTACTCATACATATATATATATATATATATATATATATATATATATATATATATATATATATATATATATATATAAACAACTGTTTATATATATATATATATATATATATATATATATATATATATATATATATATATATATATATACATATATATATATATATATAAACAGTTGTTTCACCTGAATAATCATTCTGAGTCAATGTATCCTCTTTGTGTGATATATTTCGATTGAAACATTTCATCAATATGAGTTCAGAAATCTATTCGATCCAAACAATGAAAGTTTGAACATGAGACTCACGTAACACTCGACTTGTGGGGGCAGTTTTTTCCATCGGGCAGTCGTTTCTCAAGGAACTAGCTGAACACCGGTCCGGTATACATATTGATAACTCACCTGGAAAATAGAAAAACATAATCACTGAAGATAACAATGAATATTTTCAATATTGGAGAAACATTTCTTTCACGTTGCTATTGTGTTCCGTCAATTCATACCCAATTCATGCTCCCAACACGTTATACTGCTTATTGCTGTGATGGTAACGTAGAAGTGAATTGAATAAAGAGGAAACGAATTGAATCTGAAAGCTATTGGTGAACCTTATGAATGAAAACGAGAATATGCTTCCTGTCTACAGGTGAATACGTTCATCAGGAGGTAGAAAGTAGTTGAATAAGGAAATGATGACACTCAGAAATATATTATCTAAAGACTAAATGACACACATATGCAGTTGAGGAAACTGAATATAATCAGTACATTCTATTTTCCGAATGATTGTTGTTTTCATTTCATATTTGTTCATGAATTTATTCTATTGAATGTGAATATATAATTTCACATAAATGTAAAGTTTTGAAAGCTACCAAATCGGATCAAATCCCTTGCACCAACTCGTTGTTTACATTACTTCACATTCCTGATGCAATAATTTGTTATCACGTTCTACCTCTCTGTCTCTCTCTCTCTTTCTCTCTCTCTCTTTCTGAGCCCTGATACTCTCTCAAAGACACACACACACATATATATATATATATATATATATATATATATATATATATATATATATATATATATATATATACAGCAGCCCTCGTTAGCTCAGTCAGCTGGGGTACGCTTCAGGAACTGAAGTCACCGATGGACGTGGGTTCGAGTCCCGCAAAAGACATGAGTTTTCGTAAACGTCCCTCCACCTATCATCACTTCATCGTTGCATTATCACCCGATCATTCGTACTCCCGTATAACCCAGCTGTGGGTGGGGTCGTTAAGCAGCATTGAAATATATATATATATATACACACTCGAATTCCCTTCTCAAACTTCTTTCCCCTGCGAAACATTTTAATGTTGATTTTCGAGCGCGAAATGAGACTCGCTTCTCCAAGAGATTAAACAAGGGTGACACTCGTGACACTTTCAACTCTCAAGCGTTGAAAGTCTCAGCTTACCATCATTAAACGAACTTGTATCATCTTGACGAAAAAAAAATTAAGATACAAAAAACGAGTTTAACGGTAAAAGTATTAGGGGGTGTGGAGGAGGGGGTATACAGAGTGTCTGTGAACGGGGGAAATATTTCAATTTCCGGCTGCACTTCACATTTGAGTGGCAGTGACGGAGCCGTGAGAGGTTATGGAGAGGGAGGGAGGGGGGGGGATGTGTCGACTTCCTGTTTCAGCGTCGCGGCGCTTGAAATAAACCAGAAGACGTCGGAACATGCCACGGCCCACGCTAAGCGTTGTATACACATAGTTGATAGTGATATCCCCCCCCCCCTCCCTCAACGCCCTCATCTAATTCATTAGTCCACACGACCTAGGCTAACCTGAACGTCATCAATTCTTTCGAACGGAAATGGAGTCGGTTGGTTGTCGAGCGAACGGGTTAAATATAAACACGGGTTCGGTGAGGATCATTTAGTTATAGGCCTAGAGCATGGGCGATGACGTCATATATACAGATAACAAGATTATTCTAAATACTCGTAAATTACAGAAATAGGTTTCTGTTGGATTCTTACGAACTAGTTTCATTCATAAATAACGTAGTTGAATATTTTGTGTACGAAACAAGAACGGTTGTAATAAATTATATGAGAAAGGGGATAGAGATTTAACATTCAACAATGGGACATTTGATCGAAGAAAAGTCAAAATGATGAACGCTCGTTTTTTTCTAATTATACAGATTCTAGCATCGCACTCTGATAAGGGTGAAATCTATCGGATCGGATGAATGATTATTGAGATGATGAGATGACGAGATGGTGGTTTCTAAGGTAATAAGAGGACAGGGTAAAAGAAAATTCAGTGGCCTATATCGTAGGAACGATTCATATATCGGTTTCACTACGGTATGTTTATACGATAGCCACTGCGATCGTTTATGTGTTGTGGGGACACTGGGATGCTATTCTGTGAGTGGATTGCCTTCAACTAAAATTACTAATATCATACCGACTTTTACAATAGTTTGTTCCATCGATACAATATAATGATGAATGGAGATCAACTCTTGACATCTACATTTAGCAAATGTAGCAACGTTTCGTGAATTATTAGATATAGGTCAGCTTGTAATCACGATGATTATTATTGATATTGTTATTGATTATTATTATCAGAATCAATTTATTTCGTGTACAGTAGGTTACGTAAAATAACGGAAATTACAATTTACATTAGAATTCTCAATGAGACAATAATTTAACGGGAATAAAGCGGCAAGGATCTGCTCCTCCACCCAAACTCATAGGCCTATCTGGAATATAAAGAAGAACTGTATAAAATAAAATAAACCATACAGAAAACTTCTTTAATTTGTCCCTGTATTTTACCAAGATTAGTTTCACAAATGAGAGTGGAAATAGGCCTATAACATATTTAAGAGATTGGAAATGAATTATACATGATTTTTTCAAATTTTTCCTGTATTTTACTTCGACAAAAGTGTTTTTTGAATAGTGATTTGAATAGTCATAAGGATATCACTATTTCACTGATCTACTCATTATCTCAGTACATCACAATACAGATTCACAGACTTGACAAATCCACATAAAATTAAATATCGAATGAGAGGTATACAGAATAATGATTGACAAATCTCCTCTCACAATGAAACGAATAGCTCTATCAATTCTGTTTGAACCAATTTCCCGAAAAACTTCGTATCAAATTAATCACAGTCCTTCTTCCTGGTCGAACTTGCGATAAGAAATGGCGGATGGTTCTACCAATAACACCCGCTGGCGGGCAGTCACGTCATCAGTCAACACCGAACTGCAACGTGTTGACTTTTTTTCTGCATTCCGAGGCACGTCCCGCCCCCATTTGTCAGACTCTGTGTTGGGAGATCGAAATGACCCTGCCGCATCTTCAAAATCCCGTAAGGCCCCGAAACACTGCAAACTTTTCTCGCATTTCCTACTTATATCGGCTAAAAGATCGAAAGTTTTTGTTGTCACAGTGGCGCTGCGGTAGCGCGTTCGATTTTTGGATCCTGAGGTCACCATTACGAATCTCACTGTACTCAAAACACTTTTGTCTCCTTGAAATTTCTCTTATGGTACCTATTCAATATCGGGCAAATTGTTCTCTGAAATACTAAATTGAAATATGAAGTAATATTAACGTATAGGAGTAACTATTCTGGAAAATGGTGAGGATATATAGAGAGCTATTGTTAGATTCAGTTTGGTTAGGATTTGGTCTTCTTGAATGTGTCCTTCTCGTATTTTGCTCAGGTTTAGTTGAAGAAACATCATACTGCGCTCTCTCCCAATGATAAATTAAATTTCACTGTTTACTTTGCGATAGTTGAAGCGAGTGTAGATCTGACGTTGGGGTGTGTATGGTATTGTGTATTGTCAAGTGTGGCGAGCCTCCACGGATACATTTTGAAGTTGGATGATTCGTATATGTCCCAGTGATGAGCGCTGAACCGTCGAAAAAACTGGAAAAAACTATCAAAGATACTGGGACTCGCTTCCAGCTATGGTTGACAGAGGTGGATACCAGGATGGTTCCTCTGAGACCGATTCCTTCCCATAGGCCGAGAACACCGAATAAAGTAACCTCTCATCTCATCTATCATTCACAGTTGCCAACAGATCTGAGTCATCATTAGAGGGTGTCGTTTGAGGGGCAACCTACCCACAGCGTATTGTTTCCAGTGTCAGAGTAACATATAAACGATGATAGCTGTGGTGTATTACCATTTGAGCACATTGTGATTTTTTTTTACACCATTCAGAGAAGTATCTTGTGTAATACTGTACATCCATAATAAACGCCCACGATATGTTACGTATTATTTGTATGTAACGGTACGCGAAGATGTCAAAATCGATGGAACAAATATCGATCAATTTTTACTTTTACATTGAACTGATCTTTCCACCATCGTTGTTATACAATTCGACTCCATAGCATTTTCAACAGAATATTGTATGCATCTTGTAATGTATCTAGTGATTCTGTATCGCGCACTGTCATCATTCATATCTGTGAAATCGCCCTGGCGATAACATTTCACTCTGTGGAGACTGAGGACGCCTTAACGTTGATATTTTGTTTTTCTCATCTTTCGTAACTAGTTTGCTGAATTGTCTTGCTTGTCTCTTTGTCACAGCGGATGAATCAGCAAGTACGAGTAAAATGGGATGATCAATTAGTTTGAATTAGGCAGATATTGTGTCCATTTTAATCTATACAAAATAGGTTCAAATGTAATCCAAAATATGTAATTATTTCCAATTTTTCCTGTAGACAAGAAAACGTCCTTCAAATTCATGACAAGAAATTACAGTGTATGAAATGATGGGCAGGCACAAAAGCTGGCCTCTCGACCAATTACATTAAACACACAGTACACACATCATTAAACACAATTGACCTGACGTGACGAAACAACAAACCTTGACGGCAATTTACTCCCATTCTCGTTCAAAGAAAAGCGACGTCAAATTAGATCCCTCATACATTTCAGCCATATAAATCAACAGCATCGACTTTCAAATCAGAATTGGATTAAATCGTAACATTTTCACGAAACGGCTTTTGTATTCACGGCAGTAGCGTTTTTTCCACGCATTGAAGAGTTTAATTAGTTGAAGAGTCGAAGAGAAGAGGGGGAGGGAGATAAGTGAAAGAGGGAGGGGTAGGGGTGTAGTGCAGGGAAAGGGGGATTTCGAGTCTGATCAAAGGGCCCTTGATGAAGCAGTGTACTGTTGTTCTGTCCGTGGATTATCGTAGCTGATGGGACAAAGGGATGTAGAGGGGGGGGGGAGCAGCGACGGAGATGGAGGAAGGGGAAGGAGAGAAATGTTGAGGACGAGGCAGGGGGTGGGCGTCGGGACGCGTGAAAGGGTATCCACACGGACGTCAGCTCTTTAAACGAGTTTCATTTCTCTATGTGTGTGCTCCAATCACCGCTACGAGTGTGGTGAAGAGTCAGATCGAGAAGCGTGCTACCAGGCCATTTTACAAGTCTGGTATTTTGTGCGCTGGAGATAGAATTATCACCAATGAACTGTTCCCAAAAATTCATCTCATAAACCGAATGACTCCAACAATATTGTGTTCCAGCAGACTTATATACAAACTGTGCGACGTAGAATGGAGGATGATGTCATGGGGTGAAAGGACTACAAGGTAAATAATGGGTCCACGTGAAGCGGATAGAGAAGGAGAGAGAGAGAGAGAGAGAGAGAGAGAGAGAGAGAGAGAGAGAGAGAGAACAATACAAAGGAAATGAAGACAAGAAGGCAGGAGTGAGAAAAGAGATATGATGGAACATGGAGGACGAGGTGTAGAGTAGACCAAAAAGACGACCGTTGAAGGAAATGAAGAAATTGTGCGTTGATGACGAGAACTGCAGGAATGAAACTGAGAGTGGAGATGACAAAGAACGAGGATGATGAGATATTCAAATTGAAATTAATCAAGAGCATGAAACGGAAGAGTATGGCGGTGATGGCTTGCTTAGAAGAGAGATGGCATGTGGGGTGAGTTGGGGCGAGAGGGAAAAGAACACGTGTTCGTACCGTTATGAAAGTCAGTCATCACCGTGTCCGTATATGTATATAATTGTCTCCAATGAATGAAGTTATGTCTCGAATCATGTAGTTATAACGCATTCGGTTATTATACTATTTCACTGAAAAATGACCGATTGAACGTTTTTGAAAGTTGTGGAAGCGGTACTTGTCATGAATCTCACGTTGCCTGTTCTCAACTCGCTATAAGAATCGTACACACTATACGATGTCCACTCGTCAGCCTAAGTTAAATGTACGCCGTAGGTATTGAACTGATGAACTTATACTAACTAGTAAACTGCAAACTAGCGCGCGCAAATAACAACAATGACATTCATTGAAATTGTTCTGATGTTGGTATTGTTTTGTCACAACAATGCGTCGGCCATATTACGCATTCATGAATCCTGTACAAGTACATTCATTGAAATGACTCTGTCAACTTGCGGTCACATAAAATGGTCCAATTCGAAATTGAAATATGGATTTGAATAAAATAAACCCACATTGAATTCTTGTCAATGAATTTCGCCCATCCCGCTCCCCCCCCCCCCCCCCCCCCCCCACCCACCAGTGTACCGTTACATACAAATAACATGTAAAAAATTAAGAATGTTTGTATGGATCGACAGTATTCTAGAAAATACTTTTCCAAATGGCGTGAAACAGTTCCGATTATATATTTTCGGAATGCCAATATAATCGTTCATGAAACACTAACTTTCCCTGAAATTGTTACGCTATGGGTGATTCCCCTTGACGTTATACTCCGCCTGAAATATCATATTTCTCTCAAAATCCCTCAGCTACACAAATGATAACGCTTATATTTGTGTCAGTTTTGTTGTTAGACGACCTTCTTCTCCTTGTATACGAGCATAACTCATGTACTCGTCATTAGCATAAAGTCTTCGAGAACGTTTCCAAGAACAACACGTATTTTGCCGCGACTCGTCCGTTGCTAATGGCGACAGATTCATCTTGTTTCGGCTGAATGCTACGAGATGAGTGTATCAGGAAGCGTTGCTTGGTCCATATTTCCATGTTTCCAGCGGGGAGATTCGCCGTGGTCGGATGACTTGGAATCGGTCCAGAATCGATAGCCACTCTCCTCCGGTTGTGTAATAAACAGCGATTCTATAACTCGTCCTCAAGTAACTTGAGGTTCCTAGCACGCAATACTCGATTCGACAAGATATAGAGTCGACAGTTGGAATCGACATGGACTCGCACACTCAAGTGTTTACTTGTTTTTCTCGGCTTGGTTAACACTCGTTCGTTATCGTAGGCATGCGCAAGACATCTCAATAGGTATACGGCTCGTTACGAGCAATAGGAAACACATTTTCCCAGAAATATTTGAGTAAAATGAACATATATAGATGATATCCCATTGGTATCCCAATATACTCACTTTATTGGTGAAAACATATAGAAAAAAGTGAGCTCCAAACCTAAATATGAACCATGACGATCAAATGACGGAATACTGATTATCAAGATAGTAACATTCGTATAATATTTCTGGCTACAGTCCTGATGGAAATAGAGCCTACACAATAACGATCCGAAAACAGGGAAGGCTTACATTTGGCCCCGCAGGAAATGTTCAAAATGTCGAGGCATTGAAATAATGTATTAGATTATCAGAAATTATGTTTGTAAAAGAAACGCTATTCTGTGACAAATATAAGAGATCATTCAGGATGCAATATTCATGGTACCCGTCCTTGCGCTGTACTAGGTACGTCCTGGGCCGTCTCTGCGCGCGTATACCCTGTGCGCGCGCATATGTTAGTTATATTGAGACCACTGTCCTGAATACTGTCTCTTTTTCTCTGAGTCACTTTTGTCACTGAATATATCACACATTTTTCATCCAATTGAACCTATCCACAAAAGAAGAAGATCATATACCAACATAACAAACATACATACAACCGTTATATTCACGAAGCTGTAGTATGTATGTATTCCAACGTTATTTGGTTAGTTCATGTAAGGGTTCGTCATTAGAAACGCAACAGCATCATACAAAATAATCAAACATTCCAAGTTTCAGCTCGATTAAGTACAATAACCGAAGTTTTTAATGTTTGTGAGTTTGGTAGACGACATTCCACTCTAGTGGTTACAAGTATATCTGTATCTATTCATCATTCATCGACCCCAATACATCTCGATCATCAGTACACAGATCATCGTCAAGCCCAATATAGGTAAAACAAATAAAAAATAAACTGCGAATCGTTTGTAAATCTATCAAACATAATAAATCAAATCAAAAATAAATCAACAACTACAAGAATAGTTGTAATAATCTTTCATTCTATTACATTGGAACCGATTTCCACTCGATATATATATAGTGCTCACATAACGTTCGATTTAATCCACCTTTATTGTGGCTCAGCAAGCACTGCTTTTCCTGACCTATTTTCAACATCGAGAGAGAAGCTTTTCAATCTTTCAATAGCTTCATTGTAGTTTGGACGGAATACGCACACCATTGGACAATATCGAGAACCGAATCGGGTCTTGTCGAATCGATACGACGAGTAGAACAATAAAGGTCTCGACTACGACCCGCTCCAAGAACGAAGTACTGTTTGTAGCAGCTTCTGCGATATTATTCTCGGAAAATACGAAGAGTTTTAGAAGGAATTTCAATATAAATTCCATCATATCAGAATTTATAGACAGTTATTGATTACACGTCAAATTAATATAAGAAAGTGTATGATGGAATGTTGGATGGATGTACACGTCTTGATGTAATACGCATTTCGCATTCGAGTTCGTTCTTGATATAATATTTGATATCAATATTTCATTTTGATTACAACGTCTGGGATATTTGAGAACAGAAAATGGAGTTTGGAAAATTCTTGCTCCGTTTTGCATCATTAGAGTCAATGTTTACTCTTTCCCAGATGTGCTTCGTATGTCAGCGGTACATGTAATGCAAGTCTGAAAAAGTTTGAGGATTCTATCTTGTGAAATTAAATATTTATAATAGCATGATATTAGAAAGAATAAATAGTGTGGAATATAAATAGATTAACAATGAGTCGTTTGATGTTTTTATATAAGCGTAGACATAGTCGAGGTAGACATGCATGGTATAGATGAGTACTATTCTTGCAATTCATGTGTATTTTGGTGTAGGCCTATCTTTGCAATCCTCGTAGAAAAGGAGCAGGAAACGAAGTCAGTCAAGGACCTAGAACTTGGAAAAACATTTCACTTTGATATCAAAACTTGTGCCAAGTCAAAATCGAAATTATTGTATCTTTCCAATGTTTTTGTTGCGTTACATGATTATTGTTTCATAAAAAAATGGAATCTTCCATGCATGTGATACGTGTATACCTGGGATTTGATATTGAGATGATAATTTCAATGTACCTTTTCGAAATAAATCGGTGATATTTTTTCCCAATGAATATCATTCATCATAGACTTGGTTATACTCAAGTAAGTATATAATTCAACATGTAGAACCAAAATTATATTTGTAGTTCACTTTTTCGATTTAAAATAAGATGACTTATCCAGCAAACAATATTCTCGAAGGTATTTCAATCATTTCTAAGATAGATTTCAATTTGATCATTCACATTGAGAAGAGCAAATATTTAAATATTCATTTATATCTGATAATTTTCTTGATCATATTTCTTCTCATTCTCAAATTCGTCTGTTTCCTTCCATCCTCTTTGTTCTTGAATTCTTCATCAAATCGAAAATCATCGCTCGGATTCTCTTGAATTTTGTCATAATTGATAACATAATATGTTAATTCACACTGAACTGAAAATGATCGAATAAAACTGAATACCTAAGGGAACATTGAATGCTCTACCAACCATGTTAAATGTTCACTTATCAGGACATGTTTCTAACAAACTATAGAAGTTACATGCACAACATTTTCAGAGTAATTACGTAAAACCTTTGTACACTTGCACTGGGAAAAAAGGAACACATTTTCTCTTGAACAAAGACAAAAAATTACTACATTTTCAGGCATGTAAAGATTATCATTACCGATGTTATTCTACGATATTACGAAAAAATCACTACACAAGTATGGCACACTCATATCTACATGTGGTTAAACATGGATTATCTTCAACAGTTTCAGAGATTGAGGTACCGAGAATGAGAAAATTACATTCTCAAATAACTGCATTTGAAAATAATAGCACAAAAGTAAATCAGATTCATTTAGTTTTGTAAAGTAAGCCCATGCGGAGTGGTAAATGAAAAAACTGATATAACTAGAATCATCTCGAATAGTTTCATCATTCTTGAAGCAACCAATTGATAGAACATTCTACTATTGATCTGAAACTGAAAACAAAAATCTCTATTATAAAAAAAGCTTTCAATGTCCTATAAAATAAAAACACTTTCGACAAGATTTCCACGAGGTGGGCCCCGAATAGGGGGCATGATTCATAAGTTTATTACACAACATCTCCACATTTCTCAGCCTATCTCTTGGAATAACACGATCCTAAAAATAAAAATATAATTTCATAAAAATATGATGGAGCAATCAACTGACAGAAATAGCAGTGACATTCTGCAATTTTTCATCTAATGTCCAGGCCTATTCCGAACAGGTACATGGCACAAACAAGACTATTTTCTCAAAGAAGCTCAAGCACTGATTGTAATTGTCCAAGTCACTTCTGATGAGTGTATCGTGGGAATAATTCATAATTACAAATCTTGAATGAATCTTAACAACGAGATAGATTTGAATGTAGCTTGAATTTATATACGGTAGATATTTTCCAAATAATTGAAATGTTCGATTCGTTTTTTCAATAACATCGAAACTTGATACAGAATGTCCCAGTTTATTTTATCATCAAATCTAGGGAGCCGTGACTCACCATCATTGCAACATTTTCCTGCTATCATTTCTATTTATTCGATGATTGAAAAGCCTTTATCACATTTTTTTTTCAAATCTGCTCGTCCGAACTGCATAAACATTTTTAATAATGTGTATCATTTTTGTGTATACATTTGAGGAAAATTTGAATCATATTGGAGATATTTTTTATCAATTTTTTCCGTCAGCCTAATCTTATGGGGTCGTATGCATATTTCATGTTCAATCTCAAATCATTGCTTCGTAAAAAACATTCAACCACTCTTGGATGAAAAATCGATGAAAATCAATAAATGCACCATAGCACGAACTGAAAATAGCACGTTTTCACTAGAATTCTTTCGAAAACAATATTCTTTTCACCTTAAGCGACAAACTTGATCGAAGTGATGACCTTTAATCTTGTTATTAAACCTTAACGACTCTTCTGAACATTTCCCCTTCCCTCTCCCTCCACCACCTCTTCTGTTTATCTTCCACTGACTGGCATCGAACGCGTGTCCACGATGAACATTTCCCCTGGCCGATTGGCAACACGCAACACACGCATTACGATGTCTTATCGCACTATCATCTGCAACTTAAGAGTCCATGGGAGTCGATTTAGCGGAAAAACAGTTTATTGGTAATAACTTTTGAGCGGTATGAGATATCAAAATTATAATGCAAGGGAAACACATATTATATTTGTTATACCTTCAAAAATGTATGAGTGGAACCAATAAAACTCAATTATTAATTTTGTATTATGTGCTAATCTGTGTTTCAATGAAGTTCTGTGTTTTCAAAATAAAATAAAAAATATACATCAAACGTATACAGCTGGAATAAAACATATTTTAGCTTTATATGCTTGACAGTTGGTATGTGACTGAAATAGTTCTTACTCAACCATCTTGAGAATATTAAAAATATATGTTTCCCTTGTAGGCCTATTATAATTTCGATATCTCATACCGTTCAGAAGTTAATTTTAAAAAACTTTTATTACTCTAAATCGACTCCCATGCACCCTTAAGTCAGGAAACTAGATAGGAACGCCCCTTTTTGTGTCACGTGGTCAATCAACAGGAGAAGACTTGTCAACTTTTCATTCACACAAATCGATTTATAAGTATGATGAAATGTACATTAATAATAGCTTATATGTATTCGAACAGAACTATTTTTATCGTGGGGCAACAGCAAGGTTTGATGTGTCAATGTTAATGCCATCTACTCGGAACAGTGGATCAATAAAACAAATTACCATTCATTAGGGGGGGGGGGGTAATGATGAGGGATGGAGCGGTGGAGGGGGTTAGACTGCCCTGGTGATGCCCCTTTCGAACGATCCTAACTTGACATTCAAAATCTTCATCATTATTAGGGCGTCCCCAGTCGTATCTTCACAGGGCAAAAAGTTCCCGCCAAGGGTGTTTTCACAGATATAAATGATCATGAAACTTGAAATGTGAAAAATACAAAATCAACAAATATATCAAAAGTTGCACGCAACTTGTGAACTTTTTGGAAATGCTGATTAATCAAATTGAAACCACAGATTAAATGGCCTCGGAAGATCACTCCGGACGCAGTGAGTTCAAAATTGGAGGTACAAATATCGAGTTTCACTGTTACATACAAATATAATGTAATATATTGAAAACATATTCATTTTAGATTGACAGAATTCCATGAAATGCTTCTAATGATGTGAAGCAGTTTCACTACAATATGTTCAAAAAGTCACTGCGACCGTTTAGGCCTACATATATTATGTTGACACTAAAAATGCTTCGCTGTGCGTAGTTTCTCCTTAATTGGACCAGTGTGGAACTAATCTATTCAGTGAATACTTTTCTCTGTTCTGAATATACTTTTCAACCTAATTCTGTGAATTTAGTTATCATTAGTGAATTTGTCCATGCCCAATTCGAAACAATGAACAAATGAACACCCTATCAGTGTCAGAAGAATTATCTTTTCAATTCCTAATTTTTCTGATAAACTCTTCGAAAATACTTACGCTGTTTCAAATATTTACTTCCTCTGTTATATTAGGACTCATAATGAACTTTTAGTCTGTTCCCAAATACAAAAACACAGAAACAGAAAAAAAACACCAGGAATAAAAAATAATTATAAGTCAAATGATACGCTTCTTCGTGTGAATTATTTATAATGATGATGTGATTCGTGCATCAAAATACATTTTCAGAACCTAACCTAATCCAACCAAACCCGACCCAACCCAACCCAACCCAACCCAACCCAACCCAACCTAACCTAATTATTAACACAGCCACATCTTTCGAAATCATTCAAGGTTCTAGGCTGGTAAAAGTTTCATTGCAATCGTTGCAGTTCTAAGAACATACAGTTGTAAAAGTTTGTACAAGTAATCAATCTTCTATTGTGAATAAGAGTACATTTGTTCAGATGAACAGTATCTTTACAAAACTTTTTATATTCTCGTATTGCCAAAAGTTCAATTATCGTTTCCCGCTTATATATCAAAATTCCAATTAAAAATCAAAAGTGTGTATCTAATTTCACTCCAGGTTTTCCAATGCACCTTCGCGATGAACTATAATGAGAAGTGCTTGAATGGGCTTCATCCAGCTTCTTAGTGTCTCGGGTATAAGAACGAAAGAGACCCTAATTGGTATTTCACAATGTGACATCGAATACCGTCTAACAAGATCCTAACGCCAACGCTCGGCTATCATCCCACGCAGCACCTATCCTAAAACTATCCTAAAACTTGACTGTCCTGGAAAAAGATTGCCCTAACTAGGCAAACGCAGAATGTGCGTTGTGTGATGAACGAGATATCTATCAAGTAACGTCTGAAACTCCACACACCTTGATCATATAATATATATAAATCTTTATTTCGATCTGTGCCCATGTATATTGGGTTGCCTTGATGACTCAGAATAACAATTGAATTAAAATTTAGATAAATACAAATGAATAACAATTTGAATATAAGGCTGAATTGAGACTAAAATGATGAAATAATAAATAATGAAGCTAATTTTGACTAATATAATGACTAATATCGAATACTTCATTCGATACTAACGAGTCTAGGGAGCCGTGGATCTATGACCGCAACATTTTTCTGCTATTATTTCTATCTATTCGATGAATGAAGAACATGTATTGCATTATTTTCTTCGAAACGGCTGGTTCGAATTGCATACAAATTTTTGATTATGTATATCACTCCCGTTTCTACATTTGATGGAAATTTGAATTATATTGTTATATTGGTGAGATTTTACTTTTCAATTTTTTTCCGCTCAGTCTAATCTCAAGGGGTTTTTAGAAACTTTAAAATTATCCTTCTAAAAAATGGTCCAACAGATTCGACCCAAAAACTATACAGTTCTACGTTGGATAAGTTTGCGTATACAGAAAAAGTTTCACGTCGATCGGTCGAACCCTGCAACCTGTGCAGTGCTTACAAAAAAAAAAAACACAGACAAAGCTTGGGTGGAAATCTTCGCTAACGCTCTTATAAAAACCAACAACCTTGATATCAATTGTCCTGAAAACCAGCTGCATCAAGAGCCAACTAACGTGAACTTCTACTTTAAGCAACCAGAATAGACGTTGAAATGGGAGGCTGGGCTTCTCTCCTTCAGTAATGCCATAACCAATGCTGCCAAAATCAATTTTAGTAAAAACCAACTGACCTGAAATTCTATCTCTTGAACAATCTGTACAGTAGTTGTAGTGCAAGGTTTGAAATCTCATCTTCTGAAATCTCATTCAACACAAACCGCACTCACCTAACCACAACAATCACTGGAAAAAAACGATGAAACATCCACTGGACGATAAGAATATGTGAAGGGGACGATCCAAACCTTGCCCTTTGACATCTGCACAGATCGCTCAAAAGGAGAATTGTATGAGAGTTGTTTAATAATACCTAGTTGGTTCCCAGTACAGTTGCTCAAAAGTACAGTCGGTCAATACAGTCTATCAATTCTTAGTTCAGTTGGACGTTTTTCCAAGTGAAGTTGGTCAGGTTTCAGTACCGTTGGTCGGATTTTCAGTACAACTGATCGGTTTTCAGTACAGTTGATCGGTTTTCAGTACAGTTGATCGGTTTTTTAGAACAGTTGTTCGGTTTTTAGTACAGTTTGTCGATTTTCAGAGCAGTGTAGATTTAGTACAGTTGATATGTTTGAGAGGACAGTTGGTTGATTTCTAGAGCAGTCTGGATTTGGTACATTTGATCGGTTTTTAGTACAGTTAGAGCCGGTTGTACCAAGTGATGATTAGTGAATTAGGCAAAAATTAACAAATTAACTTGCTATAAGCCTTGGATACATATGCTGTACCTCAAGTAATGGATAACTAATTAATATTTAATCATCAGTTGGTACAATCGGCTCTTAGTCGATTTTTAGAGCAGTCTAGTTTTAGTACATCTGATCGGTTTTTTAGTACAGTTAGAGCCGATTGTACCAACTAATGATTGAGTATTAATTGGTTAATCATTACTTAAGGAACAAAAATAACATAGGTAACCAAGGGTGATAACAAGTTAATTTTCTAATTTTTGCCTAATTCACTAATCATCCTTGGTACAACCGGCTCTTAGTAGATTTCTAGAGCAGTCTAGTTTCTGTACATCAGATTGGTTTTTAGTTCAGTTGCTCGGTTCTTAGTACAGTTAGTCGGTTTCTAGTACAATTTCCCGATCACTAATCAATAGTTATTCAATAAAATGATTGGACAAAAATCTATTCTATTTAGAGCCAGTTTTATGAATCTCATATGAGTACTAATCCGCTAATATTAGTCAAGGTACGAAAACAACACATACAATGAAGGGGATGATGACTAGTCGATATGCTAACTATTGTTTAATCCTCCAACTATGAATTAGTTGAACTGGGTCTTAGGATATGGTTGGTGTCAGTGAATTAGACAATAATTGGCGGATGAACTCATTTATACCCTTGATTAAGTATGTGATTTTCGCTCCTCTCTTATAGTTAGATAATTGACACTTCATAACAGTTCCTACTGGCTCTTACACGTTTATAATCTGTATGTGATTAAAAAAAATCTCTATGAAGTTACTTTAATAATCAAGGATTTGGTTTCATGAGGTTATAATTTGCTGCAAGGGATGGCACAGCAGAGATAGTGAGCTATGGAGGGGCGGGATGGTGTAGGGTGGTGAGGGGGAGGGGGAAGTAGGGGTAAGGGGGTGCTTATCGCACGCAACCACGCTGGAGATTTCAATTTGATAGAAAGCTTTCGTGTCAGCAAACCACATAAAAACGATTGACAGCCAGAATCACGCCGAATTCACACGTTAAACAAAACGCCGTTCTGGGAATAAGATGCATCATTTCATTACATTACTTGAAATCGAAACTTGTCAATAATTGATTAGGCCTATATATCATTCAAATATGGAATATTCGTTGGGGTGCCCCCATTTTCTTCATGGCGGAAAGTTTCCGCGAAGGTGATTTCCCAGATGTGAATGATCATAAAACTTCAACAGTGCAAGATACAGATGAACAAATACATCACAAGATGAAGACAATAATTGTCGAAAATGCTGATGGGTCAATTTCATATAAAACAGAGGCGGAAAGATCACTTGTAGGTAACACTCGATATTCTTGCCATCGATTATCATCTCATCTCGTACCATTACATACAAATAATTTGTGAACACTCGTCAACTTAGGTTATGAATCGACGACAGTATTTTGAAAGATATGTTTCTCAACGGTGTAAAGCAGTTTTACTACAATATATTCGAACGGAAAGCCCTACGATCGTTTATATGTTGTGTCGATCCTGGAAGAGTTGTGCTATCAGTGGGTTCACCTAGATGAAAAATTGAATTATCACCTTGATATCATAATTATCAATTTTCGCTTGTTAAAAGACGATCAAAGATACCTCAATATTCTCCAACACAAAAAAGTGAATTGTCAATTTTCCTAAACTTATTCAGATACAATTCATATTTGTTGATTGATTGAGTTACAACATAGTTGGTTATTCCGATTGCGATAAAATGTATTTTGTTTGTATTCCGGATGTATGTATTTTGTGGTTGATGTTTTGGGGTGGTAAGATAACACTTGAAATGTCGTTGCCGAACGATCCTCCCTTCTCAGAATGAGCCTTAATTGAGGGAGAACGTGACTTTAGGGGGTCAAAGTTTCACATGTTGATATAAATCATTGTGTTTTGTTGTTTCTCATATTTAAGCCAATCAGTAACGTTGAAAGTGATGATTATGAATGAGAAAAAATTCCGCCCTCGGTGGCTCAGTCAGCTCATCCAGAAACTGAAGTCACCGTTGGGCATGGGTTTGAGTCCTGCCTAAGGCATGGGTTTTTGTTAACGTCTTTTCACTCATCATCACTTCATAGTTTCATAATCACCTGCTCATTCGTACCCCGTATATCCTAGCTGTTGGTGGGATCGTTAAGCAAACAATAATCATGAATGAGAAAAACCTAATAACTGGATTTGAGCTCGAATCAAGGAGTGTTGGATAGATCGTTATGAAGAATATGAGAAGATTTGCGTAGGATCGTGAAGACCATAACTGAAATCAAACTCGCGCGTACATTGATGAGAAAATATGGCGCGTAAAGTCGTCAATAAGTGTGAGGTGCGCATGCGTCAGAGCGATTGGATGTCGTGACAATCGCGTGAGCGTGAGCAATCCACAACACACGTCATTATTCACGATGTGGCGATATCATGTCATGACCCATTGGCCCCCTCGCACCCAGCTGGTAACCCCTCTCCCACCAACTGGACTTATACGATCACAGGCGAGGTTAAGAGTCCACGGGAGTAAATTTCTCGTAGTGACTTTTTTCTGACATTTTCAATTTGCATGACTTTGACATTTGAGAGATTTTCTGATCCCAGGTGTAGGCCTACCAAGTGATAAACACGATGAAGTAAAATATCCCTAGTTCGCGTTCTGGCAATACCAACTTACACTAGAAATTACTACCTACTTATATCTGTCACGGTTAACTAGATTATTGTAATTGAGATTATTGTATATACGTATATATATATATATATATATATATATATATATATATATATATATATATATATATATATATATATATATATATATATATATATATATATATATATATATATATATATATATATATATATATATATATATATATATATATATATATATATATATATATATATATATATATATATACATATATAGAGAGGAACAATTATTTTTCTACCTTCAATACGGCTAGTAATAACTATCTCAAAACACCTGATTATCAGGCGTATACGCCTAAAAATACATGTTTCTTAACCGTATACGCCTGACAATTATGCAATGTGAGATAAATTGTCATTACTTACACAATCTTCAAGTTATTGGAAATATCTGTGTTTTCTTGTTTTCAGAATTCAAAAACTGATATTCCGCTAAATCGAATCCCATGCACTCTTAATCAGTATCTGGGAGAATATATTGTATACATATGGGGTTCAACGTCGCACTGTAATGATAACTAAGATCCATTGACGTTAAATGGATGATAAATGAGATGATGGGATGATGAGATGAAGGTTCATCAGGTAATGTGGAGGAAAGTGGAAAGGAAGCGATCGTTGCGTTCATTTCACCACAAATAGTAATACATTAGATGAGATCAGTCGTTAAAAGTTCCTAATATTCTCTCTAGCTCTCTCTCTCTCTCTCTCTCTCTCTCTCTCTCTCTCTCCCTCTATTCATACATATACATATATATATATATATATATATATATATATATATATATATATATATATATATATATATATATATATATATATATAATATATCTATAGGTTCACATAATTATATCCTACTTAATGAACTTCGTGAACAATATAGTGTTACATCTCTGATAATAATCAATTTGGAGTAGCGTGGGCTTATAGAGCTTATAACAAGTTTTCCAATTGGTTCTGTAAGCGCCCCGCATTATTGCATGTGACGTGTCCTAATGAAACAAGAGTAGCTCGGCTGGATGTATGTAAAACAACACGCTCTGCGGCGGGTGAGTGCACCTACACTCGCCTCCACGAGAGGAGTACACGTCTGTTGATATGACAAACACAAGGGCAGAACATATTATACAATCCTCGGAAAAGGTGAAATCTTAGGAAAACCCTCCGTCCCACAGTTCGTGGAAAAATCTTAGAAAACCCATATCTTGGGAAAACCCTCTGTCCCACAGTTCGTGGAAAAATCTCTAAAAACCCATATCTCCGTAAACCTATTTGTCCGACACCGTTTACTCGACTGACCAAATCCTAATGGGGTGCATGCACGCTGCTTATGAAAAAAGAGAAATTCACCTTTTACTAATTCCACCCTATTTTCAAAAACTTGTGTAATTGAATGAAAAGTACAATCTCCAAGTAAATTTCACGCTCTTCAATTAATATGACATTCTATTTCAGTAAATTCAATCAGTTTTGGAATAATACGTCAATCAATAAGAATAATCTGCTGGAATTTATTGATGTATCATATCAAAACTGATTGAATTCACACAAAAAATGTCACATTGATTAAAAAGCATGAAATTAAACCTTGAAGATCTGAACTTAACTTTCAATTACACTTTTTTCAAAATGTTGAACAATAGTAAATATGAATTTCTCGATTTTTGTAAGCACCGTACATGCACACCCTTAAAAAACCTTATATCTGCGAAAACCCATTCGTCCGACACTTCGTTTACTCGACTGACCAAATCTTATGAAACCCAAATCTCCGAAAATCCATTTCTCAGACAGTTCGAACATTTGTTCGAAAGATCGTAAGAGAAATTACCGATATTATAATGGATACAACAGAGAAAGAGAGGATAAGAGAATAATTCAAGAATAGAGAGAGAAATAAAATCGAGATATCAGGAAGATATAACACGGAAATATGAGATTTCTTCTCCCCAATGTGATTGTTTGGATGAATTATCAACTTGAAATAATATATTGTCTATTCAATGAGTTATTTCAATTATTATTCTCCGGATGGAATCGCCTCTGACGTAGGTAACGATCAACAGAAACTTCAGTAGGCCTTTGACGTGTACATACTCGTATCCTAGGGAAAGAAAAGTCGTCTACTAACATAACATACTCAAATATCACACCCACATTAATATATTCACACCTTTTTTATACATTTACAACTGCATTAGTGTATTACACGGTTCAAAAACAATAATTAATGAATAATAAATCAATATATCTGCCTTTTTTTCTAGGGTGAAATGATTTTCCAGGACGAACTTTACGGTTTGAAACACAATCACACATTTCAGATTTGTAAAATCCTTCGAGTTGTAACTAGATTCCATGATTGACCAAGTTTTTTACGACTTTTCAGTTGTGGGCGACCTTCTTCACTCTCAGATGAAGTATGTGCACATCAAACATCTCACTAGACCCATTCCGTTGGAAACATCAACATGCCTGTATATCTCGGCCCGTCTAGTTATCTACACTGAGAAGTTGGATGTTCCGCATATTATTACACTAGCTCACGGAACTTTACCTCAAAAAAAAGTTCCTGAGAATAAAACTTGTTCTATCGGGTTTTGCCATCAGAATATAGCTCTTATGTGGGGACAGTTCCACCCCATGGGGCTCACTAAAAAAGATAAGTGAGTATTTCTACATAGAATATTTATAATAATATGAAAAATCTGTCTACTTTTATATCTCGGTTGAGGCTGGAGGTCACATATATTAGTATTATCATCTTACACCTATACAAATGTGTTCTGTGGATTAATATTATTTCATACGTTGGAATAATATAAATTTGATAGGAATTTTGGCTCCGAAAAGGTCTATTACCATTTGGAAAAACCATCCATACTCACATTCATAGCATATTCGTCACTTCTAAATTATTTTTATATTATTCTCATATCATTGTTCATACTGATACTTTTATATATTACTGTTTATTCCTTCCTCATCATTTTCTACCATCATAATTTCACTAATCATATCATGTGTCATCCATTATCATTGTTTGTTTTTTGTACTCCATTATTTTTTTTTAAATTTTTTCTATGTGTCGAAGAGCACATTTCTACCATAGTAGATTCTTGATTTCATGCCTTCTGGAGTCATTCTTAGAACACAATATTTCTGTAAATCGACTCCCAATGCACTATTGTCAGTTTTTTATGCCGAATAAGTAGGCCTATACATCACTGTGAGTGCTCAAGAATGACTGTTGATTGAAAATCAAAACGGATTTCTCAGTTGAGCATGACAATTAATTGTATTTCTATAGAGTTCTATCAAATTCTATCGAAGTATAGAATTTGGTCTATATAGTTTGTTTTCATTTTTGTATGTAGACCTTCCTATACATGTATGCATCCATATTTGGTGGAAAGACCGCCTCGAAGTCTTGAAACAACCAAGAGATGTCGCTCCTGAACGGTCTTACTAATTCATTCTCAGTGTCAAGCGAAAATCACAAAATTTTCCAAGTTGATAACACTAGAAAAACGTAGTAAATGTGTCGAGGAATGAGCGAGATTCCACATGGAATGTACCTGACAGAAAGAGTTCAACTCTCCAACACTCGGGTTTTGAATTCATCAATTCACTTCCTATACCCGATTCACCTATTGATGTTTCTAATGATTCTACGAGGTGATTGGTTCAACCTGTTGTTGATCTTTCAATAGCTTTCTTGATTGAGCTCTCCAATTGATGTAAAAATATATATACCTGGTATATTATTATCTTCAAAATGGCTCATCCGATTCATGTTCACTTCGGAATAATGTATAGGCCTATTAGTTTTGTGCTTGGATTTCGAAAATATTCTGATTCTTCCTCAGTAAAATATTATTTAATATTTTACCAGTTTGGGCTATTCGGATGAGGAATTTCAAAACTTCTAAATTAAATTTCTAAGATGTGGATCGACCGAATGCGCCTCGAAACTATACACCATAGTATCTGGTTGGATGATCACATATTATTATGAATAAAATTTCGAAGTCAATTTTTCTGCTAAAAAACTTGATTGAATTTAGGACATTAAACCTCGACAGACACATGAAATTACGTGCTAGGTCTAGCTGACTCTAAGATACTAGAACCTATCCAGAATTAGGATCAGTCAGATCAGTCAGATAATAAAGTCTTTGCTAGAACTTTGATCAGACATTGTTCACTTAACAAAACCTTGATGGTGTGGCAACTTCAGATAATAAAAAATCCACTGTCTCTTCGACTGCAGTCACATACATATTGTGACATATTGCGTCACAATTGACATACTTGACATATTGCGTAACCCACCTCATGGGCAGTGACAGGAATCATCAATTTTTCATTCATTCTTTAATATTTTTTCATCGATTGTTTCTTCGTTTTTCTGCCACGCACAAACATAATGACAAAAAAAAATCCTTCAATCCAAGTATGAGTAAATTGAGTCTTCGCTGGCACCCGCAATAAACCAATAATAGTATACCTACTGCCTCTCAAGGGAGTGCATGACGGTGCTTATAAAAATAAAGAAATTCTCCACTATTTTTGGGCATGTTCATGAACCAGTGTTATGAGATAAAATGTATATGTCAACCTCACGATAATTCTCTCTCTTTAATTATTACGATATTCTATTTTTTCTGCGAGTTTCAAGATAATGCATCATTGAATTTCATCACATATTTAGTATTCGTTGACGTATTATCTCGGACTGATTCACTAACAATGGAAGTCATAATAATTAAAGAGCATAAAATTATCCTAGGGTTAATATACTTTTCATTCAATCACACTGGTTTGTGCACATTGAAAGTAATGGTAAATCTAAATTGTTAAAGGTCATAATATGCCAACATACTTCAATATAATGGTGGATTACTCCAATCAGATGCCTGAGCATGACAAAAGACGTTGTAATACTGACCTTACAATAGAGAGAAAAAATAAAACCTTTACTCAAAAAGACATATTTAATACTGGGTAAGACTCTACAATACCTTACCAGTACTGAGTAATAAGGAGAATAATTTCATCAAGCATGAAAGAGTGTTATGGTGAACAAAAATTTCCATTGTGAGTTATGTATGATTTTCAGTTGCATTATCTAATTGTATTGATAAAGTGTTATATAAATGTATGTGATCTAGCTTATAAGACTCAATGAGAGTCGATTTAGAGGAATATCAGGTATTTGGTAATAACTTTCGAATTGTATGAGATATCGAAATTTGAAAAACGAGGAAACACATATATTTTCAATACCTTCAAAACGGTATGAGTAATAATGATTTATCTAGAATAGCCTGATTGTCAGGCGTGTACGCATAAAAATACACATTTTTTAAGCGTATACGCCCGACAATTATACGATGTAGGATGAAAAGTTATTACTCACACCATCTTGAAGGTATTGAAAAGATCTGTGTTTCTCCTTTTTTAGAATTTTGATATCTTGTACCGTTGGAAAGTTATCACCACAAAACTGATACTCTGCTAGATCGACTCTCACGGACTCTTCCCACTAGATAAATGAATTAAATATATATTTTTTTCAATACTGCTTAACGACCCCACCAGCAGCTGGGTTATACGGGAGTACGAATAAGCGGGTGATAACGAAACGAAGAGGTGATGAAAGGAGAAAGGACGTTTACAAAAACTCATGCCTTATGCGGGACTCGAACCCACGCCCAACGGTGACTTTCAGTTTCTACCGCTAGCGATAATTGGCTGAGCCACTGGGGCGGCTACACACACATATATATATATATATATATATATATATATATATATATATATATATATATATATATATATTTATGAATTTATGTACTTTTATAATCACCATTCACCGTTCATGCACCCCGTTACGACGGCAAGTTACCGGCCGAACGCTGACTATGAATGAGTAACGCGTGGGTGGTTCGTATGGTATCGTCCCAATTCAGTGAAATCCCGATTGGTCGACTTGCTTAAAATGCGGTCTAAAAAGTCGACGAATTGGGATTTCGATGAATCGGGATTTCACCGAGTCGGGATTTCGACGAATATTACCAGTCGATGAGTCTTACCAGTCGACGAATTGAGTAGCTACGTAAATGGCTAAAAGTCGACGAATTGGGATTTCACTGAATCGGGATTTCGACGAATATTACCAGTCGATGAAACTTACCAGTAGACGAATTGAACATGCTAGAAGTCGACGAATCGGGAATTCGATGAATCGGGATTTCGATGAGTCGGGATATCGATGAATATTACCAGTCGACGAATCGGACAACCACGTAAATGGATGAAAGTCGACGAATCGGGATTTCACTGAATCGGGATTTCGACGAATATTACCAGTCGACGAATCGGACAACCACGTAAATGGCTGAAAGTCGACGAATCGGGATTTCACTGAATCGGGATTTCGACGAATATTACCAGTCGATGAATCTTACCAGTAGACGAATTGAACATGCTAGAAGTCGACGAATCGGGAATTCGATGAATCGGGATTTCGATGAGTCGGGATTTCGATGAATATTACCAGTCAACGAATATTACCAGTCGATGAATTGAACACAGGGAGGGTCTAAATATGACCATCCTACATGGGTGGAACGGTTTCTACTCGACAGGTATAATCCCTCCTCAGACTGACCGTGGTTGCTGAAGCTCTCACTCTGGCCTATGCTCTGTCCATCCATTGTTATCCCTTTATTGACACGTCAATCATCTCGAAACAGTGTGGGACTACTTGCAGGGTTAAAATATTTGTTAAAATATGTATAGATTCTCACTCACATTTTTGTATTCTAAATTCCTTGATCCGATTTTTATTCGTGCCTATGATGGTCATTCAATTCAACTTCTATTGTTCCCTCGATTTAGGTAATGCATCCTTTTAGCCCCCATCTCCTCGAAAAGGCTCGTACCTCTCACTTGAACGAATGGTGACGTAGAGGGTGGGGTGAGGTAAGGGTTCAAACTGGAGCCAGAACAATAGCAAAGTCTACCAGAGGGCTGTCATTTGACGAATGACTCTTTATTGGTCAGATACCTGTAAGTAGGCGTGAACGTTCTATGCTATAGATAGAGTCGACGAATTGGGAATTCACTGAATCGGGATTTCGACGAATATTACCAGTCGATGAATCTTACCAGTAGACGAATTGAACATGCTAGAAGTCGACGAATCGGGAATTCGATGAATCGGGATTTCGATGAGTCGGGATTTCGATGAATATTACCAGTCGACGAATCGGACAACCACGTAAATGGCTGAAAGTCGACGAATCGGGATTTAACTGAATCGGGATTTCGACGAATATTACCAGTCGATGAATCGGATAGCCACGTAAATGGCTGAAAGTCGACGAATCGGGATTTCACTGAATCGGGATTTCGACGAATATTACCAGTCGATGAATCTTACCAGTAGACGAATTAAACTTGCTAGAAGTCGACGAATCGGGAATTCTATGAATCGGGATTTCGATGAGTCGGGATTTCGATGAATCTTGCCATTCGATGAATTGAGCACCTACGTTCATGGCTAGAAGTCGACGAATTGGGATTTCGACGAATCGGGATTTCACCGAGTCGGGATTTCGATGAATCGGGATTTCGATGAATTGACACAGTCGACGAATCGGGATTTCATCGAATCGGGATTTCACTGAATCTTACCAGTCGACGAATTGGGATTTCGATGAATTGGGACGTAGCCGGTTCGTATAGCTACCTAGCGCTCGATGCCAGTTCCGAGCAGCTGTATTTTATTGACGCTTCTCGCCGCTCACACAAACACATTGCTAATAAGATATTTATAGCAGAAACTCGTGCTGTCTCGATTGACATTCGCCCTCCTCAACATCACTGGTGAAAACTCATTCCAGACTAGCAGATAAACCCAAAGAAAATGTACATTATTGACAGCTTGTCGACACAATCACGATTGGAAGAGAAAATCGCGAAAAAGTTTTTTCGATGTTTTCATTTTGTAACGGATATAAAAAGTAACTATTTTTTTCATACAATTCTGACGTAATTGGATTCTGCCATACAATTGCTTGGAAATGCCTTTCTCTATTGCTCAGTGAGCTGAGGCACCGCTTTAGAAAATGAAGTCAGGTTGGGCGTGGGTTCGAGTCCACAGGAGACATGGGTTTTTGTGATCGTCCTTTCACTTATCAGCACATCATAGTTCCACTATCACCCGCTCATTCGTATCTCCGTAAAACCTAGCTGTCGTTGGAGTCATTTAGTAGAAATAATTTGATAGATCCCAAAAAAATGGTTATTTGAAATGATAATGGAGCGTATATACCTATGTTTAATGAAGGTCGTTGAACTTTGCTCGCGGATTTTTCACTGAACTGGGATACATGCTCAATTCGACGATAGTATCTCTCCTTTTGGTTGTGAATTTAATCTTCGAGATGAACTTTTTGTTTCAATTGCCTCTTTCAATATTATTCTATACTACCATGACGTACTTGCTACGAATAAAGCAATATGTTCAGGGCGCTAACTACGACTGCCACCTAAAATTACGTCCCAGGCTCACCTAGCTCCAAGAGACCGAGGACTTCTATCGGTAAACTTTGATAGTAAAGATAAATACCATGGTAACATGTCCAGTCAGTGTTTATTTCTATCATTCTCAGCACAAAATCATGGCTACGAAAATTCTCCAGTGACCAAGGGGCCATGCCTTTGTTATTATCTTACGTGGGTCGTTTAGTGAACAGTATTTGATCCAAGTTCTTGTCTCTTGGAGCTGGCTAGGCCTAGCACATTATCTTGTGTAGTAGTCGCGTTATGAAGTCCTACTTTCTATCACGTTTTTGAGAAGAAAAATCGAAGTTTGTGATTATAAATGAATCGATTATGAAAATATACCAACAATTTTTCAACCAGAGAGTAAAGTTATGACTTGAAATGAATACGTTTCTATTATTGGTGCTCCGTGATACTGTCTTACCGGACGGTTTTCACATTATTGTGAATGTCACTATTAACAGTACACGCAGTTTTTGAAAATCTGACACGTCTTTCGCTCTCATTTGACTAACGATAAGCAATCTGTGAGAATGTTTTTCTTTTGCTTCTATGTTCAACTTACTACAATATTTAAAGTTTGTAACGAACTCCATCGATGATAATTGCTTCATTCCGTATGACAAACCTCATCCGAACGCTTCTACCCTGTTATCTTCGACCTCAATTAGAGAACATTCAGTTTTTGACAATTTTTCGATGTTGTTCTGAAAATTGAAATGTATAAAATCTTCATTCAACTGCAAAAACTTATATTATGTAATTGATAATTCGACGAGGAGGTGTATTGGATTGGGTAGAGAAAGTAATAACCAGCAGGTAAAACCTCATAACAGACCGAACCTCGTTATAAAACGAATCCAACCATTGGCATATTCCTTTAAAGCCTCCTAGTAAACACAGAACAGCGAGCCGTATAGATCTTTTAAAGTAGAAGGGGCACATTGGGCAACTTGCCAGCTAATTCCCTGCACCAGTGTTTATACTTTCTGACGTTTCGAACTTCGAACACGCGTAAAACGCGAACTGTTTTAAATATAAACACACACCCACACACAGATATAGACGTTTTGATTCCGGTCTTACCTTCCCCTTCGAAGTGGCCAGATCGTGGGTAGCCAGATCCGCACATAAAATCCAGACATTCCTCGAGGAAATGGTTTAAACGGTTGCGTACACCGTGCACAAAAACATCACACGCCGCCAATTACAAGAAACACGACCGCTACATTGTTTCGCAGCTCAAAACACTGGTCAGTGACAGGAGAGTAGACAGCAAACACAGGGGTTTCGAGGGTTCAAAACTCCGTTCAGAGACAACTTCCATAGACGATGAGATTCATATTTCAACCGGAAATAATGTTTGGGAAATCGTTTTTAAAATTAATGAACGTTGAAAATGTATTTTCTTCAATCTATTCCGATTCTCTCTGAAATGGATCGACACTTTGACTAGATAATATAGTTTCTTCTTTGACTAGACTTATAGGAACTGAGTTCACGCATCGGCCATGTTGATGACGCGGTCCACGGCGATGATGATGATGAAGGTGACGATGATGGTGATGAATGACTGCAATGTCACTGTTTTTAGTATGTCACAGGGTGGTTTCCTATTAGGTGATCCGACCTCGTCGCGTTGCTGTTGCACAACGTACTGGCCGTGCCGGCGCGATGCGAGGAATATGGAGCCCACCCCCGCTATCGAGCGGCGCGCTACGCGAGCACGAGCGCACGGTCCGTCGGCTGTCAGAAGTGAGCGCAAAATGGCTACGCCCACCGATTCTATACACAAGCACACCAAGGGTATTTTAAACGCGAAAACGAAGAATGGGAGGAGCTTAATGGTATATATCTTTCTCTACTTCGGTATAATATGTCTCTCGGAGTGACCTAGTTTGACTCTCCCCCCTCCCCACTCCACCACACTTTTCCCCCCTCAACGCGTTTACAACTCAAAAAATATCCATTCAACGAAAATAGCGTGTGCCCACATTTGAAAGATAAACATTGCAATAGTGACTGGAGTAAGCTCTGGCAGAAATCCCAGTTCGTACATTTGTTTACTTGGTAAATAAAGAAAATGTTAAGTCAGTTCCTGACTGATTAAAAATTGTATTTACCTTTGTTTCTGTCATCACTGGAAATGAAGATATTATTAGCATTTTAATTTGATGAAATGTAAATAAAAGTCTTTAAAATTCATGTTTGTTAATTTTTGTTCATAATTGATGTCATTTTTTCTAAATGTTTCAAAATTAGCACCTCTCTCAACTTTACTTTATTGAACCGAATATTTCATTTACAATTGTTGTCACAATATTTGCGTCCAAGCTTGTTGAATACATCTGTCCAGAGTTTTTTTTATCAAAGATTTTCATGATAATTTTGACAAGTACCATAATTAAGCAATAACAAGTTTACAGTATACCTTTCTGCAGCGTTTCAGATACGACCAAGCTCTTGTGCAAGATCTTAGATCATCAAGATATCTCTAACGTCCAACACCACGAGATTCAATATCACAGCATTCATCGACTCAAGTAAACATTACATTAATTTATAGGCCAACATCAAATCACTTGATGTTCTAATCTCATTGAAAAAATCCTCGAGGAGAGAACCGAGTCAATTATGATTTCCTATATCCTAATGATATTATTTAATGTGAAACATGGCTCCTCCACTTATTTTTTGCAAAATGTCTAGTTTTTCTAGTTTTTGATAGCTTTTGTAATATTATTCATCATTAAGTAAATTTCATTATCAATATGCTTAGGGGCCTATATGTTCCTATATATCATGAACACACTGCATATTAGTAGGAGCCCATAGTGAAATTTTGTAATATCAAAATTATGGAATAATTATGAGTATTTATTTACGAATATTTTGATAATTTTGATATTTGGTTAGTTGAAATAATTACGGTAATCATCATGGAAATTCATTGGAAAAGTATAGGATTAAGATGAAATTGAGAATTTGGATAGAAAGACAATTTCAATTCACTCAGTTTCAAGTATGTATGGAATTGTTTCAAGGATAAATTGATAAATATTTCCCAGTGTATGAATGGTGTGAAAACTCAACATTCAAAACCCCACGCGTCTACAGGTACAATAAACATAGAGCAGATATCTTGGTTTAGAATTGTTGAGATAGGGCCTATATCAAGTTTGGTATCACCAAATATTATCGTTTATTCAGAATATCGTGAATTTTCGAGTTATTCAACCGATAAATCAAGTTTCAAGTTTTATGTCAAGTCTTAGAAACCATGTTGAAGTTGAATGTGTATTCATTCATTCTGTATATGTCATTAATTTGTCTTTCCCATGCTATCAAAAGTTAATTACCTTTCTGTAACATATATACGCTAGTTTCATCTCACTTTATCTAACTATTCATCTATTTCATCTCGTGGCACATACATAGGAAGTGTGCTCATGTACATTATTGTTTTGTCATTTGTATTCAAGCTTCATTTCAAAGGCAGGATTCATTTGTTTCTTGAGAATGTTATTTCTATCAGTTCGACGAGTCAATATATATATATATATATATATATATATATATATGTTATGACGAATGTTCTCGCGGATTGGATGACATGTTGTGTTATGTTCTCGGGTAGACCGCGTTTGCTCTCTTGGGATAGAATTGCGGTCTATATATATATATATATATATATATATATATATATATATATTTATATATAACTAAAGCCTGCTTAACGACCTCACCGGGACGAATGAGCAGGTGATGATGAAAAGATGAAGTGATGATAGGTGAAAGGACCTTCACAAAGACCCATGCCTTATGCATGGACTCGAATCCACGCCCGACCTGACTCAGTTTTCACTACAGTGTGATAGTTGACTGAGTCTCGGGGGCGGCTGAGTCAATACATATGATTTGATATAATATACAGTATTTTTGGGGGAAAGAAGCGTTGGGGAACAGGGCGTTTTTTTGAACTTTTTTTCGAAAAAAATTACAACTTGAATGTGAAATAAATTCTCAAGTCTAGTTCGAAATGTTTGTGCGAAGATTCCATTTTTCTCTCAGAATACGTTTCAATGTCACATATATCAAGTGAACGGCGATTGAAATGAACAATTACGATTCTTTCAATCTTAATTTCTCAATTTCTAATAACTTCATAATTGTTGAATCATCAAAAAATGAGTAACTTTGGGATTTAGTGCACGTATTAACGTATTATCAACATTTTGAACGAGGAGATGATGTTAAGCCCTGGATGGGTGATCAAGATTACATTGCTATTCCAACTGAACCATGAGCTAAGAATCGGTTTTGTTATAAATTTAGGATTATGGCTATTATTTTGATATAACATGAGCCTGAGGAAACCTAAAGATAATTCTACACATAATAATCACAAATTCACAGAATTGAACGAATCCTTGTAGAATTCCATTTGTTGTCGAGAAAAATCCTCCGATGACAGTTATTAAATATTCCTCGATGTAACTCGTTTCATTCCAATCCTCCTCGTTTGAATCCCCCTACAAATATGAGATTGAAAGACTTCATTTATTTTTCTAAAGGACATTAAAACCCAGGAACTAGATATCAACGAATATTGGATATATTTATTTCCCTAATGTCAGCATAAATTAGAAACCATCATCTCAATTTCAGAATTTATAATTGAAGTATTTTTCCTCTGGAGCCCATGCTCTTTTTCTAAGTCTAGACGAGGTCCGTGAACCTGTCCCCCCCCACTCGAGCACTAATTATGAAACTTGGTCAGGATTTAGTGCTCAATTAGTGCTATCGATTTGTCAAGTATTAGAATTAGTGCTCCGATAGTTCCCGAGATAATGGCATTTGTTTGTGGGGGGGGGTCAAGTTCACGCTCCCCCCCCCCCCCACTCGAGCACTAATTCTGAAACTTGGCCAGGATTTAGTGCTCAATTAGTGCTATCGATCTGCCAAGTACTAGAATTAGTGCTCTGTTAGTTCCCGAGATATGGGCGTTTGAAAGTGGGGGGGTCAAGTTCACGCTCCCCCCCCCCAGTGAGCAAGGATCATGAAACTCGGCCAAAACTTACCTTATAATTAGTGCTATAACATTGCATAGTTTTAGAATTAGTGCTCGGATAGTTTTCGAGAAAAACGATATTTAAGGTGCTATTTTTTTCGGGAGGCGCGCCAACCAAGCGCCGCGCGCGAAATTCGAATGCCTAACCGTCAAAAACGTACACACGTCGTTTTGCGTGTTACTTCCTTCCCGAAATGACTTCGAAATGAATCAGTTGATGTTTAGTTCACAAAATAACTATTGGGAAAACGCCATACATGTGTTTTTTGACTAGTAAGAGTGTACACATTCGAAGAATTGAATAGAAAATTATTTTTAATTATATTATTTGTTCCATTGAAAAAACTGCATAGCAAACGAAATTGCTGGGATGGAATATGAACAGCTATTGCTGATTTTATATTTGCAAAACATTTCAAATCGTCACACATTTTTCTATGAAACCTTTCACGCCTTTAGAATTACTTCTTGTCAGCATACACACTTCTCTCAAATGAAGCCATACCAATTGTGTTTTAAACTTCATTGTTGAGATTGAATTACGAATCAATCGTAGTTTTCTCTTTCACAATTCACACATGAGGAATAAACGTTGAGTCATTTACAAATATCAACACTCTCCCTATGATCATACCTTTTTCACGGATTTTAATGGTCTTTTTAATGGTGTTGGATTGTAATACTGCTTGATGGTTTATTAGGTAAGGAAGCGGTCGTAGCCTATAATGTGGTAACTATCTTGCCATAGGCTGGAGAGAAGAACAATACAACCCTCGGTAAAGATGGTCGTGGATACTATGCGCCATCTTCACCCTTGCTTCATTGAAAAGTTTATTGATAACTAGTTTACAATGATTACCGAATGAAATAATGATTGACAGATGATTACAGAAAATTAAATATCTTGTACATGTCTATGTACATGTCTACACACCATCAACACTTGGTGTAATATATTCATAAATTTCCCAAAATACTCTAAATACAATAATGAATTGAATGCAATAGATTTTGAAAATATCTCCGGCTGAATTTCAAGATTTTCATTCGACAAATAATAATAATCGAATAACAAATTAATGAAGTAGAAAAAACACACGATAATAACAAATCTCATGTGAATGTATAATGAAAAAAATTAGGCATGGTGAAAAATAATGAGATAGTTATAAACAGTAATGTGAAAAAGTACTAGTATGAACAGTAATATGAAAATGATACGAAAATACTACAAAAATGGCGAATAATGAATGAATTCATCGTTGAAAAATGAATGTGAGTATGAATGGTTTTTCAAAATGGCAATAGATCATTTAAGGCTAAAATTCCTATCAAATTCATAGAATCACTGTTTAGATTAAACTTCCTACAAAATTCTACAAAAAAAACTTGTGCCTTCTCTAGCGCCTATCAAAAGACCAGTCACAGTGATATTCGAAATATTATAGGTGGTTCTCAAGTATGAAGATGTAGTTTTAGTACTTTTAATACTTGTACTTTCAGTATTCACAAAATTTTTGCCGTAACAAGCATTGGATACCGGTACTTACAAATTAAATTTCCCTGATGGCATGTTATTAGTATTTAATGTGTGGCAAACTAGTGTAAGATATATTATATTATTGAATAGTTTATCGTTCTACGAATGCAAAAAAAATGAAATTCATCATTCACTCGTTCCGAGTATAGTGCGCGTGCTTGGTTTTGAATATTCGAAGATACGTTTCAAAATTAAAAAAATATTAGAATAATATTTAGAAAAAAAATCGTCCAACGATAGAATAGAATGTCAATAATGAATAATAACCGACAATAATGAATGATTCATTGGACGTGAATAGATCTTAGTTATCTTCACAATGCGTCGTTGAACACAAGTATAAAGTATCAATTTAATTCAAAATGAATAATTATCTCCAATGTGACTCTCTTGTTCAGAGACGTGATAATATAATTATCCAATACATAACAAATGATAAGAAAACAATACAGTATGCGATTCATTTGATGAGGAAATTAAATTATCGATGTACAATGAGCGTCTAGTTTATTTTTATTTTTTTGGAAGCTAGGCATTTCCAGGGGTTGAATCAGTGCATGCTGCATGAAATGATGAACGACATATTTTCACAAAATATTCGAGACTACTATCCCCATATGAGACATGTAATTTTTTGTGATCATTCATCGGTCAATCATTATTTCATCCGGTAATCATTGTATACTATCAATAAACTTTTCAATGAAGCAAGGGTGAAGATAGCGCATAGTATCCACGACCATCTTTACCGAGGATTGTATTGTTCTTCTCTCCAGCCTATGGCAAGATAGTTACCACATTATAGGCTACGACCGCTTCCTTACCTAATAAACCATCAAGCAGTATTACAATCCAACACCATTAAAAAGACCATTAAAATCCGTGAAAAAGGTATGATCATAGGGAGAGTGTTGATATCTGTAAATGACTCAACGTTTATTCCTCATGTGTGAATTGTGAAAGAGAAAACTACGATTGATTCGTAATTCAATCTCAACAATGAAGTTTAAAACACAATTGGTATGGCTTCATTCGAGAGAAGTGTGTATGCTGACAAGAAGTAATTCTAAAGGCGTGAAAGGTTTCATAAAAAAATGTGCGACGATTTGAAATGTTTTGCAAATATAAAATCAGCAATAGCTGTTCATATTCCATCCCAGCAATTTCGTTTGCTATGCAGTTTTTTCAATGGAACAAATAATATTATTAAAAATAATTTTCTATTCAATTCTTCGAATGTGTACACTCTCACTAGTCAAAAAACACATGTATGGCGTTTTCCCAATAGTTATTTTGTGAACTAAACATCAACTGATTCATTTCGAAGTCATTTCGGGAAGGAAGTAACACGCAAAACGACGTGTGTACGTTTTTGACGGTTAGGCATTCGAATTTCGCGCGCGGCGCTTGGTTGGCGCGCCTCCCGAAAAAAATAGCACCTTAAATATCGTTTTTCTCGAAAACTATCCGAGCACTAATTCTAAAACTATGCAATGTTATAGCACTAATTATAAGGTAAGTTTTGGCCAAGTTTCATGGTCCTTGCTCACTGGGGGGGGGGAGCGTGAACTTGACCCCCCCACTTTCAAACGCCCATATCTCGGGAACTAACAGAGCACTAATTCTAGTACTTGGCAGATCGATAGCACTAATTGAGCACTAAATCCTGGCCAAGTTTCAGAATTAGTGCTCGAGTGGGGGGGGGGGAGCGTGAACTTGACCCCCCCACTTTCAAACGCTAATATCTCGGGAACTTACAGAGCACTAATTCTAGTACTTGGCATATCGATAGCACTAATTGAGCACTAAATCCTGGCCAAGTTTCAGAATTAGTGCTCGAGTGGGGGGGGGGGGAGCGTGAACTTGACCCCCACCCCCCCACAAACAAATGCCATTATCTCGGGAACTATCGGAGCACTAATTCTAATACTTGACAAATCGATAGCACTAATTGAGCACTAAATCCTGACCAAGTTTCATAATTAGTGCTCGAGTGGGGGGGACAGGTTCACGGACCTGTCGAGACGTATACATTACTCGATTCTGTTCATATCTTACACAGATTCGACTATTAATTATATTATCAATATGTGTCAAATGTCAATATATATCATCAAAAATTCAATATACGAATACATATAATTATCAGTTGAAAATTGATTATAAGTTCTGATAATAAGTTTTCTCTGAATTTGAAGAATGAATATCGTTTTCATTCATTAATATCTAATTTCAGGATTGTGAAGTAATCTAGAATTGTATTATTTGGAATTGTTATCATTTTCCACAAACTTTTTCTGTGGGTAGTAAAGTTTACCACGCTGTTCATGTATCTAATATGATCTTCAACTTTGACCTTTCTGTGAAATATCACTGTATAATATATAAGCTTTAAGAAGCTTACGTCGAACCAATAAGAACAACTTCGATACTTTTCGATCTATTTTAACAATGTCAGAAATTCTCAACAAACTAGGAAAACGTCATATATGCGTTGTAAGACGAGCGGAAAGTAATAGTATGGGTGAAAATGGGTAAAAACTGCTTCGAGTGGTACCAATTCCGCACATTTTATGTTTTTTCTTCAAAATGTCTGACCCGATCAAGCTGAAAATTTCCAGAAATGTGTATCAGAACGTAATTCAACATCACGCAAAATTTCATTTTTTTGGAGAGTAAAAATATTTTTTTTCATTTTTCCGCTCTGTTATTCTAATGGGTATTTTTGAAATTTCTAAAATTCATAAAAAAAAAGTTACCACCCAATAATGCCACAAAACTATAACCTACAGATAGATCCAAGTTAGATGAGGAACCATATTGAAACAAAGTTTAAAGTTGATAGCTGTAGCCGTTTGACCTGTGGGGAACTGACAAAAAAACATATGAGAAAAAAAAAAAAAAAAAAAACGAACATCAATTTTTTCCAGTATATCAAATTGAATCCTCGCTAAAGCTCGTCTAATCTGTTCACTTATTTATTTATATGTGTTTTCAAGACGCACTGTACTTTAGACTAAGATTTATTAGCGCCGTTTTCTTTCTTTTCATAACAACAAACTTGCACTTGTCAGTGCAACAAATAGTGAATATTTGGTTGCTTCAGTTTATTGCACTCGACTCCAGCTTGAAATCGGACTGCTCAGCAAGTACTCGGTTCATTTGCATTCGTAATGAGACAATTATTATTATATTGAAATAATTTTGCATACAGCTGGATGTGGTATTGATATTTCAACTCAAATTTGAATTATATTATATTATAATCCTGGCTCGAAGTCATGGAACAGCTGAGTGGTGCCATTATCTTAACGGTATCACTAACTCACTCTTAGCCTTAATGCGTCCCCCAGTCCCAGAGGGAAAAAAGTTCCCACCAGGGTGATTATTTTTGAAAATATTGTGAATCTATAATAGATCGGCCACATTTTAGAAGGTGCTTCTCTGAATGGTGTGAAGCAGTTTCACAACAATACGTTAATCTGAAAAGCCACTACGATAATTTATACTTTAGTTGACACTAAAAATTGTCACAAAACATGCATCTCACGATACATGCATTATTTGATTACTTCTCGAGGTATTTTATCGTGTTTGGTATCGATATGTTCGTGAATCAACTGGCTTTGAGATAATTATGAAATAAACCGTTCAATTTCTCGCGTTTGGCACACAAGACCGGGGAAAGTCGCGCAATTTTTTTTCCATGAATCGAGGTAACCGAAACTATTTATTTGTATCAGAACGGCTTCAGTTTTGCTGAAGAACAATGACTTGGCTGCTTAGAGAAGGTTCACCCTATCAACACATCAATTTTCTTCCAGATGAATTATCTAATGGCTTTCGTTTATGTAACGGATTAACGTATTTTCAACTAGTTTTTCCCAAAAATTCTCGGAATTTTCAAACATTATTTTCAATTTCTAATTTTAAATATACTATTTCAACCTTGATACATCAATGAATAATAATATATTTGATACATCTCTGTGGGCGGGTTCCTCTTAATTGAGGAACAATTATTGTATAACAAGATTTCAATGTTATTAGAAAAAATAACAAATTACAACATGGAATTTCGGCCATTCAATTCAAATGGATAATGCAATAAGTGTGAATACTACTTTTTTCGATAGATAATTGTCAAGGAATGAACATTTCCTTCTCTATCGTTATATAAAAACAATAAAGAAAACAGAATTCTTTTAATAGGTCAGTGTGAACTGTGTGTTTCTATTTCGTAGCTACCTTATTTCCGAAGTGCAATTGCTGCATAGGCCTACATGAACGTTGATCTAGTCCTTAGAAATCATAATATTTCAAACAACACAGTTATACAAATATGATGGTATTATTTGCTCTAGTCATGTTGGTAGGCGACCTTCTTCTTTAGTGAACACAAAAATCGCGGTTGCGGATAGTAAACTGTAATAGTATGCGTAAAAATGGGTGAAAACTGCTTCGAGTGGTACCAATTTAGCACATTTTATGTTTTCCCTTCAAAATGGCAGACCCGATCAAGCTGAAAATTTCCAGACATGTTTATCAAAATGTAATTCAACTTACGCAAAATCTAGTTTTTTTAAAAAATGAAACTATTTTCTTTTTTTTTCACTGTGTTGTTTTAATGGGTATTTTTGAAATTTCTAAAATTCAAAAAAATATAAGTTACCACCTGATAATGCCACAAAACTATACTGACCTAAGTAAGGTGTGGAACCAAGTCGAAAAAAAGTTTGAAGTAGATAACTGTAGCCGTTTGACCTGTAGAGAATCTACAAAAAAAACATGTGAAAAAAAATCAGTACGTCAAATTCAATCCTTGCTGTAGCTCGTCTAGAAATGATCATATAACGTCGTCATTTGAAAAGACGTATATTCAACATTTTGTTAATTTGTATTGTGATATCACGGGGTTGTATATATGGAGGTCTATCTCAGTGATGAGCCGTGTACCAGATCGCGTACTTCCGGTTACTTCGAAACGGCGGACATGTTCTTTTTTCAACTGCCAGTTGGAGCTATAATCAGCTCATCATGAACAACGAACATGGCCGTCGTTACCATCTAGTTAATGGCATGAAGTGGTACGAGTTTTTGACACGGAGTCAAACCCACAACTATATAGTGACATATCTTTCAATGAATAATAAGAGTTACGGTATTAAAATCAACGTTCAAAACACATTTATAAAAAACGATGTGTTTGGTTGTAAATGGTTATAGAAGTGAAAGTTTGTGATGGTAAGGGAAGGGAGGGGTGAGAAGCGATCAGACTTCTCGGTCATAGAGTCACAAACTGTTTTTTTTTCACGGCCCTGCATATAACCAAATAACAATAATAACAATGACACTTTTATATTTGTGACGTCGGTAAAGACGATCTCCTCTTTTCCTGAATACGCATGCATAACTCTATGCTATCTACAGCGTTGTTTATCAACATCGTATAGCCAATAGTGAAACCACATATAACTTTATGACACTGTTTTTACATAAGAGGAAGCGGATCGGTCTGTGCGAAACGTCGGATATTGTTTTTGTGATGCTGAGTCGCCAGTCTCGCAAAGCTGTAAACACCGCCGTAATATTTCACTTGCAGGTCTGCCGTTCAGACGATCTACATAAGGATTCGCAATTCAGTCGCATTCAGTGCGAACTGAATGTTCGTCGGACCGGAAGTAGGTTTTAGATGAGATTTAATTAGATGATGATATATATATATATATATATATATATATAAAAATATATATATATATATATATATATATATATATATATATATATATATATATATATATATATATATATATATATATATATATATATGTGCTTACGTAGGTTCTCGTGGCCTATGGTAGTTGGTAGTACAATTTTTGCGGTAATGCCACGCTGCTCACATTTTTCATGTCGACGTTTCGGCGGAATTTGCTCCGCCATCTTTAGGAAAGATCCAACTGGGTCGATGGTCAGCACTTCACATTACCGCAAAAATTGTACTACCATATATATATATATATATATATATATATATATATTGATGCTGTTTAACGACTCCACAGACAGCTAGGTTATACGGGGGTACGAATGAGCGAATGATAATGAAACAATGAAGTTATGATATTGTGAAAGGACGTTCACAAAAACTCATGCCTTATGCGGTACTCGAACCCACGCCCAGCGGTGATTTCAGTTTCTATCCCTAGCGATAGTTGACTGAGCCACTGTGGATATTCTTACCTATATTCGTATATTGGGTTTAACGACGCACTGTTATGATAGCGCAGATCTAATGGAGTCGGATGGATGATTAATGAGATGATGGGATGATAGATGAAGGTTTCTTGGGTAACTTGAAGGATATTGTGAAGGAAGCGGTCATGGCCTATATTGTGGGAACCATCTCGGCATTAGCCTAGACTACAGAGGGTCCCCACGAAAAAACCTGAATACATGGACGGCGTCGGGGATCGAACTGGGTCTCCCGGATCACATGCAACGAGCGTGTTAGCCACTGCATGTGCAGGTTTGATGATTTCCGCTCGGTTAGGTCAGTTAGTTCTGATTAGTCTGAGCTAGGTTGGTTGATTGTGAGTTAGTTAGATTGGGTTGATTTAGGTTAGTTTAGGCTGTGCGTAGCCATAAGCGAAGTGACTATTCTGTCGAACCTGAAGGTAATTTTAAATAAGTGTTAGCTCAGATTTGACTAGAGCTGATTTCACGAATCTTGTTCAACTGTTAATCCTTTAACTATCAGTTAAGGAACGAGACTAACATGCGTGACCAATATTGATAGTAAGTTTAATTTGCTAAGGGCTCATATAACTAATGATAAAAATGTGTTAATTGAGCTAATTAATCAATTGCAGTACAATAATAACATTGGTTACCAAGGGAAATAACAAGCTAATCCACTAATTATCGCTTGATCAACAAATTTATTATTCGTGAAATGGGCCCTAACTATCGCTATCGGTTGGTAAAACCGGACCGTATTTCAGGATGTTTGTTTAGTTAGATTAGTTGGTTCGGTTCATAATTTGGATAGGTGGTTCATTGAATTGGTAAGATTGAGTTTATTCAAGCAGGTTTAGTCTACGCAACAACAACAACAACAACGTCCGCATGTTGTGACATAGACCAATGATCCGATGAAGAACGACTGCATAGTATTGTTAGTCAGTAGTAAATAATGGTGAATAACGTACAAGAATGAGGCCCCCATGTTCTCCATGAATGGGATTATTAAAGGTCATCACGACCCTGAAACTAGATTTTAATCAATAATGATGATATTCATTTTTCTCATTTCAGAGAAAACTGAAAATCGTAATCTTAATTTCAGAAATTATAATTATTGTTTCATGGCATCCACCCATATATAACACGAGTAGTTCTCAGGAGGAACTGAATTTTGCCTTTGAAGCAAGGCTGAGGAGGGCAGATCCAGCCAGGCACAATCATATCTTGACTGCGTCACAAAAGGCAATAACATCCTCCCAATAGACTGATCAGTCTGCTTGTGCAATGTACCGGTTATGAACTGTGAGACTCTCAGTCTATAGCCAGCACACTCCCTCCGATCTCACAAAGAGTGTTATTTGTTGCACTGTCAGGCGAGTGCCAGGCAACTCTGAGGTACCTGGCAGTATGCTCCCAGTACATACCCATCTGCCTGATGTGATGAGCTCAGTTCATCTCAAGAACACAGGAGTGTTATTAGGGCAGATACCATCGATCATGACGTAGGCAATACCAATTTTGTATAGAAACATAAACAGAATCGAGTAATGTATGCGTCACGACTCAGAAAAGGGACAGGGTCCTGGAGAACGGATAAATTAATTTCAATTTCTTAATTTGAGATTATGATTCATTTTTTCCTCTAGATTTACGGAAATGAACATAGTCATTATTCGGTAAAATCTATTCTCAGGGTTATGATGTCCTTCAAAAGTCAAACATACTATGTGAGGAGTAATAGTATGGTCACATCCTAATGATGAATCGAAGTGATGATGGCATATGAACCACTGATTCACTTCCAGATCAATAATGAAATTCTCGACAATATAAATTTGGATCAAATTATAGTGAAGAATACTAGATTTCAGTGGATTATTACATTCTAGATTGAGTTACAATATGAAACTAACAAGTAAATTATGCAACGATGTTATGTAACATATGTAGGCGTATGTATGTTTGTATGAATCAATAGATTATTGAACGATATTCAACAGCCTCATGCATATGTAACATTCTCTTCCTAAACTTATTTCAAATCAACAACATTTCTCTCTGAAGCGAAAACTATTTGAATTCCCACAATCCAATCATATTGAACACAATACATATCTGATGAATCAACAATGCACAACGTTGTTTCCAAAACCTGATTGTTTAAAGGTTTCAAATAGCAGACTGCTATCCGCTGTTGGTGAGGGAAAGAAAACTTTTATCCATTTTCTTCATATGAAATAGAAAATCAGTCTTTGTGTAAGATATTTGTTGAATTTGTATCGGAGGCGCCTTGGGGCCCCGAGTTCGTCCCATTGTGTCCCATTGTGCCCACGCGAGTCTATATTCTGATATTCAACAGACATGGCCCTAGGGCCGGAATAGGCTTCGGCAAGGCGTCACTTGGGAGGGGGGTGGAGGGGGGGGGAGGAAGGAAGAACTCACACGGGGTAAAGATGGGGTGGTACTTCACAATTGCATACTGCCGACTCCCCAAACATATTAATATCGATCAATATTGAATAATGAATGAGTTGACAGTTTCTTTATGGATGTATTTATACGGCCTTTTCAACGTTTCTGTGTTCTATATTTGATGAAATGTTTGTTGGATAAGCGAGGAGAAGACTCGGTTTCAATGTTCTCGCCGAATGAACAAGTTTTTTCTGTGCTCCACATGTGATACTGATGCGCATTCTCCGTTGAAAATTGGCATGATGATGTATCCTACTCTGAACCTATATTCTTTAGTTTCAAGGAGCAATTGGTCTAATTACTTCCTTAAAACCAAATCCAAATTTTGAATACCCTCATCAGAATAACGCAGACGAGGAAATATCGATGGAATACTTCTCCCGAATGAATTCAAATTCAACGAAATTTGAACATCAGAATGAAACTTTGAACATAAATGGAATTTCACTCGATGTTGTAGAGAATAGTTCTAATGTAGTCTTTGGGGATTAATATTCAAAATCAAGATGTGGCTATAGCATTTCATTATATCTTACGTGAAGACATATATAACTCATCTCACAACTAGTCATGCTGCGCGGTTAAGTCAAGTCAAGTAACGTTTTATTTCATCAGTAAATACATTACATGGTAATAACATAGCTAGTCACTCACTTATGTGTATGGGCTGGGTGCCTCACAAGTATTGAAATACGTTCAGTTAAAATGAAAAAAATTCAAGTGAATGAATTAATGATTCAATGAATTTAACTTGAAATTTAATATAATACCTGGTAATTAGTATTATTTGAACATATGTCGTTATGATAACAGGGTATTTTTTGTTTGTTTTAACATAGAAAGATCAAATTATCAAGTTAATGAGATTGTACATATAATAATTGATAGGACTATATCTAGCTTTCCTGTTAGTTTCTTAGTTTCACTGCTTAATTACTATAGTGCTAAACACAGTAGTCGCAGTACTATATATATATATATATATATATATATATATATATATATATATATATATATATATATATATATATATATATATATATATATATATATATATATATATATACATATATATATATATATATATAAATATATATATATATATATATATATATATATTATATACACATATATATATATATATATATATATATATTTACTAGTTCATTTTCAATTTTACATGACGGTATAGGCATAGCTCCATTGAGACTGTAGTGCTCGAGTGGCTAGCACATTGAACCGTCATTCAGGAGACCGGGGTACGATTTACGCCATGGTGAACTATCCTGGTGAGTCATTCCGATATTGTGACAGACAAGGAAAGCCTGGACTGAAATATCAGTCGAGCTGCATGAATCTGAATCCTCGATCATAGTTAGCATACGAACCGCAAAACTCATCTCACCATGTACCATCGGCCACGAGAATCTCCGTCAACACACCTCACACCTATTCATATATGTATATGTATATATATTTATATATATATATATATATATATATTCATATATATATATATATATATATTTATATATATATATATATATATATATATATATATATATATATATATATATATATATATGTGTGATAGGTGTGACCGTGTGAGTGTGTGTGTTCATATTTTCTCTATAGGCCTATATCAGATTCATCAATAAATCGCATTGAAATCGTTGACTTCAGTGGTTCACAAACCATTAATCGTGAACTCCATGATGATAATACGAAACAAAATAACCTAGACATTTCAATCTAAATAACAAATTAATCTAAATTTGTTATTTAATCCTCGTTTATTGCAATTCCTCGTGGAGTTGGTACGCGTGACAGTGGCGCTGAATCACAGATAACTACCAGGTGCTGTGTAAATCATCATTACGCCGCTTGCAGCGCTGCTGACGATAATGCACGGACGGCGATTTCTGTTCTCATGTGGAGACCATTCAACAAACTAATGAATTCCAATCCACAATGCAACGGCAAGTTTTTTTTTTGAATTGGGTTTACCGACGTACTATTATGATAGCGCAGATCTATTGGCGTCGGATGGATGATTACTGAGATGATGGAATGATGTGATAAAGGTTCTCGGGTAATGAGAATGATAGTGGGAAGGAAGCGGTCATGGGCGAATTATTGTAGGAACCATCCCGGTGTGGTGGCATTTCTATACTGTAGCTGATTATTACACCCCAGTAATGAAATGCTGGCTGATGATTACTGTACGGTAATCATCAGCCAGACATTTTAATACTGATCAGTACAAATATGCTGGCAGATGATTACTCCCTCTGATTTATTATTACTGCTTTATGAAGTGACAAGATTAATAATAATCCAGCGGATCTTTACTGAATTCCATACAACAGTAGTAATAAGAATCCAGCATTTGTTTACTCCCTCGGGTGTGAAACATGAATGTGAATCGAAATACTGAGGTAAAAATAATCCGGCGGAACTTTACTGTCATTTATCAGAGAGGTAATAATAATCTGGCAGATCTTTACTGTCTTGTTTCAAAATACTGTTTTCAACGATACTTGAGGTAATAATAATCTGGCAGATCATTACTGTCTTGTTTCTGAATACTGTTTCCAACGATACTTTTTGAGGTGATAATAATCTGGCAGATCATTACTGTCTTGTTTCTGAATACTTTCTTCAACGATACTTGAGGTAATAATAATATGGCAGATCTTTACTGTCTTGTTTCTGAATACTGTTAACAACGATACTTGAGGTAATAATAATCTGGCAGATCTTTACTGTATTGTTTCTGAATACTGTTTTTAACGATACTTGAGGTAATAATAATCTGGCAGATCTTTACTGTCTTGTTTCTGGATACCGTTCTCAACGATACTTGAGGTGATAATAATCTGGCAGATCATTACTGTCTTGTTTCTGAATACTTTTTTCAACGATACTTGAGGTAATAATAATCTGGTAAATCTTTACTGTCTTGTTTAGAGATAATAATAATCTGGCAGATCTTTACTGTCTTGTTTCTGAATACTGTTTCCAATTATACTTGAGGTAATAATAATCTGGCAGATCTTTACTGTCTTGTTTCAGAATACTGTTTTCAACGATACTTGAGGTAATAATAATCTGGCAGATCTTTACTGTCTTGTTTCTGAATACCTTTTTCAACGATACTTGAGGTAATAATAATCTGGCAGATCATTACTGTCTTGTTTCTGAATACTTTTTTCAACGATACTTGAGGTAATAATAATCTGGTAGATCTTTACAGTCTTGTTTCTGATTACTGTTTTCAACGATACTAGAGATAATAATGATCTGGCAGATCTTTACTGTCTTGTTTCTGAATACTGTTTCCAATTAAACTTGAGGTAATAATAATCTGGCAGATCTTTACTGTCTTGTTTCAGAATACTGTTTCCAACGGTACTTGAGGTAATAATAATCTGGCAGATCTTTACTGTCTTGTTTCTGAATACCTTTTTCAACGATACTTGAGGTGATAATAATCTGGCAGATCATTACTGTCTTGTTTCTGAATACTTTTTTCAACGATACTTGGGGTAATGATTATCTGGCAGGTCTTTACTCTCCTGTTTCTGAATACTTTTTTCAACGATACTTGAGGTAATAATAATCTGGCAGATCATTACTGTCTTGTTTCTGAATACTGTTTTTAACGATACTTGAGGTAATAATAATCTGGCAGATCTTCACTGTCTTGTTTCTGGATACCGTTCTCAACGATACTTGAGGTGATGATAATCTGGCAGATCATTACTGTCTTGTTTCTGAATACTTTTTTCAACGATACTTGAGGTAATAATAATCTGGTAGATCTTTACTGTCTTGTTTCTGATTACTGTTTTCAACGATACTAGAGAAAATAATAATCTGGCAGATCTTTACTGTCTTGTTTCTGAATACTGTTTCCAATTATACTTGAGGTAATAATAATCTGGCAGATCTTTACTGTCTTGTTTCAGAATACTGTTTTCAACGATACTTGAGGTAATAATAATCTGGCAGATCTTTACTGTCTTGTTTCTGAATACCTTTTTCAACGATACTTGAGGTAATAATAATCCGGCAGATCATTACTGTCTTGTTTCTGAATACTTTTTTCAACGATACTTGGGGTAATAATTATCTGGCAGGTCTTTACTCTCCTGTTTCTGAATACTTTTTTCAACGATACTTGAGGTGATAATAATCTGGCAGATCATTACTGTCTTGTTTCTGAATACTTTTTCAACGATACTTGAGGTAATAATAATCTGGCAGATCTTTACTGTCCTGTTTCTGAATACTGTTTTCAACGATACTTGAGGTAATAATAATCTGGCATATCTTCACTGTCTTGTTTCTGAATACTGTTTTCAACGATACTTGAGGTAATAATAATATGGCAGATCTTTACTCTCTTGTTTCTGAATACTGTTAACAACGATACTTGAGGTAATAATAATCTGGCAGATCTTTACTGTCTTCTTTCTGAATACTGTTTTTAACGATACTTGAGGTAATAATAATCTGGCAGATCTTTACTGTCTTGTTTCTGGATACCGTTCTCAACGATACTTGAGGTGATAATAATCTGGCAGATCATTACTGTCTTGTTTCTGAATACTGTTTTCAACGATACTTGAGGTAATAATAATCTGGTAGATCTTCACTGTCTTGTTTCTGATTACTGTTCTCAACGATACTATAGATAATAATAATCTGGCAGATCTTTACTGTCTTGATTCTGAATACTGTTTCCAATTATACTTGAGGTAATAATAATCTGGCAGATCTTCACTGTCTTGTTTCAGAATACTGTTTTCAACGATACTTGAGGTAATAATAATCTGGCAGATCTTTACTGTCTTGTTTCTGAATACCTTTTTCAACGATACTTGAGGTAATAATAATCTGGCAGATCTTTACTGTCCTGTTTCTGAATACGGTTTTCAACGATACTTGAGGTAATAATAATCTGGCAGATCATTACTGTCTTGTTTCTGAATACTGTTTTTAACGATACTTGAGGTAATAATAATCTGGCAGATCTTCACTGTCTTGTTTCTGGATACTGTCTTCAACGATACTTGAGGTAATAATAATCTGGCAGATCTTCACTGTCTTGTTTCTGGATACCGTTCTCAACGATACTTGAGGTGATAATAATCTGGCAGATCATTACTGTCTTGTTTCTGAATACTTTTCTCAACGATACTTGAGGTAATAATAATCAGGTAGATCTTTACTGTCTTGTTTCTGATTACTGTTTTCAACGATACTAGAGATAATAATAATGTGGCAGATCTTTACTGTCTTGTTTCTGAATACTGTTTCCAATTATACTTGAGGTAATAATAATCTGGCAGATCTTTACTGTCTTGTTTCAGAATACTGTTCAAAACGATACTTGAGGTGATAATAATCTGGCAGATCTTTACTGTCTTGTTTCTGAATACCTTTTTCAACGATACTTGGGGTAATAATAATCTGGCAGATCATTACTGTCTTGTTTCTGAATACTTTTTTCAACGATACTTGAGGTAATAATAATCTGGTAGATCTTTACTGTCTTGTTTCTGATTACTGTTTTCAACGATACTAGAGATAATAATAATCTGGCAGATCTTCACTGTCTTGTTTCTGAATACTGTTTCCAATTTCACTTGAGGTAATAATAATCTGGCAGATCTTTACTGTCTTGTTTCAGAATACTGTTTTCAACGATACTTGAGGTGATAATAATCTGGCAGATCTTTACTGTCTTGTTTCCGAATACCTTTTTCAACGATACTTGAGGTAATAATAATCCGGCAGATCATTACTGTCTTGTTTCTGAATACTTTTTTTCAACGATACTTGGGGTAATAATTATCTGGCAGGTCTTTACTCTCCTGTTTCTGAATACTTTTTTCAACGATACTTGAGGTGATAATAATCTGGCAGATCATTACTGTCTTGTTTCTGAATACTTTTTTCAACGATACTTGAGGTAATAATAATCTGGCAGATCTTTACTGTCCTGTTTCTGAATACTGTTTTCAACGATACTTGAGGTAATAATAATCTGGCATATCTTCACTGTCTTGTTTCTGAATACTGTTTTCAACGATACTTGAGGTAATAATAATATGGCAGATCTTACTCTCTTGTTTCTGAATACTGTTAACAACGATACTTGAGGTAATAATAATCTGGCAGATCTTTACTGTCTTCTTTCTGAATACTGTTTTTAACGATACTTGAGGTAATAATAATCTGGCAGATCTTTACTGTCTTGTTTCTGGATACCGTTCTCAACGATACTTGAGGTGATAATAATCTGGCAGATCATTACTGTCTTGTTTCTGAATACTGTTTTCAACGATACTTGAGGTAATAATAATCTGGTAGATCTTCACTGTCTTGTTTCTGATTACTGTTCTCAACGATACTATAGATAATAATAATCTGGCAGATCTTTACTGTCTTGATTCTGAATACTGTTTCCAATTATACTTGAGGTAATAATAATCTGGCAGATCTTCACTGTCTTGTTTCAGAATACTGTTTTCAACGATACTTGAGGTAATAATAATCTGGCAGATCTTTACTGTCTTGTTTCTGAATACCTTTTTCAACGATACTTGAGGTAATAATAATCTGGCAGATCTTTACTGTCCTGTTTCTGAATACGGTTTTCAACGATACTTGAGGTAATAATAATCTGGCAGATCATTACTGTCTTGTTTCTGAATACTGTTTTTAACGATACTTGAGGTAATAATAATCTGGCAGATCTTCACTGTCTTGTTTCTGGATACTGTCTTCAACGATACTTGAGGTAATAATAATCTGGCAGATCTTCACTGTCTTGTTTCTGGATACCGTTCTCAACGATACTTGAGGTGATAATAATCTGGCAGATCATTACTGTCTTGTTTCTGAATACTTTTTTCAACGATACTTGAGGTAATAATAATCTGGTAGATCTTTACTGTCTTGTTTCTGATTACTGTTTTCAACGATACTAGAGATAATAATAATGTGGCAGATCTTTACTGTCTTGTTTCTGAATACTGTTTCCAATTATACTTGAGGTAATAATAATCTGGCAGATCTTTACTGTCTTGTTTCAGAATACTGTTCAAAACGATACTTGAGGTGATAATAATCTGGCAGATCTTTACTGTCTTGTTTCTGAATACCTTTTTCAACGATACTTGAGGTAATAATAATCTGGCAGATCATTACTGTCTTGTTTCTGAATACTTTTTTCAACGATACTTGAGGTAATAATAATCTGGTAGATCTTTACTGTCTTGTTTCTGATTACTGTTTTCAACGATACTAGAGATAATAATAATCTGGCAGATCTTTACTGTCTTGTTTCTGAATACTGTTTCCAATTTCACTTGAGGTAATAATAATCTGGCAGATCTTTACTGTCTTGTTTCAGAATACTGTTTTCAACGATACTTGAGGTAATAATAATCTGGCAGATCTTTACTGTCTTGTTTCCGAATACCTTTTTCAACGATACTTGAGGTAATAATAATCCGGCAGATCATTACTGTCTTGTTTCTGAATACTTTTTTCAACGATACTTGGGGTAATAATTATCTGGCAGGTCTTTACTCTCCTGTTTCTGAATACTTTTTTCAACGATACTTGAGGTGATAATAATCTGGCAGATCATTACTGTCTTGTTTCTGAATACTTTTTTCAACGATACTTGAGGTAATAATAATCTGGCAGATCTTTACTGTCCTGTTTCTGAATACTGTTTTCAACGATACTTGAGGTAATAATAATCTGGCATATCTTCACTGTCTTGTTTCTGAATACTGTTTTCAACGATACTTGAGGTAATAATAATCTGGCAGATCTTTACTGTCTACTGAGGTTCAAATATATCAGCAAATGATTACTCCTTCTTATTCCTTCCAACTGATATATGAAGTGACTAGATTAATAATAATCCAGCGGATCTCTACTGGATTCCATACAACTGTGGTAATTAGAATCCAGCATTCGTTTACTCCCTCGATTGTGAAACCTGGATATTGATATCAATATTGAGGTGAAAATAATCCAGCTGAACTTTACTGTCATCTATAAGATGGGTAAAAAAATCCAGCTTCCATATAGTTACTGAATACCGTTCTCAACGATACTTGAGGTAATGATAATCTTGCAGATCTTTACTGTCTACCGAGGTTCAAATGTTCCAGCATATGATTACTTCCTCTTATTCGTTTCAACTGATATGTGAAGTGACCAGATCAATAATATTCCAGCGGATCTTCACTGAATCCTATACAACGGTGGTAATAAGAGTTCAGCATATGTTCACTCTCTCGGATGTGAAACATGGATATTGATCTCTATATTGAGGTTAAATTAATTCGGCGGAACTTTATCGTCATTTATCAGATAGGTAAAAATAATCTGGCAGATCTTTACTGTCTACTGGACATTGTGATACTGATCGGTACAAATATACCAGCATATGATTACTCTCTCTTATTCCTCTCAACTGATATATGGAATGACCAGATTATTAATAATCCAGCGGATCTTCACTGAATTCCATACAACAGTAGTGATGAGAATCCAGCATTCGTTTACTCCCTCGATTGTGAAACCTGGATATTGATATCAATATTGAGGTGAAAATAATCCAGCGGAACTTTACTGTCATCTATAAGATGGGTAAAAAATTCAGTTTCCATATAGTTACTGAATACCGTTCTCAACGATACTTGAGGTAATGATAATCTTGCAGATCTTTACTGTCTACCGAGGTTCAAATGTTCCAGCATATGATTACTTCCTCTTATTCGTTTCAACTGATATGTGAAGTGACCAGATCAATAATATTCCAGCGGATCTTCACTGAATCCTATACAACGGTGGTAATAAGAGTTCAGCATATGTTCACTCTCTCGGATGTGAAACATGGATATTGATCTCTATATTGAGGTTAAATTAATTCGGCGGAACTTTATCGTCATTTATCAGATAGGTAAAAATAATCTGGCAGATCTTTACTGTCTACTGGACATTGTGATACTGATCGGTACAAATATACCAGCATATGATTACTCCCTCTTATTCCTCTCAACTGATATATGGAATGACCAGATTATTAATAATCCAGCGGATCTTCACTGAATTCCATACAACAGTAGTGATGAGAATCCAGCATTTGTTTACTTGCTCGGATGTTTCACATGGATATTCATCGTACTATTGAGGTGAAAATAATCTAGCCGAACTTTATTGTCTTCTATGAGGGAAGTGATAAGAATCTAGCTCCCATCTTGTTTCTGAATACTGTTTTCAACGATATTTTCGTATTCCAACGATCGTTGAAAACAGTATTCAGACAGTGAAGATCAGCCAGATTATTTTTACCTGGAGTATCGTTGAGACACTATTCGGACAGTAAAGATCTGCCGTTTTTTTTACCTCTTCTATGGTATTTTTCTATGGTTATGGTATCTTACCTTTCCGTGAAAGAGGACAGTGAAGTTCCGCTAGATTATTTTTACCACAATAGTACGATGAATATCCATGTTCAACATCCAATGAGTAAACAAATACTGGATTCTCATCACTACTGTTGTATGGAATTCAGTAGATATCCGCTGAGATATTATTAATCCGGTCACCTTATATATCAGCTAAAAGGAATAAGAGGGAGTAATCATATGCCAGTATATTTTACTGATCAGTATTGCAATGTTCAGTGGACAGTGAAGATGTGCCAGATTATTTTTACCTATCCGTTAAATGACAGTAAAGTTCCACCGGATTATTTTTACCTCAATATTGAGATCAATATCCATGTTTTACATCCGAGGGAGTGAACGTATGCTGGATTCTTATTATTCTGGTCACTTCATATATCAGTTGGAAGGAATAAGAGGGAGTAATCATATGCTGATGTATTTGTAATGTATATCTGTATTACAATGTTCAGTAGACAGTAGAGATCTTCCAGATTATTATTACCTCAAGTATAGTTGAAAACAGTATTCAGAAACAAGACAGTAATGATCTGCCAGATTATTATTACCTCAAGTATCATTGAAAACAGTATTCAGAAACAGGAGAGTAAAGACCTGCCAGATAATTATTACCCCAAGTATCGTTGAAAAAAGTATTCAGAAACAAGACAGTAATGATCTGCCAGATTATTATTAGTTCAAGTATCGTTGAAAAAGGTATTCAGAAACAAGACAGTAAAGATCTGCCAGATTATTATTACCTCAAGTATCGTTGAAAAAAGTAATCAGAAACAAGACAGTAATGATCTGCCAGATTATTATTACCTCAAGTATCGTTGAAAAAGGTATTCAGAAACAAGACAGTAAAGATCTGCCAGATTATTATTACCTCAAGTATCGTTTTAAACAGTATTCTGAAACAAGACAGTAAAGATCTACCAGATTATTATTACCTCAAGTATCGTTGACAACAGTATTCAGAACAAGACAGTAAAGATCTGCCAGATTATTATTACCTCAAGTATCGTTGAAAACAGTATTTTGAAACAAGACAGTGAAGATCTGCCAGATATTACCTTGAGTATAATTGGTAACAGTATTCAGAAACAAGACAGTAAAGATCTGCCAGATTATTATTACCTCAAGTATCGTTGTAAACAGTATTCAGAACAAGACAGTAAAGATCTGCCAGATTATTATTACCTCAAGTATCGTTGAAAACAGTATTTTGAAACAAGACAGTGAAGATCTGCCAGATTATTATTACCTCAAGTATCGTTGAAAACAGTATTTTGAAACAAGACAGTGAAGATTTGCCAGATATTACCTTAAGTATAATTGGGAACAGTATTCAAAAACAAGACAGTAAAGATCTGCCAGATTATTATTACCTCAAGTATCGTTGAAAAAAGTATTCAGAAACAAGAGAGTAAAGATCTGCCAAATAATTATTACCTCAAGTATCGTTGAAAAAAGTATTCAGAAACAAGACAGTAATGATCTGCCAGATTATTATTACCTCAAGTATCGTTGAAAAAGGTATTCAGAAACAATACAGTAAAGATCTGCCAGATTATTATTACCTCAAGTATCGTTGAAAACAGTATTCTGAAACAAGACAGAAAAGATCTGCCAGATTATTATTACCTCAAATATAATTGGAAACAGTATTCAGAAACAAGATAGTAAAGATCTGCCAGATTATTATTACCTCAAGTATCGTTGAAAAAAGTAATCAGAAACAAGACAGTAATGATCTGCCAGATTATTATTACCTCAAGTATCGTTGAAAAAGGTATTCAGAAACAAGACAGTAAAGATCTGCCAGATTATTATTACCTCAAGTATCGTTTTAAACAGTATTCTGAAACAAGACAGTAAAGATCTACCAGATTATTATTACCTCAAGTATCGTTGACAACAGTATTCAGAACAAGACAGTAAAGATCTGCCAGATTATTATTACCTCAAGTATCGTTGAAAACAGTATTTTGAAACAAGACAGTGAAGATCTGCCAGATATTACCTTGAGTATAATTGGAAACAGTATTCAGAAACAAGACAGTAAAGATCTGCCAGATTATTATTACCTCAAGTATCGTTGTAAACAGTATTCAGAACAAGACAGTAAAGATCTGCCAGATTATTATTACCTCAAGTATCGTTGAAAACAGTATTTTGAAACAAGACAGTGAAGATCTGCCAGATTATTATTACCTCAAGTATCGTTGAAAACAGTATTTTGAAACAAGACAGTGAAGATCTGCCAGATATTACCTTAAGTATAATTGGGAACAGTATTCAGAAACAAGACAGTAAAGATCTGCCAGATTATTATTACCTCAAGTATCGTTGAAAAAAGTATTCAGAAACAAGAGAGTAAAGATCTGCCAAATAATTATTACCTCAAGTATCGTTGAAAAAAGTATTCAGAAACAAGACAGTAATGATCTGCCAGATTATTATTACCTCAAGTATCGTTGAAAAAGGTATTCAGAAACAATACAGTAAAGATCTGCCAGATTATTATTACCTCAAGTATCGTTGAAAACAGTATTCTGAAACAAGACAGAAAAGATCTGCCAGATTATTATTACCTCAAATATAATTGGGAACAGTATTCAGAAACAAGATAGTAAAGATCTGCCAGATTATTTTTATCTCTGGTATCGTTAAAAAAAGTATTCAGAAACAAGAGAGTAAAGATCTGCCAGATAATTATTACCTCAAGTATCGTTGAAAAAAGTATTCAGAAACAAGACAGTAAAGATCTGCCAGATTATTATTACCTCAAGTATCGTTGAAAACAGTATTCAAAAACGAGACAGTAATGATCCGCCAGATTATTATTACCTCAAGTATCGTTGAAAACAGTATTCAGAAAAAGACAGTAAAGATCTGCCAGATTATTATTACCTCAAGTATCGCTGAAAACGGTATTCAGAAAGAAGACAGTAAAGATCTGCCAGATCATTATTACCTCAAGTATCGTTGAAAACAGTATTTTGAAACAAGACAGTGAAGATCTGCCAGATTATTATTACCTCAAGTATAATTGGAAACAGTATCCAGAAACAAGACAGTAAAGATCCGCCAGATTATTATTACCTCAAGTATCGTTGAAAAAAGTATCCAGAAACAAGAGAGTAAAGATCTGCCAGATCATTATTACCTCAAGTATCGTTGAAAAAAGTATTCATAAACAAGACAGTAAAGATCTGCCAGATTATTATTACTTCCTAATCGTTGACAAAGTATTCAGAAACAAGACAGTAATGATTTGTCACATTATTATTACCTCAAGTATCGTTCAAAAAAGTATTTTGAAACAAGACAGTAAAGATCTGCCAGATTATTATTACCTATCTGATAAATGACAGTAAAGTTCCGCCGGATTATTTTTACCTCAGTATTTCGATTCACATTCATGTTTCACACCCGAGGGAGTAAACAAATGCTGGATTCTCATTACTACTGTTGTATGGAATTCAGTAAAGATCCGCTGGATTATTATTAATCTGGTCACATAATATATCAGTAATAAGGAATCAGAGGGAGTAATCATCTGCCAGCATATTTGCACTGATCAGTAATAAAATGCCTGGCTGATGATTACCGTACAGTAATCATCAGCCAGCATTTTATTACGGGGGTAAACATAATCTAGCAGTACAAATATTCCGTTACACCGGCATTAACCTGTAGACTACAGAGGGAAACCATGAAAAACCCCTGTAAAGATGGTCGGCGTCGGGGATCGAACTGGGTTCGGAATTCTCCTCGCCTCCCGGATCACATAAAGTGAGCGCGTTAACTACTGTGCTGCATGTGTCGGTGCAACGCTAAGTCATAATTTTGTGTCGTCAATCACAGATTCTCGTTAATTACAAGACTTCTCGCTTTGAAAGATGTAGATGCGTTCCCTATTGTGAACCGTGTCTTGAAAAATAATGGTACTAACAAAATGTCACAGGTATACAAATTCAATGGTGATATTTGTATTAGTTGTGTTGGTCGACTAGACTCTTCTTCATTGCATATACAAATATAACTAGATGAGAAAAGAGAAAAGGAGTAGAATAGAATAAGACGGGAAATAATAAAAATGAAGAAGATGAAATTCAATGAGGGGATTAAATAATCCTTCTCTCTAAAATAGTTGGCTCATATTGGTTCATTGATTTCTTGAATGGATGAATATTATAATCGATTATTTTCCCCAACGAGTGATATCGCCCCACATGGTGTCATGTCCGAACGATCCTATCTTCCATTCGATATATCATCAATTGAGCAAAAAGTTCATTCTTGAAAACATTAATATGACTAATATTGTAATAAATACAAGAACCTTGGGAAGAGAGAAGAGAACAGAAGAATTCAAGAATGAGAAGAAAAGATATGAAAATAATATAAAAAGTAAAAGGATGAATTGAGATTATTTTCTCCCCGTTGTGGAAGTTTTAATCGTTATCTGTATCCGGAATTATCAACTCAAGATTCATTATAACATAAATCTCGTCTTGATTATTCTTTAGGATTGTAAGATCACCTCGTAGTGCCCCGTCCGAACGATCCTACCTTCCATCTATGGCCAAAATTAGGTAACAATGATTTTGTGTATCAAGTTCCGATGTTAAATAAATATGAATGTATTTCTCTGATAATTTGAAATAGAATACAGCTGGCTACATGAGAAATAACATCATGCAATCTTGTGTTTCAATGAAGTTAGTACATATTCCATGTTCTGTGTCAATGCATGCTATCCCATGTAAGTATTCCATACTAATTCTAGAGAAAAATTAACAAGGAAATCGAATATATAATTGGATGAGCTTTAGCGAGGATTCAATTTGACATACTGAAAAAAATGGTGTTCGTTTCTATGTTTTTTTTTTTCATGTTTTTTTCGGTACTCCACAGGTCAAACGACTACATCTATCAACTTCAAACTTCTTTTTGAATATGGTTCCTCATCTAACTCAGTTCTGTGCAGTTTTCTGGCATCATCGGGTGGTAACTTTTCTTTTATGAATTTTATAAATTTCAAAAATACCCATTAGAATAACACAGCGGAAAAAATATATACATATTTTCCAAAAAAATGAAATTCTGCATGAAGTTTAATTACATTTTGATACACATTTCTGGAAATTTTCAGCTCGATCAGGTCTGCCATTTTGAATGAAAAACATAAAATGTGCTAAATTGGTACCACTCGAAGCAGATTTTATCCATTTTTACCCATACTATTACTATCAGCTCGTCTAATAACGCATATATGGCGTTTTCCTAGTTATATATATGTTTGATTTTTTTGTTCATGTTATCCTCTAGAAATGATATGAAATACTTACATGGGATAACATGCATTGACACAGAACATTGAATACAAGTACTTAGTTTAATGAAACTGCTCAAAACTTACTGATATACTCTTAACAAGATACAAAATGAAAATAGAACCTTTTTCCGCTCAGATTTCTCATGAATGAATTTCCACGCGTGTGTTCTATATACCGTGACATGACGGCCACTAAAAATACGTGAGTGAATGTAAATCCCTTACAACTCCGTTGCGCGGCGCCTGCCTGTTAGCCAGCTGTGTTTACGACGCCCATTGATTGCTGATCGGGCTGCATTAGGTAAACATTTACAGCCGGCGTCTCGACGCTCTGACCAGATCAAGAACCTACCAGCACAATATGGGAATATAATATATATATATATATATATATATATGAATATATATATATATATATATATATATATATATATATATATATATATATATATATATATATATAAATGAATAAACGACGAGGAGGTATTTTTCATTGATAATAATACCCGTCCTATCAACTTCACGTGCTGTACGTTTCAACAGAAAGCCATATATATATATATATATATATATATATATATATATATATATATATATATATATATATATTGTTTGCGCCATGACAAATCCAACAGGATTTATTTGCGGCACGGGATGGTGATAATCCTACGACTATTGGCAACTGGGGTTGATTTAAGTGGACTGTATAGAGTTTGAAATATAAAGCACGATACCTGAGTTTCTCCTTGGCGACGTGTCTTGATGCGTCGCCACGATGCACTTGAAAGGAATGCACTATGTGCGAAGACGAGGGTAGGAGGGAGAAATACGTACGTAAGGTTTAGATTGGGTTGCGGTGAAGAACGAAAACGATACGAAACGGAGTAATACTGCGTGATTCAACTAAATGAATCTTCACAGAATATCGTGTAGAAAAACTAATGCGACTTGCATAAACGAAAAAAGCCACTGACGAATGGGTGTCTGAAACCGGGACGAAAACAAGAACTACACGTCTAGTTCCGACCAAACCGAGATCGCAACTGAAGGGATGATGTGAACATCAGTGAAGCGGTCAAGGGTAAAGAAAATAATAATGTACTGACGAGTACTGACGTGTAGAGTAGTATGACGGAATAACAGCAGAATGCAGTTTCGACCGAGTAGAAATACTAAAAGTAGAAAAAGGGGACAACGAGATAAAAGCTTCCAGGCTGAAGGGAGACTCGGCGCCAACATATCTATATATATATATATATATATATATATATTTGAATAATCCATTTTTAGGGTCCTCTTGTGTACTTTCTATCCATTCCATTTAAATTGAAATGTATATAATATTCAAACATGTGTATATTTCCTCCCTGGGAGAATTCACTTAGCGAAACATTTTAATTTACTTATCACTACTTCCATAGGCCTATACCAAACCTAATAAGATGTGATTATATTCAATATATTAGTTAGATGAGCATTAGCGAAGATTTCCACTCAATTCTCTTACGAAGCTTTGTCTGTGTGTTTGTTTGTTTTTGTAAGCGTACTGCACAGGTCGCAGGGTTTGACCGATCGACATAAAACTTGTTCTATACGTAAACTTATCCAACTTGGAACTGTATAGTTTTGAGGTCGAATCGGTTGGACTATTTTTTAGAAACATCATCTAGAAGTTTATAAAAACCCCATAGGATTAGGCAGGGCAGAAAAAAAATGGAAAATAAATTGTCTTCAATATAATTGAAATTTTCCTCAAATGTAAACACGGAAATTCTACACATAATCAAAAATGTGTATGCAATTCGGACCAGCCGTTTCGATGAAAATAATGTAAAATATGTTTTTGATTCGTCGAATAAATAGAAATAATAGTAGGAAAATGTGGCATTTGTTATTTCACGGCTCTCCAGATTCGTTGGTATCGAATGAAGTTCATTTTATAGGCCCATGATCTAGGTATGTGGAGTTTTAGATTTCACTTTCTAGATATCTTGCTCGATCTCATCACACAATTCGCACATTCTGCGTTTGCCTAGTATATTAGTATTTTGATGAACGTTATTGAAGATTTTCACTCAACTCTCACGGAGCTTTGTCTTTGTACCCAACGCGTGTGCATTATATGTCTAATATATATCCACACATGTGTATATTCCCTCTCGAAAATAGTTTACTCGGCCAGAAAATTTCATGGACATTTCATAGACATTTCATGCCAAATATGATTCAATCCATTGTATTAGTATATACAATTATCATTATCTAGGTATACATAATTTGATAAATATATAAAAATAATGTAGCTATAATAATTAATTATACGAGCTTTAGCGAGGATTCAATTTGACATACTGAAAAAAATTGGTGTTCGTTTTTATGTTTTTTTTTTGGGGTTTTTTTTTTTTGTTTGTTTTTATGTTTTTTTGTCGGTTCTCCACAGGTCAAACGGCTACATCTATCACCCTCAAACTTTTTTTCAATATGGTTCCTCATCTAACTTAGATCTGTATAGTTTTGTGGCATTATCGGGCGGTAATTTTTTTTTATGAATTCAAGAAATTTCAAAAATTCCCATTAGAATAACATGGCGGAAAAAAAAATATTTTTATTTTCCAAAAAAATAAAATTTTGCGTGAAGTTGATATACATTTTGGTTCACATGTCTAAAAATTTTCAGCTTGATCGGGTCAGCCATTTTGAAGAAAAAACATAAAATGTCCTAAATTGGTACCACTCGAAGCAGTTTTTACCCATTTTTACCCATACTATTACTATCCGCTCGTCTAACAACGCATATGGCGTTTTCCTAGTTATGATCATTTCGCACATTCAACAACGCGTATGTTGAGATTTCCCAGTTGATAAACATAATAATGAGTAATATTTCACAAATAAAGCTTGATAGTTATTTTGAATGATTATGAATCTAGGTGTTGATCTCTGCAGGTGAATGATTAGATGAGGCCTGCATGACTGCAACACACCCTCGCCAGTTTGTCTTCGTAGGCCTACATAACACAGTCACAAATAATATCACCCTGGAAGCTTCCGATCAGCTGCTTTGCGAAATGTGAACAATTTGTCATCTCGTACAAAAAAAACGTGAAATGTTGAACAGAATTCCGTAATCTATAAAAATGAAGGAATAAATCGTAGGTTCTGTCTGAGATGTTTTGACGGTAGACAGAGCTAGATTATTATTGGAACTCGTCGAATGTGAAAAGAAACATAACAGTTTGTGGCGTCGCTGGCTCGGAGATGAAGTCTTGTGTGATTGGAGCTGATAGTTTCTCTCTTCGGATAGCTGCCAGTTGGATACATGGAAACATTGTCAATACTAGAACAGAAAAAAAACATTAAAGGACGTCACAACCCTGAAACTGGATTTTAACGAATAATGACGATATTTATCTCACCAATTCTAGAGCATCTCACCAATTCTAGAGCAACCAGAAATATATTGCATTATTCAATGCATTGTTGATGCTAGAACAAAATCAAATGGCCGCCCTCGGTAGCTTAGCCAGCTGAGGCACGCTTCAGAAACTGAAGTCACGTTGGGCGTGGGTTCGAGTCCCGCATAGGGCATGTTTTTTTTTGGGAATGTCCTTTCACTTATCATCACTCCATCGTTTCATAGTCACCTGCTCATTCGTTCCCCGTATAACCTCGCCGTTGGTGGGGTCGTTAAGCAAACAATAATACAAAAAAAAATCATTAAAGGACGTCACAACACTGAAACTGGATTTTAACGAATAATGACGATGTTTATCTCACCAATTCTGGAGAAAACTAGAAATTATCATCTCAATTTCAGAAATTATAATTTATTAATCTGTCCCCATGGCCCGGTCTAATTTTCCGAGTCGTGACGAAGACACCACTCACTTCTGTTCATGTTTTCATACAGATTCAGTAATTTACACAACATGACCCATGATTTCTGGAAGACGAACAAATTAACTGTAATTTCTGACACTGAGGTGATGGTTTTTAGTTTTCTTCAAAATTGAGGAAATAAATACAGTAATTATTGAAATCTAGTTTCAGGGTTGTGTTCTCCTTTATACAAATGGAACGATTTGCAAATGTTCAGTCTCTTCTGTGAACGTTCTCTTTCAGATAATTTCTTAAAATACCAAATTGGTCTATCAGCTTTGGAAGATCCAATACACATCCAAGGAATCATGTTTATGATTGATGTTTCATCTTCCTAGACCCATAATTCGTTTTGATATAAGATGAGCCTTAGCGAGAATTTCTATCCTACTCTTACGAAGCTTTGTCTGTGTTTTTTTTTTTGTTAACACTGCACAAGGTTTACTGATCGACATGGAACTTTTTTATATACGCAAACTCATCTAACTTAGAACCCTATAGTTTCGGGCTCAAATCGGTTGGACCATTTTTGAGATACGTCATCTCAAAGTTTCTAAAAACCCCATAAGATTGGGCTGGATATAAAAAATTGAAAGCAAATCTCTCCAATATAATTCAAATTCTCCTCAAATGTAAACACATAAGTAATACACGTTAACAAAAATTTCCGTGCAATTCGAACCAGCCGTTTCGAAGAAGATAATATGATAAATGTTCATATTTATCGAAAAGATAAAAGTATTAGCGGAAAAATATTGCATTGTTTGATTCACGGCTTCCTAGATTCATTGGCATCGGATGAAGTTCATTTGATATAATCAAGGTGTGTGGAGTTCCGCTCATCTTATAACGCGCATTCTGCGTTTGCCTAGTATTAACCATGTTATGTGACAAGACCGCCTCGAAGTCTTGTTAGAGGTGCCGATTCTGCACGGTCTTACGTTCTCTGTTCCTCTCCCTACATTGTGTTTTTATTATTGTATCTGATAGCACAGGCGGGTCGAGGCCCATTTGGCTATGAGCGGTGGGCCACTTGGTCGGCCGAGCTTCTTGTGCGCATGCGCGATCTTGTCACTTCTTTCTCTCAACTGAATCGTGTGTAGAACAATGGTTTTTGGTCAACAAACTCTTTGGTTTGTTATTTTTAACAAAAAATCTGAACTTCTCTCAAACCGGAATTATTTTCCATGTACTTACATGATGGAAAATATTATAACATTTATGTCAAGGAATAAATCTGCTATATTTTTTCCGGGACTTGGAGCACCATTTCTCAATTCTTATTTGAATTCGTTCTTCACAAATATCCATGTATTCTTCAATACTTTTCATGATATCAGAATTAGATTAGATGATTACCAACCCGGTTTTTAGTGTACATACAATTTTTTTTAAATGTTTTTGTTTGCTTATAACGACCCCACCAATTCAGCTAGGTTATACGGGGTTACGAATGAGCAGATGATTATGCAACTATGAAGTGATGATAGGTGAGAGGACGTTTACAAAAACTCACGCCCTATGCGGGATTCGAACCCACGCCCAGCGATGCTTCAGTCTGTTGTCACCAGCTAAATGAATCGTATCGGAAAAATCTGAATTATCACTTGCACACTCGAAGTGGCTATTCGTCGGACCGGAAGCGGGTTCAAATTGAATTTAAATCAATGATGATTATTGTATGCTTAACGACCCCACCAGTGTCTGAAGCGTGCCTCAGCTGACTGAGCTGCTAAAGAGGGCGACTACAGTATTTTTATATTCATACTTATATTATTCATATTTTTATCTCTTTCCATCTATCTATTATTTCCATCCATCTCATTCCCACAGATCTTATATCCTTTTTTGATTATATATATATATATATATATATAAATATATATATATATATATATATATATATATATATATATATATATATATATATATATATATATATATATATATATATATATATATATATATATATATATATATATATTCAATTCAATACCCAACATATTGTGTGTCAAGTCACTATACTAAGCCTAAGCCTCCAGTGACCTCTTCATGTCCTGGAGATTAGTGCTCCAATTCGCCTCTGTCGCCAATATCTCTCATTTTCTCATCCTGAGTGAATGTCTACTTACATAACTGCGCAATAAGCCAAGTAAAAAGCTTTTCATAATCCCACGCGCTATTTTATAGAGTGGCTCACTGATAAACTTTCACCAGCGTTGCCGATATTCAGAAACCTTCAGTCTGTTGTCACCAGCTAAATGAATCGTATCGGAAAAATCTGAATTATCACTTGCATTTTCGAAGTGGCTATTCGGCGGACCGGAAGCGGGTTCAAATTGAATTTAAATCAATGATGATCATTTTTTGCTTAACGACCCCACCAACAGCTAGGTTATACGGGGGTACGAATGCATGAGCAGGTGATTATGAAACTATGAAGTGATTATAAGTGAAAGAACGATTACAAAAACCCATGCCTTATGCGGGACTCGAACCCACGCGCAACGGAGAGATTAAATCAGGTAGAGAGGATTTTTTTGTCACGTTAGTTTGGTTGGTTTGATAATTTATTTTGGATTCATTGAGTGGCAGAATTACCAACGTGTAAGAAGTTTTGAATGGTAGTTTGAAGTTGTTATCACCACGCTTACCATTTGTTTTCACCAACTCTCAGATGGACCTAGCTGGTAATACCAGGCCTCGGTTACCTAGATTAGGCTGATTAAGGCTAATTCAGGCGGCGCACAACAACAACAACATCAAAAACGTCCGCATGTGGTGACATGGATCGACGGTTCGATGAGTGGCGACTGCCTAACAACAACAACAACAACAACAATAATAATAATAAAAACAACAAATAGTCGGGATGTAGTAACGTAGACATACGGTGTGACTGGTGGCTGGCTAACAATTACAACAACAATAACAACAACAGCAACAACGACGACTGCTACGCTAGATATACGATGGTAGGGTGTGCAAAGAGCAGCTGACTCGAGATGCACTACCACCGATTACAATAGCGAAGGTACTGAATAAATATACATGAATTCTACACTTTCAGTCACACTCGAATAATTATTACCCTAATACCATTCCAGTTGCGGCACAACAACAACAAATGATCGGAATCTAGTGACATAAACCTACGGTGTGATTGGTGGCTGGCTAACAATTACAACAACAACAATAACAACAACAACAACAACAACAACAAATAGTAGGGATGTAGTAATATAGACATACGGTGTGACTGGTGGCTGGCTAACAATTACAACAACAATAACAATAATAACAACAACAACAACAACAAATGGTCGAGATGTAGTGACATAGACCTAAGGTGTGATGAATGGTGGCTGCCGCACATTTTGCTATATATTCACAACGTGTCGAATTTTATTGCAGCTCAAATTTGTATCAATTTATTTGTATGTAGAACATTTGCATAATACAGGCGAGCACATAAATAACTGCAATTTATCGTCGGAATAGATTTGTACGGATAAAGAGTCATTTCAGAACTGTCACATCCCGCTGCAACTATTCATTGTTTCGCATAGATTTGAATTATTATGGAAATGGTGCAAACACCATACCTGTAACCCTGTAAACTATTGTTCCATTGTCTAGACATATTTAATATATACACTGATTTCAAACAAATTATGTGACTGTGTGTTGTCAATTTCATACTTTTATATTCTATACAAATTCATTCATGCTCTCTGCAATTCGTTCAATAATTGATTCATTCACAAACTCAATTAATAAGGTATTTGTTCGCTATTCATTCATTTGAATATCATTTATTCGGTGATACGTTTCGAATGGGTTCCAAATATATGAGTAACACAGATATTTCTATTACCTCCTCCGAGATACTATTAACTGATCGGAAAAGAAGTGTTGGAGAGAAAAAGTGTTCGAATAATGAAGTGTTCGAATGAAAAACTGTGCGAATAAAAAACTGTTCGAATGTAAAACAGTTTGAATAGAAAACTGTTCGAAAGAATAACCTTTGAATATTCACATCGCAAATTTAACTACTCGGTTAAGGTGTCAATAGTATTTCAAGGTGGGAAGATTTCCCCTCACACCCGCGTACGTAGCTTTAAAAAAATATCACGCTACAGCATTCATATTCGAACAGTTTTTTTATTCGAGCAGTTTTTTATTCGATCACTTTTCCATTCGAACACTTTTTTTTTCGAACAGTTTATGCACTCCCCCTCCGACATGGTATGAGAAGAACCTATTTGACTCATAACGCATAATTTTCGAGAATATACGGCTAAGAAAAAGGTTTTAGCTGTTCACCTTTGACAATTTCTTCATGTGATATGGAATGAATTGTTATTTCTCCTACCACCTTCAAGGTATTGAGAATATCTGTATTTCCATCATGATAGACTTTTGATACCTTCTACCGTTCGAAAGTTATCACCAAAATGCTGCATGATATTCTGCCAGATTCACTCAATCAATTACAAGACGATGATTTTATATCAAGTTCACAATGACATAATAACAATAAAATTGATAAAAATATAAATATGGAACTTTCATTCAGTAATTCTTGTGAAAATAAGTATTATGGTCACGTCTGAAATATTTTCTCTAGGATTTCCAGGACCACATATTATTAATCGATACAACAATGAAAAGAAACATAGACAAAGTTAGTCTCTCTACTCGGATGAATCCATCCAAACGCCCCTAGCTGACACTGAAATAAAGATCATCGACCACTAACTATGTTGGCACGGATTCAAATGGTTTTCTTCCACGTCTCTGTTGCTATGATACCGGAGGTAAGACGCCTGCCACATTATCTCTTATCTCGCGCCTGCAGACTCGTCGGGCGAGTAGTACTCCACTTCATCCGCAAGGATTCGAACAGCTGACGAATAATACAGCTCAACAGAAATATAGTTCCAACACGAGGCGAGGTTTGTTGCGATTATATTTGACCTAGAAGAATCAGTTATTGTTCGATGAAAACAGTTGTTGACGCCGTACTTATTCGATTTTCTGGTTCATATAAATTGTTGGGGTGGTAAGATCGCCTTCGTGGTACCCCGTTCAAACGAGCTAATCTTCCATCCATAGCCTTAATTGGGGCACAATGATTTTGTATCAAGCTTCGATGTTATTAAAAATATATATATATATATATATATACATTACCGTGGTTCTGAAAGAGGGATGAATGAAATCTCGCTAGATCAATACAAGTATTCTATATATACCGGTACATACACACACACACACACATACATATATATATATATATATATATATATATATATATATATATATATATATATATATATATATATATATATATATATATATATACACACAGTGTATTACAGTGTAGTGTGTAGTACAGTGTATTACACTGTATAAAAACAATAATGAATAAATATATGAATATTCGTGAAATTGTAGAGAGAAAAAATTCAACTGACAAATTGTTACAATTATTCAGTTTGTGGTCGAACTTATTCTTCTGTATAGATATAATTTTGACAGTGTTTTCAGGCTACTCACATCAAACAATCGATTATCTATGATTGATGAATAAATAGAATGGCAGTGTGGGTTAACTCGCAGATTACTCAACCCCTCAAAATATGATCACAGACTCGCAATTACACTGCTTAGCGATCACATTATTGTTGCGCGCCCTCATTACATAATCCACAACCAATTACAGGTTTTAATATCTCGCACTACATCTGTTACTGACCAATAGGAACGCTCGCCGTTCACGAGATATTATCTGCGACAAATACTAAATCAACATCCAAACAGGCAAGTTCAGGATTATACACTCATGGCAATTATGACGGCTGGGGAAACAACATATATGCATTATGAGATGACCGAGATATTTAGATGAGCGTTAGCGAAGATTTCCACCCAACTCTCACGGAGCTTTGTCTGTTTGTGTGTGTGTGTCTTTCTTCTTTTGTTTGTTTGTTTGTTCATAAGAACTGCACAGGTCGCAGGGTTAATTATATGTATACATATCGCGATGCTCTCTCATTACAATCATTATACATACTCTCATTATACACTTATTATATTATGAGATGACCGAGATATTTAGATGAGCGTTAGCGAAGATTTCCACCCAACTCTCACGGAGCTTTTTCTGTGTGTGTGTGTATTTCTTCTTTCGTTTGTTGGTTTGTAAGCACTGCACAGGTCGCAGGGTTAATTATATGTATACATATCGCGATGCTCTCTCATTACAACTCGTTCCTACTAGCCTATAGTTATGTAGGCTTATATTTGGCTTGTGATTGTTTATTGATTCAATCCAATTTCCCACACATGGTGAGTTACATCATGGAAACATAGCAGGTGTGTTTATGTTGCGTTCAGTCGTCTGCAACCATCACTTGAACTGAGCGTTTGTGAACTCAATTAATAGTTTCGATTTATTAATAGTAATTGTTGTTATAAAGTTATTCGTGACACTACGTCACAAACCATCATAAACGGTGGAATTCGATACTGAAGGAACCAGAAATCAGTATTTCAAATATAATGAAAAAACCTCGACGGGGAAGACCTTGGAACAAGAAGAACTCTGGCTTCCTTAAAATGTATCTTCAATGTTCTCTCGAGTGAACCTGCTTGGAGATCTCTAAGACTACACTGAAAAAGCAGGCCATTTGAGTAGGAAACGCCGCCCTCGTTAGCTCAGTCAGTTGAGGCACGCTTCAGGCACTGAAGTCATCGTTGAGCGTGGGTTCGAATCCCGCATATAACATTATAACAGTAACACATATATCAGTCGTTATAACACTGATGTTGGTTTGTTTTCATTTCTCGGCAGAGCTGTTCGTAGCTGAAACAATCTTCTTATCCAGTCATTCACCCATTTTCCGGATGTAACCGAAATTTAGAAAATATCAATTTTAACGATATTTGAAAACTTTACTCTTCAGCCACTATACTGATGTAATGTGTACAATAAATTTGTAAATAATGTAATAAATAATGTAATCAGCTCTAAAGTTGAAAAATAAAATCTAATTTCAATTCTAATATCAAATATTGACGATCGATAGTATTCAAAAACGCATAGGAATCGATTCAGTGTTTTGTTGATCACTTTTGAATGGAATGCGATAGAGAAATCAACAACCGAATACGGAAGAAATACAGATGTAGTCAACACCTCCGAACGGATGTGAAAAATATTAGACCAACCCTTAAACTAGATGCTGATGAGACGTGACCATATCCATTCCTCCAATTTGAGGGAACTAGAAATCATCAGCTCACTTTCAAAATTATATTTTTTCTGTCTTCCAGAGACCAAGAGTCATGACGTGAGCAATAACGATGCTGTGTATAAACATGAACAGAATCGAGTAATGTCTACGTCACAACTCAGTCGTTAAACCCAATATCAATTGATTATTTTTCTCTTTTTTCTCATTGACGTAATCAATGTTCCTCAATCAAGTATGTGGATTAAAGTAGGATCGTTTGGACGGGGCACAACAAGGGCGTGGTCTCACCACTTAATTTTTACAATGTTGCTTAACGACCCCACCAACAGCTAGGTTATACGGGGGACGAATGAGTGGATGATAATGAAACGATGAAGTGATGAAGGTAAAAGGACGTTTCCAAAAACTCATGCCGTTGCGGGACTCGAACACACGCCCAACGGTAACTCCAGTTTCTACCGCTAGCGATAGTTGACTGGGACGGATTCACCACTTCATTTTGATTTTCTTGAATACAAAATAATTACCAATTTCATCATTTTATTATTCATTCATTCCACAATTCTTTAATGATTATTTTACAAATAAAATTCAAAACACAACGTATCGAACCAGATATAGGTCGAAGTTTTCACCATGAGTGTTTACGCCGTGGCCGAAACCACGCGAGCACAAATACTTCACGGAAGCCCACTTCTGGACAGAATTACGAAACCGCACGTAATGTTTTGGAAGAATGGTTTCTATTCCGAACGATCGGACGCGAAATGTATAAAAGTCAACTTGTAGAAAAAGAAAAGTGAACGACGCATGCGTATGAAGTTAGTTTGTTGAAATTCCAAACATGAGCATTACGTGCGTGATCGTTCCCTTTCATCGACATCCCGGAAAATCACGCGCTCCCGTGACGTCATAGCCCCAAGTTTCTCGTCTCCTTGAAGACACCCCCCCCCTGAAACCCGTGGCGCTCTTTTAGAACTGTCACCGAGGAGACGTTGAGCTGACAGCGGCAAGTCTGACAATCAGAGCGATGACAGCAACACTTACTTCGGAATCAAACAGAAATGGAAATTCTGTTTTGCCTGATGCAGATCGAGAAACGTCATCGAATTATGATTTTGAGATCGATATTTCTTTGAAAAAAGTTGGAGCTTTTGGAGAGTTCTTGTATCGATGAACATTGAACACAAAAATATAATTGAATATATTTTTTATTACTGGAAACAAGAGCAGTGTATACAATTATGTTTTCTAATCACTAACGCTGGAGTATTTGAAGGTGACCCCGGATTCTAATTAATATTGGTGATATATATTTCCTCAAGTTTGGAGGAAAAGTTTCTACCCAGAATACTCAGAACTTACACAGAAAATGCCCAGAACTTATCCAGACTGTATGGTTCCTGGTCCAATCTGTTCGACCATTTTTACGAAACATCATCTCAAAGTTTCCAAAAACCCCACAAGATTAGGCTGAGCGGAAAAAATGGAAACTAAAATATCACCAATATAATTCAAATTTTCCTCAATTGTGAAAACGGAAGTGATACACATAATCCAAAATTTGTATGCAATTCAAACCAGCCGTTTCGAAGAACAGGATGTAATACATGTTCTTTATTCATCGAATAGATAGAAATAATGGCGGAAAAATGTTGCATTGATAGATCCACGGCTCCCTACATTCATAGTATCAAGTGAAGTTTATTTCATATGATCAAGGTATGTAGAGTTTTAAATTTCACTTTATAGATATCTCGCTCATCCCACAACGCATATTCTGCGTTTGCCTAGTTTATTAGAATACTGCTCGACGTATGTTGTCATGGATTATCTGTACCTCATACATATATTTATTCTCTTGTTATTATTGTTGAAATGGATTTTGTCTGTCGAACTGATCTGATGATGGAAAACAATGTTGAATTAAAAAGAAATGGCTCACAATAAATATTCGGCATATATTTGTTTGTTCATTTGATGAAAGATCATTTTTAGATATAACTCAATATACTCCAATATCAGCCATATTGTTTAACTTTTGTTCGGATTGTCCAGTCTCGTTGATCGTAAAATGTAATAATTCCTCCATGACCCTCTGTAAAAGCAATAAACGAGTTCACAATGTAGAAGAGTAATAAAAATAATGGAATGTCTAGATATTAAAATATCGGAACAATAAAACCCAATCGAATGGAGACTCGATAAAAACGATTGCGACAAAACTAAACAAAATTGCTATTTATGTGTTTATTAAAAAAGTGTACAGTAAAATTTACCATTTCGACTGAACGAATTATTTGATGAATAATCACATTCACATTTTCCAACGACAATATAAACAAACGATCAATTTCAAACTGTACTAGCTTTGTCTGTTTGGAAAAAAGAGAGAGGAGAGAGGAGAGAGAGAGAGAGAGAGAGAGAGGAGGAAAATGTAATTGTTATCAATTGGTATATAACGTACGAATATAATTGCAGCGTTCTCCTCTCTCTCTCTCTCTCTATCTCTCTCGCACCATTTTTTTTTTTTTTTTTTTTTTAAAGCTGCTTAACGACCCCACCAACAGCTAGGTTATACGGGGGTACGAATGAGCGGATGATAATGAAATGATGAAATGATGATAGGTGAAAGGACGTTTACAAAAACCCATGCCTTATGCGGGACTCGAACCCACGCCCAACGGTGACTTCACTTACTACCACTAGCGATAATTGACTTGGCCACCGGGGCGGCTGTCGCACCATTTATATATATATATATATAAGTTATATATATATATATATATTTATATATAATATATATCATATATATATATATATATATATATATATATATTTATATAATATATATATAGGCCTATACATATTTTTCTCCCGAGGGTCGAATCGATTTCTGATCGATTATATTCGGAAAAGTTTGAACGAATATAGTCTCAATTCTGTCCTATATTTGAAACAAGAAAGCTTTTTCTGCCGCCAATTTCTTGAATTCAAAATTGAATTCTCATTGGCTCATTGGCTGAATTCTCTTTGCTTCTCATTTGCTGTTTGGCTATGTCCCCACCCCTAATTGACATATCATTATTATTACTTAAATTCTTAATTTGACCCAGAATCATTGCTTCCCAATTGAGGTTATGAACGAGAGTAGGATCGTTAGGATGGGTCACCAAGGGCGATCCTATCACCTCATTTTGATTATTGTAAATACAAATTATAGAACTTCGATACCAGGACTTCACTGTTTGTGATCATACTTGTTCATGCAGATTCAAGTATGAAATTGAAGATAAAATTATCATACTGGATAATTATTCCGTATATATTCTAATATAACCTGATACTTCAAATCAACTATCGCCAGACACAATCTATACTCGACACACCAAATGCAATAAAACAGTTCTCCATATGTTCACATTCCTGTAACCCGAAACACATTTTCAGTTCACTCCGTTTTATTTCTCCAAAATACGTTTCTAAAACTTGGAAAAGTAAATAAAAAGTATCAATTCTATATTCGGTTCGAATCATATTCCAATAAAACACTCTGCAATCGTTCAATCGTAGAAATGCAGATACGTCATAAAGACTGGAAGTCGAGATATCCTTCCAACAACACGCATTCCGCAAAGCAATCGGTTTTTATAGATCCCCAGTAGATAGATGCGTGGGATGGTGGTGGTGAGGGAGGGGGAGGGGATGATACATATCGGCCGACAGATATGTTGCCAATAGTTATAAGGTGATGGGTGTCGGGAATATTCAATATTGCCAATGCATGGTTACAATAAAAACAAATCATTGCGTTTTTTTCAATGTTAAAGAAAAGTTCAATGGTTACTGAAAGTTACGAGAAGAGAAGTGAAGTAAAAGCAAACAACAATTTTCCGATACACCAGAGGCAAACAAATAAACAGAATGCATGTTGTGATGTTTTAGAGTAAATACAATCTTTACTAAAGGGTGGATAATGTGTTCGTATGTAGGAGATAGAATATGTACTTGGGAAAACGCAGTATATCATTTGTGGTATGAGCGAGACGTTTATATGTTATGCACTCGGAAGTAATCAACACACATTGATTTCGAAATTATTGAGTCAATAATCGATTCTTCCGTTCATTGAATCATTACATTCTCATTAATAATGATCCGTGGTATTCAAGAAAACACATTCATTCTCATTCAAAAATTGCAAAATCAATATTTTCCATTTCTCCGCTATAATTAAATTCTTAATGGATTATTTTATCGAAAATTGCAGATCCAAATTTTTGGAAACTTGGTGGGTACATGTTCCAGAACAATATCAAATTGTTTCGAAAATTTTTATTCGAACGGACAAAATTGAATTATAGAATTCTACCTAAATCCTATGTCAAGAAGAGATGATGATTCTGACGTCAGAGCTTTTTCCCTGCTATGTTTACCCCCACTACTGACTTCGTTGGGGTGTGAGAGGTCCGCGCAGCTCCTATGAGACGTATGAGAATTGTATCTTCAATTTCATACTTGAAACATACAGCGAATTCCTGGTATCAAAGTTCCTCAATTTGTATTCACAATAATCAAAATGGGGTGATAGGATCGCCCTTGGTGACCCATCCAAACGATCCTACTCTCGTTCATAATCTCAATTGGGAAGCAATGATTCTGTATCAAGTTTAGAATATAGGTAATAATAATGGCATTTCAATTAGAGGTGAGGACGGAATTAGATTGATTCGGATGATAGATTCGGTTAATGGGAACCTCAGTAGTGGTGGTAGATTGCTCGGTCGATGACACAAAAAAACGATTAATCGAATTCAGTTTCAAAAAATCGATTCTCTTTCTTTTACACGTTGAATATCCCGCCTTTCAAATTGGCTGCGTGTGGCAAGTGGCTGGGTGTAAGTTGAATTTAAGATGTACACGACCATATAATGAAATAAATTCACGTACTTGACTCAGTTGAAATAAAAGAAAATATATAAATAAATATAGATTTTTAATTTTGCAGCACGCGGCGTTATTATCGCAGATTATAGACTTGTACGTCGTCAATAATAAATCACTATGGCAACACTTTTGTTTTTCTCAGAGATCGATACTTTTGGGGAATACTTGACATTGTGTGTAGATATAGGCCGCTATCGATTGAGTGAGCGACAGCGAATACTTCCATTCCACTCTTATGGATTCTTGTCTGTATGGGTTTTTGTTTCCATTTATTTTCGTAGGCATACACAGCTCTCATGGTTTCACTGCATAGCATGAAATATTCTCTGGACACGCAAGCTCATCCAAGCTAAAACTGGATATTTTTGGGGATAAATTGGTTTGACCATTTCTGAGATAAAACATCCAGAAATTTCTTAACCCCAGTGAGATCAGCCTAGCTGGAGAATTTCACGAATACATTCTCTCTAAAAATATGTGTAATTCCATGCGAAATTCATCACTTGATGAGAAATTCTCAAGAAATTCGGATGAGGCATTTTGAAAAAAAAAAAAATCCATCTGCATTATGTGCATCACATATTATATAGATGAGCGATCAAGATATCTATTTGAAGTATAATTGGAAGATCTACACACCTTGACTCATATAAACATACAAATCATCATGGCACACAAAAGCAAGCTTCTTCTAGTGATTATTTTTCAAGCAAACTAGAACAGATTTTTTGGACAATCGGAAAAATTCGACCCAGCCCACATATTTAGCCAGGCGTACTATTACGGTTTTATTGATTTATTATCAAACCAAAAATAATGTCATAATATACATCATCAATTTCAATTACATCAAATTAATAACAAATTAATACATAGTGAATTAGGCAATAATCAGCAAATATACTTGGAAATTATCACTCCCAGTTATTTATATCATTCTGATCACTCGACTATAATGATTAGCGAACTATTACCCGAATGCGAGTGCGTGAATCGAGCTCTGAATAAACAAACTAATTTCCATCAATTCGTTCCACTGAAAATGTAGATTTGAATCTACATTGAAATCTGAAGGTCACCAGGTCAATTCTCACTCTCGAAATACACATTCAAAACATATCATTTTTCGTACATTTGATTAGGCCGAGGGGTTAACAACCTAACATTTCAGTGTACACCTGTATTTCGATTTTGGTTTATTTTCTTCCAATTTCTCTTGATTTTCTCAATTTTTGTGTTCTTTTTCGATTTTTGTTGATTTCTCTCGATTTTTCGTTTTTTTCCATTTTTGGGGGAATTTTTCGTTTTTTTTCTGGTGATTTTTCGTAATTTTCCGTGTCTTTTTCTGGATTTTTTCTCAATTATCATTTATTTTTTGTGATTTTCTTGATTTCTGGAAATTTTTCAACTTTGTTCTCCATTTTTTTGCAATTCTTATTTTTCTGGATTTTTTCCATTTTCCGTGATTTTGTTCAAAGTGTACACCTGATTTTTTCAGTCGTTGATCCCTTGGATCTGGCCTATGTTTACTCTCTTTGTTCATGTATAATGAGTTCAACGATGAACTTTAACGATAACTGAGATTTATTGGCGTCGGATGAATGATTAATGAGATGATTGGATGGAGAAGGATATAAGAAGGATAGGGAAAAAAAGTAAGGTAAGAATAAAAAGGATGGAAGCAGCCGTTGCCTATATTGTAGGAATTATCCCGGCATCAGCTCAGACTACTGGGGAGAACAACGAGAAACCGCTTTATAGACATACGATGATGGAGATCAAACCAGGGCCGATATTCCCCTCATCTCCCGGATCACATGAGCTGGTGCGTCAGCAACTGAGCTACTGGTGTCGATTGTATACCTTGTTTTTGAAGAGATGAGTTCGATTGGCATTATACAAACAGCATTCGCTCTGTTCACCGTCTGTAAACATATCGATACACATTTCCTTGATTAAAAGTTGGGTTGTCTATTTGCACTCGGGACTTGATGGGGTAACCAGAGTCTATATGGTTAATTCTGAAATAACAAAAGTCATAACAGAACTCAAATAAAAGTATATATACATTGTAAGAATGGAAGCATCGCTAAGTTGCAGCACTAACCTTGCCTAAGTTGGCAGTTGATTGTACTAGGTGGGTGGTGGGGAGGAGGAAGGAGGAAGGGAGGGAGGGAAGGGACGTTAGCACGATCGCAATATTTATTTTCAGCTCTGAGAACATCATCTCAAGACTTTTGAGTATGCACTTAAAATTTCATATCATTATATAACTATTTGTTGATAATCTCACCTGTGGCTCATTCAGCTAATACCCTTCTTTCTTCAAACTGGAATCAAGCAGTACGTGGGTTCGAGTGTGGTTCCTACAACATATAGGCCAAGATCGCTATGTTTAACTACCCACATAAGATACCTCCATCCTATCATCCTGTTATCTCATTATTCTACATGATGAATTTAACCATCATCATTAATCCAACCAAGATGACTCTTAGATATCATTGTAGTGAGACGTTGAACTCAATATGATTGGAAACAATAAGGAATACCTCTTCCACAGTGAAACAATTCAGTGGCAACCTAACATATAAACGATCGTATAGTGGCTTTCCGTCCGAACATATTGTAGTGAAACTGCTTCACACCAATCAGAGAATTATCTCATAAAATACTGTCGATCCATAATGAACATTCACCATTATGTTATTTGTATGTAACGGTACGCTGTGAGGTAAGAATCAATGGCTAACACTAACATACCAGTGATCTTTCCACCTTTGTTATTACACAATTTGAGAGTACATGGTAGTCGATTTAGAGGAATATCAGGTTTTTGGAGATAGCTTTTGAACGGCATGATATATCGAAATTCTGAAAACGAGAAAACACAGATATTTGTAATACTTTAAAAACTGTGTAAGTACCAAGTAATAACTATTCACCTCACATCGCCCAGTCGTCAGGCGTCTACGCTTAAAAAATGTGTATTTTTAAGTTCATACAACAGCTGACAACCAGGCGATTTGACATATATAGTATTACTTAGTAGTTACACCGTTTTTAATGTATTGAAAATATCTGTGTTTCCTTGTTTTTAGAATTCCGATATCTCGTGCCGTTCAAAAGTTATCATCAAAAACCTGATACTCCGCTAAATCGACTCCCATGGAACTCATCACCATTTCAGACAAACATTATCTGCATCTTATTTGTCATTTTTGTATAACCTCCAATGTTGAAGTGTTATGGTTATTCATTTTTGTGGAATCACACTAGCGGAAACTTTCTACCATTCTGAGACTGGGAACACCTTAAGGGGGCTCATAAACACAGAGGGATTCATCTCTACTGATTTCTTCTATGTTCACGAACCAGTATGAACTTTACAATACAGATTAAAATGTCTTTTATTAGAAAAAGCCTATTATAATATAGAGGAATATCTTGCTGATAAAAATTTAAGTTGATACAAAATCAAAATCACAAATCAATCTGCGAAGCGAGCAAAATATCTAGTTTCATCATCTAAATTATTAACAAAAAATAACATTTACAATTTTTTTTTCTGTGAATGTCCCTTTCTAAAGAAATAACATTCAATGTATCATTGTCCATCGTCATTGTATGAAATTATCTAATATTCAATATGATAGGCCTACTAGTTTCGTGGGGTGAGGTATTTGGTTTATTATATATTTTTTTTTTTATATATATATATATTGTGTTATTGATGTTAATATTGGTTTCTTATATTGTTGTTGGAGTAAATTGTGCATATGTAATATTTTTTTCTTCCATTTGTGTATTAGTCATTATAATTTATCATATAATTTCCCAAACACCTTCATAATAAGGTAATCATTTTGTAAAAATATTTGGAAATGAAGCAATTATTATTATTATTATTATTGACTGAAAAGTAGGCCCTATATCAACTCCGAAGTGATTTCATACTTATTATATAATATGATATTTCGAATCCGTGAATTCAATCAGTTTTGAGATTATAGATCAAATGAATACCGAGAATATGATTGTATTTATTGACGTATAATCTCAAACCCTCAAACTCTTTGAACAAGATCTAATCCTGAATAAAGAACAGTTTAAGTTAGCGTCACATTGTGAATGGGCCTTTAATGTGAATGTGAATGTGAAATGTGAATTTCAATGTGAATTGAATTCACACAAAAAAGTATTTTAAATAAAATGGCGTACAATTATCTTGGAGTTGATACACTTATCATTCAACTATAATACACCGGTTTGTAAACATTTGGAAAAAACACAAAAGATGAATTTCTCTATTTTTATAAGCACAGTACATTGGCACATGCAGCGCAGTGGTTAACGCACTCGCTTCATGTGATCCGGGAGGCGAGGGGAATTTCTAACCCGGTTCGATCCCCGCCGCCGACTATCTTTACAGGAGTTTTTCATGGTTCCACTCTGTAGTCTAGGCTAATACACCGGGATGGTTCCAACATTGAGTGGGCCATGACCGCTTCCTTCCCAATTACCCAAGAACCTTCATCTAATCACTCCATCATCTCATCAATCATCCATCCGACGCCATTAGATCTGCGCTATCATGACAGTGCGTCGTTAAACCCAATACAGCACCGTGCGTGTACCCCCTTAAGAGCTGAACATATTTGTGACTGTGTCAAATCGAAATAACTCCAAATAGATCCTCTGAACACAAGATCCTATACTTATGTCATGGATGACTCATCAGGCATGCAGTGGGGCCAGGGGCCCACGGCGGTCCAAAAATAAAAGTGAAGACACAAAAAAGATATGTGATAAAAGTAATAGAAACAATAATTGTTAGCCCACACCTTATTAGCACGCAGTCCCAGTATGCCAGCCACGTGCAAGAATTATAAGTACCAAAACTTACTGAATTTAATTGTTTACAAAAAACAATTTGGAATTATTTTCCTTGCGGGGCGCTGTGGAGCCAACCCACCACCAATTAGGGATCGCACTTACTTCTATTCAAAGTACATATCGATCTTCGTGCGAAATTTTGGGCTACCGTTATTTTGACGACAGCACTACCGCCCTAGCACTTTATTTTTCACGACTTCACCACTATGACTCATGTATCTACATATTATCTGTCACCTGTTCACCATCTCCCAAGCATAACCCAAGTCCTTGTGTTATTGAATCAGGGCTTTCACCATCATGGCAACGTATCTACTCCTCCCCTTCCACCTCCCCACCCCATTCCTCGAGAGACATAAAAGAACCTCTTTGTGCATGTTGGCTTAGCTCCCTAATAATTAAACCCAGCCTATTTACAATCTTAATGTTTCTATTCCGTTTGTCAATTTGGTTGGAAAAGGAGGTAATAATCGACTGGCAACCAGGCGGCTCTGCGCACTGCTATTAGAATACTGTTTAAGGGTGCTTGGGAGTCGGTTTAGCAGAATATCAGTTCATATTATAATAGCTTCTGAACAGTATGAGTTATCAGAATGCTGAAGCGGAGGAAAAAGATGTAACGATTGATGATTATTGTTTGCTTAACGACCCCACCAACAGCTAGGTTATATGGGGGTACGAATGAGCTGGTGATAATGAAACTATGAAGTGATGATAAGTAAAGGACGTTTCCAAAAACCCATGCCTTATGCGGAATTTGAACCCACGCACAACGGTGACTCCAGTGTCTGAAGCGTGCCTCAGCTGACTGAGCCAACGAGGGCGGCGAAAAAGATATATTTTTAATAACTTCAAGATGTTATAGGTAAAAATTATTTGACTTGTTTAGACTATTTTTTTATTATATTTTTAATGTTAAGAATAAATTGAAGCTCAAGTGGGAATTGCTACACCGGCGAAGATCTCGAGCTGCCCTCCGTTGTCTCTTCAAAACCATGACTGGTCTCCCAGCCTGGAGAGATGTGTCGACGCTCACCACTCCTGTGACGTACCACGGAAGAAGCGAGCATAATATATAAAAGATCTCCATCCCTCGCTTCAACTTGGATACGGGACGACACTCCTTCCTGGGCCAAACAACCTGAATGTGGAACGATCTGCCCAAATATAATGGTCAAATACTTTACCCCCAATATCAAAATATTCAATAAAATAATCAAATCTGCTGTATGACACTATCCTAACTAGCAACTAGCAATTTCAATTATCAATTCCGATTTCAATCTCAATTTTGATTTCAATCTCAATTTCAAAATGGTGTATAACCTGCTGTATAACCTTGCTGTACACCTATCATAACAATACTGAGTATTAGCACCCACTGGAATTGTAACTTACTCTAAGTGACTCCTAAGCTGTTATTGAATGAATTAATAATAATAATAATAATAATAAAAATAGTAATATTGTAAATTATTTTCTCTTTCAATTATCACCATGATTTTCACGATGTGTCGAATGACCCAACTATTTCTCAATATATAGTGATGTATGGCGCTTATTCTTAATCATTTCCTATCTAGGTTGGCTTTTGACTAAATTTATTCGAGTGCTTTTATTGAATGTCCACAATAGTTGTTGCATCTTGATAAATAACCTGATGCATCGGACATTGGACACTGCATTGTAATCAAGGAGGTTAGATTACTAATAGGCTGGAGAGGGCTTCAATTGTTGGAGACTGAAGCTTAAAAATTTAGGTGGCTTATGAGTTCGAATTGTTGGCGGCAATCTTACGAGTGTGAATCCTAACTCCAAAAAGAATATTATGTATAAATATATTGTATATTTCACATAAAAAGACCTTGCTAAAGACAGGCACAATATGGCCACCAGGAAATAAATTGGCTTCACTTTCAACAATACAGAAAGAATCTAAGCCCTCTCCAGCCTTAGTAATCTTACCTCCTTGAGTGTACTGCACTACACAAAATATTCCGTATTGAGTAAAATGTCGGCATTCCTCAATTGTTTCCACTAACTTACTTTATGAAGCCGACTAGACTCGACCATAGTCCACTGACGAACGTATTGTTGACTCTGCAATAAGTTCACGGATGTCCGACCTCATTGAACTGGTACACAGGAATAGCAACATGTGCATCTATGTTTGTAAGTTCACTTATTCAAATATGATTCAGTTTATTATATTCTTTCTGGTTATTTCATGCTTGCCCGAGTCCAATCGCCATCACGCATGACAATAATATCTATTCCATTATATTAATCCAATATAATGAATATTTATTATATCTAATTATTTCTTTGGGATGATTAGATCGCCCTTGTGATGCTCCGTCCGAACTCCGAACGATCTCACACTTTTATCCATCGACTTTGTTGGGTAACAATGCCTCCATGTCATATTTTCGATGTTGAAAAAACAAACGAAAAACAGTTACAAGTATATACAGCCATGTCATGTATTTTTCAAGCTGTATACGCTAGAAGAAGTTGCAGGTACGCCGTTGGTGTTGGAAAGTGGAACTAGTGGAAAATCAACAAAGTGAAGCGCGCGCATATTTTCAACAATGGAATTAATCGAAATAATGATATGTCGACTCTTTTGTTTCGATCTTTTTTTTGGCTATATTGCATTTCAGAAGCGCTTTAGCTGTTGTCACTTTCAATGTAGAATACCTGTGAAAATTGTACCATCTGAGTTGGATAAATTTTGCGTGTACCACCTTGAAGCTATTGAAAATATTCGTTTATCTGTTGTGCTAGAATTCTGATATTCTTTACCTTCCAGAAATATTCGCCATTAGGGTGATAATTCCCTGCATCTCCTCCCATACACTCTTAAGGACCTCAAAGCCCGCGCTAACAGCTGATTGGCTCATTACTACAAGCTGAGAACCGAAAGAGACTTCCAAAACATTAACCAGCTTAAATCTATTCAGGAAAGAAAATGGTCGTGTAGAAAGTTTCTCGTTACGTCGAGTTATTCAAGAAAGTCGAGCGCAACTTTTTAACGACAAAGGGTTGGGCAATGTTTGTATATCTTTTTATCATTAATTAGGATTTGGATCGTTAAATTTTAATTGTTGCATGTTTTTGTTTGTTGGCAGTGTTTTTGTTCAAAACGTAACGTCTTATGTACTGTTCACTTTGATTGGATTTATTTATTACAGTCACTGTTATTGTTTTCTCTGTGTATACACTTGAGCGAGGACGCTGATGAGCGTATACCGGAATGAAGTCGACTCAGTCCTGTAACAAGACTTCGGGGTACTTTTCAATATATGGTCGTGGCATGTGGTTAGCGTCCAGATGAGGTTGGACATCCAAACTCATGTTACACAACCGAGTCGACTTTATTCCGGTATATGGTCCTCAGGCACCCCCACTTGAGCGAAGCACTGCAGAAGAGGGCGAGGAGATAGGGTGGGTCACAATGACACGCTATGAATATAAGAGTGTGACGGAAATGGTGAAGACACTGAAATGGGACGCACTGAGCAAGAGGACGAAAGCGGCGAAATAAGTGTCAATACAAAGCGTATAGAAGGGACAAGACATGGAAGAATATTGGAGACAGATTCGAAACACCTCAAGGGCAGGTATGATCACTGCGGACACTGCCATAAGTTTGAGGTGAAAAGATTTGGGAGGCGGGTAAAGGAAAGAAATTTATTGGTCGATAGAGAAATCGTTGAGTGGAACGGGTTGCCTCGGGAAGTATTTGACAACCGGCCATCTATCAAACTATTCAGGACAAGAGTGTTGCAAACAAGTTAGACTAAGATCTTTATTGAGATTGAAAGTAAAGTTACACTGAACACTGAGTATGAAGACAAGTTAGGCTTTAGATAAGTTTCCGAAGATGATAACCCAAAATGATATGATATGTTGATATAAGATTTGTTAATTCAATTTATGAAGGAATGTGATAAGTGCTACCGAATTCATATATAAAAATTAGAGCATGAATGGAGGGTCATTTACTCGAATTGCTAAGACATACAGACGGTTTTACCATAACTGTAAAACGATAAGGAAGCGGGCAGTCTCTATTCATCGAATCATCGGTCCATGTCACCACATCTAGATGTTGTTGCTGTATTTGTTGTTGTTGCTCATGACCCAAATTAACCTCAATAACCCAATCAATCTAATCTCACCTAGACCACCAACCTGAAATTACTATCGCAACCAAATAAACATTCTGAAATAATTCAATTTGAACTAAAATCAATCTATAAGACCTAGTCCCGGTGTGGTGGCATTTCTATACTGTAGCTGATTATTACACCCCAGTAATGAAATGCTGGCTGATGATTACTGTACGGTAATCATCAGCCAGGCATTTTAATACTGATTAGTACAAATATGCTGGCAGATGATTACTCCCTCTGATTTCTTATTACTGCTTTATGAAGTGACAAGATTATTAAAAATCTAGCGGATCTTTACTGAATTCCATACAACAGTAGTAATAAAAATCCAGCATTTGTTTACTCCCTCGGGTGTGAAACATGAATGTGAATCGAAATACTGAGGTAAAAATGATCCGGCGGAACTTTACTGTCATTTATCAGATAGGTAATAATAATCTGGCAGATCTTTACTGTCTTGTTTCTGAATACTGTTCTCAACGATACTTGAGGTAATAATAATCTGGCAGATCTTTACTATCTTGTTCCTGAATACTGTTTTCAACGATACTTGAGGTAATGATAATCTGGCAGATCTTTACTGTCTTGTTTCTGAATACTCTTTTCAACGATACTTGAGGTAATACTAATCTGGCAGATCATTACTGTCTGTTTCTGAATACTTTTTTCAACGATACTTGAGGTAATAATAATCTGGCAGATCTTTACTGTCTTGTTTCTGAATACTGTTTTCAACGATACTTGAGGTAATAATAATCTGGCAGATCTTTACTATCCTGTTTCTGAATACTTTTTTCAACGATACTTGAGGTAATAATAATCTGGCTGATCTCTACTGTCTTGTTTCTGAATACCGTTTTCAACGATACTTGAGGTAATAATAATCTGGCAGATTTTTAGTGTCTCGTTTTTGAATACTGTTTTCAACAATACTTGAGGTAATAATAATCTGGCAGATCTTTACTGTCTTGTTTCTGAATACTGTTTTCAACGATACTTGACGTAATAATAATCTGGCAGATCTTTACTGTCTTGTTTCTAAATACTGTTTTCAACGATACTTGAGGTGATAATAATCTGGCAGATCTTTACTGTCTTGTTTCTGAATACTGTTCTCAACGATACTTGAGGTAATAATAATCTGGCAGATCTTTACTGTCTTGTTTCTGAATACTGTTTTCAACGATACTTGACGTAATAATAATCTGGCAGATCTTTACTGTCTTGTTTCTAAATACTGTTTTCAACGATATTTGAGGTGATAATAATATGGCAGATCTTTACTGTCTTGTTTCTGAATACTGTTTTCAACGATACTTGAGGTAATAATAATCTGGCAGATCTTTACTGTCTTGTTTCTGAATACTGTTTTCAACGATACTTGAGGTAATAATAATCTGGCAGATCTTTACTGTCTTGTTTCTGAATACTGTTCTCAACGATACTCGAGGTAATAATAATCTGGCAGATCTTTACTGTCTACTGAGGTTCAAATATACCAGCAAATGATCACTCCCTCTTATTTCGTCCAACTGATATATGAAGTGACCAGATTAATAATTATTCAGCGGATCTCTACTGAATTCTATACAACTGTGGTAATTAGAATCCAGCATTTGTTCACTCCCTCGGATGTAAAACCTGGATATTTATCTCAATATTGAGGTAAAAATAATTCAGCGGAACTTTACTGTCATCTATAAGATGAGTAAAAAAAATCCAGCTGTTATATACTGTTACTGAATACCGTTCTCAACGATACTTGAGGTAATAATAATCCGGCAGATCTTTACTGTCTTGTTTCTGAATACTGTTTCAACAATACACGAGGTAATGATAATCTGGCAGATCTTTACTGTCTACCGAGGTTCAAATGTTCCAGCATATGATTACTCCCTCTTATTCGTTTCAACTGATATATGAAGTGACCAGATCAATAATATTCCAGCGGATCTTCACTGAATTCTATACAACGGTGGTAATAAGAATTCAGCATTCGTTTACTCTCTCGGATGTGAAACATGGATATTGATCTCAATATTGAGGTGAAAATAATTCGGCGAAACGTTACTGTCATTAATCAGATATGTAAAAATAATCTGGTAGATCTTTACTGTCTACTGGACATTGTGATACTGATCGGTACAAATATACCAGCATATGTTTACTCCCTCTTATTCCTCTCAAATGATATATGGAATGGACAGATCAATAATAATCCAGCGGATCTTCACTGAATTCCATACAACAGTAGTAATGAGAATCCAGCATTTGTTTACTTGCTCGGATGTCAAACATGGATATTCATCGTACTGTTGAGGTAAAAATAATCTAGCCGAACTTTACTGTCCTCTATGAGAGAAGTGATGAGAATCTAGCTTTCATCTTGTTTCTGAATACTGTTTTCAACGATATATTCGTATTTCAACGATCGTTGGAAACAATAATCAGACAGTAAAGATCAGCCAGATTATTTTTAACTCGAGTATCGTTGAAAACAGTATTCAGAAAGTGAAGATCAGCCAGATCATTTTTACCTCAAGTATCGTTGAAACACTATTCGGACAGTGAAGATTTGCCGTTTTATTTTACCTTTTCTATAGTATTTTTCTATGATTATGGTATCTCACCTTTCCGTGAAAGAGGACAGTGAAGTTTCGCTAGATTATTTTTACCTCAATAGTACGATGAATATCCATGTTCAACATCCGAGGGAGTGAACAAATGCTGGATTCTCATCACTACTGTTGTATGGAATTCAGTAAATATCCGCTGGATTATTATTAATCCGGTTACCTTATATATCAGCTGGAAGGAATGAGAGGGAGTAATCATATGCCAGTATATTTTACTGATCAGTATAAAAATGTTCAGTAGACAGTGAAGATCTGCCAGATTATTTTTATCTATCCATTAAATGACAGTAAAGATCAGCCAGATTATTATTACCTCGAGTATCGTTAAAAGCAGTATTCAGAAACAATTAAGACAGTAAAGATCTGCCAGATTATTATTACCTCAAGTATCGTTGAAAACAGTATTCAGAAACAAGACAGTAGAGATCTGCCAGATTATTTTCACCTCAAGTATCGTTGAAAACAGTTTTCAGAAACAAGACAGTAAAGATCTGCCAGATTATTGTCACCTCAAGTATCGTAGAGAAACAGTATTCAGAAACAAGACAGTAAAGATATGCCAGATCATTATTACCTCAAGTATCGTAGAAAAACAGTATTCAGAAACAAGACAGTAAAGATCTGCCATATTATTATCACCTCAAATATCGTTGAAAACAGTATTTAGAAACAAGACAGTAAAGATCTGCCAGAATATTATTACCTCAAGTATCGTTGAAAAAAGTATTCATGAACAAGACAGTAAAGATCTGCCAGATTATTATTACCTCAAGAATCGTTGAAAAAAGTATTCAGAAACAAGACAGTAATGATCTGCCAGATTATTATTACCTCAAGTATCGTTGAAAACAGAATTTTGAAACAAGACAGTAAAGATCTGACAGATTATTATTACCTCAAGTATCGTTCAAAAAAGTATTCATTAACAAAACAGTAAAGATCTGCCAGATTATTAATACCTCAAGAATCGTTGAAAGAAGTATTCAGAAACAAGACAGTAATGATCTGCCAGATTATTATCACCTCAAGTATCGTTGAAAATAGAATTTTGAAACAAGACAGTAAAGATCTCCCAGATTATTATTACCCATCTGATAAATGACAGTAAAGTTCCGCCGGATCATTTTTACCTCAGTATGTCGATTCACATTCATGTTTCACACCCGAGGGAGTAAAAAAATGCTGGATTCTTATTACTACTGTTGTATGGAATTCAGTAAAGATCCGCTGGATTATTATTAATCTGGTCACATAATATATCAGTAATAAGGAATCAGAGGGAGTAATCATCTGCCAGCATATTTGCACTGATCAGTATTAAAATGCCTGGCTGATGATTACCGTACAGTAATCATCAGCCAGCATTTTATTACGGGGGTAAACATAATCTAGCAGTACAAATATTCCGTTACACCGGTTCAAAGAATAGCAACTTCGAAGAAAGCGTGCTGATTACGAGCGGGTCTGGAGAACGTCACATACGTGAAGCTGTTGCGCAGAGAGGCATGCGCAATAACTGTCGATCTTATTTCTGTTTTCGACTATACGTATGGCATGAGGTACGCCACTGGATTGTGTATACTTCGTTGATTTTTTATCATGCATACATTTATTATGAATATATAATTTGTTCTATTCATATTTATATGAGATTTTATTCCGCCACTAGAAGCTTGGATGCATCATCTACAGGCGAATTGAAGCGTACTGCACAGCTTATGTAATCTGTACATGCGCATAGCAATCTGTCTTGTGGCCTCAATGAGAATATTCAAAAAAAGAACGTTAATAACATCAAAGTAAATCGAATTGTTTGAAGTTTGTTTTTAAAAGATTCTCAGTAAGTTTAATTTATGAGAAAAAGAGCAACTCGACAGAACGCTTTCCAATTTGTTGATTTTAATTGCATTTACTAATTCCGAATTATAATTACATGTTATGAAATTACAAAGTGTGTATCATATTTTTGTTGGAATACGTCATGGCAATCTTGATTTGGAAGAGATTCAATTGTCCCAAGACAATTATCACGAGGAGCGTTCTATGAAAGACTCTTGTCAAGCTTGTAGCTCTGAAATTAAAACTTGTCTCGTCAAGAATTAGAAGAACATGAATAATGAAAAGGCGTCACAGACGCGTATCAAAAATTAAATCTCCAAAAAACAGAGGAATGAAATTAAAAGTGTGGGAACACCAAAAACATTACCACTTTTTCTGATTTTTCAAGATAGACAATATGAGATGAATCGTCAAACATTGATTATTATTGTGCACGATAATTATTATAGAAATTGCGGAAATGTGTGTTTCAGAAACATTGCTGACATAATATGTCAATCATATCCATTGATAGAGTAACTGACAGAATTTTTCGAGGGGTGAACAACTAATACTTTTTTGTACTCTTGATTCTTGATTTTTTTTATTCGCGAGATTTTTTTGTGATATGCGTGATTCCTGCTTGATTCGGATGATTTTTTTTTGATTCACGTGATTTTTTTGATTCGTGTGATTTTTTTGATTTCCGTGATTCTTGCTTGATTTGCGTGATTCTTGCTTGACTCGCGTGATTTTTTCTGATTCGCTTGATTTCTTTCGATACGCGAGATTTTTGATTCTCGGGATTTTTTTTTTATCATTTTCTCAAATGTACATCTTATTTTTTTAGTTGTTCACCCCTCGGAATCTTTCAATGTACATACAATCTGCAAAACGCTCATATAGGAATCGACTATAATTGGACTATAGGTATATAGGCCCAGCAAGATGCATTGAGGGTTGCGTTGGTTCGCCGTCTTGAGATGGTGTCTCATCTTCCTATCCCTCCCATGTTGGCCTTTTTTTACCAATTGAACAGTCAAATAGTCAGAACAGCCAATCATGCGTAGTGTAGCAGTGATAAAAGGAACCAACCGTAATTACAAATTCACACCAAATGATGTTCACGTTTGCTCAGTTGTCTGGAACAGTTTCTTACAAAGTGAAACGGAGATATAGTGAGGTTGGATTGTGCATTATTTGAATAGCGAAGTAATTAGACGAGCTTCAGCGAGGATTCAATTTGACATACTGAAAAAAAAATTGGTGTTCGATTTTATGTTTTTTTTTCTTTTTTTTTTATTATGTTTTTTTTGTCGGTTCTCCACAGGTCAAACGGCTACATCTATCAACCTCAAACTTTTTTTCAATATGGTTCCTCATATAACTTAGATCTGTATAGTTTTGTGGCATTATCGGGTGGTAACTTTTTTTTTATGAATTTAAGAAATTTCAAAAATTCCCATTAGAATAACATGACGAAAAAAAAAAAATTATTCTCCAAATAAATGAAATTTCGCGTGAAGTAGAATTACATTTTGGTACACATTTCTAAAAAATTTCAGCTTGATCGGGTCAGCCATTTTGAAGAAAAAACATAAAATGTGCTAAATTGGTACCACTCGAAGCAGTTTTTACCCATTTGTTCCCATACTATTACTATTCACTCGTCTTACAACACATATATGGCGTTTTCCTGGTATATAATAACGCAAGCTATATTTCAAGATACTTATACATCTGGACGATTTGTTGATGTGATCGAATTCGTGTGAGAAGTCCACACGCCACAAACAAATAAGTATTTACATTTCATTTAATATCCTATCAATTCCAGTTTATATCCTTTTTCATAAGCTTTGCGCAGTTGTTTACTTCCACCGCATCTTGGATGGCAATATGCACTGCATCCTAGATGCAAATATTGCAATGCAAATAGAGCATTATATCAAGTTGCTACAAAACAACATAAGGTAGAGGAGAAGTGGGTTGTTATGAGCAAAGAGCTCAGGAAACGGAAACGGATATATATATATATATATATATATATATATATATATATATATATATAATATATATATATATATATATATATATATATATATATATATATATATATATATATATATATATATATATATATTATCTATATATATATATATATATATATATATATATATATATATATATATATAAAATATAGGCCTCCATATATATGAAGAAAGAAACATAGAGAAAATATGAAATATTGTATGGTATTGAAAATTTCAATTTATTAGTGACACTTCGATTGCATTCCAAACCTCTGTGCCTCGCCAAAGAGGAGAAATTGTCACAGATTTCTGACACATAATGATAAGATCAGATATTACAGTAATATGGACATTGTGATCGAATATTGTGTTATATATGTGAAAATGGAATATAACTCCATCGAAATATCCAGCGAAAATATCGTATCGTAAGAACTGAATCCAATATCTTATCGTTCGAGAGAATATCGATCTAAATGTATCGATTATTATTCGTAACTGATAGTAGTCGAGTAGGCCTATTTCGAATCTTTCCATCTTAATTTCGAGAGCAAACAGCGTAGAGCGTTCAAACCACCATCATAATGATTGGTCAATAGTAATGTTTGGTCTCACGGGGCTCGAAATGCCAATCCTACAGAGTTGAATCTTCTGATGCCAGTTTTGGGTCGTTCAGACACACACATCACGGCAATGCAGTGTCGAAAAGAGGAATATTTTCATTCATTAAGGGGAGCAGGAGAGATTTTAGAAAAAATGAAAAATATTTCTTAATTCCACGCTCTACGCTGTTGAAAAAAAGCATTAAAACAGCAATTACCGCATTTAAAAAACGAACAAACAAAAATGCATCTACGAATTTGTTGTAGATTCATTATAAAAAATAATATGAGTTCAATATGATTATCTGGTATACATTTCCATGAATTAATTATTCGAACCCTTGTTCATTTTCCTATTTTTACATCCAAAAGTGTTCATCCATAACATAAATTTCCAAATTTTATTAATAATGCCTATTATGGAAACTGTACATATACCGTTCTTGTGTTGGTGATTCTGGATACAGCAAAGACTGGGGAATTTACTTCTCATGACTTAGTATCGGTTGTTCTCAATGAAAAAAAGATGGTCACTAATGTTTACAAAACGCATTTTTTCAAACATTGCCGTTTACTATTTGCTAACGATTGTCTAACATTCAATTGATCAAATTTGTATCATCTGTTCTTATTATGGGAATTGAATACATGCTTAAGTCCCTATTTTACGTTAGGCGAAAGCGAACCAATAATTTGCAAATTGTTCCTGAAGTTTGGATGTCGTCGTACACGTACTAAGTGGCCATGTTTTATCGCACCAAAGTTCCATATTGCTCAATCATGTGAAGAATTTGTAAAAAAAAATGCAAGACGTCATCTCCACAGCCTTAAGCATTCATTTTTTATTCTATTCTTATTGTGTACAGTATTATTCTTCTTTGTTGTTTCTGTATTATCAATTAATTATTCCTTTTTTTTTTCGTTGTTTTATTCAAATATTATGAGCTGTAGGCTTATTGATTCACTTATTTTTCATTTTTTCGAGTTATCATTATTTTTATACTCATTTTGATTTCAACCATTCCTAGATTCGCTTAACTTGTATTCTGTCTGTCGTTCTATTGTTATATTCCATTATTCTTTCAAATATGTTATTTTTGTTATATTTTATATTTTAATTATAGGTTTTTCTTCTTTTTTTTCAAGGAATTTTAAGTGTGATACAGATTCTTTAACGAGAATATATTATGTATACAATTATACTGCACGTTTGAATTATAGAATTCGTGTCTATCCTACATGCTACGGCATTCACGTATGCAGTGTTGACTTTGACGGGGTGTTTGATTGGTCAAAAACGTAGAACAGGTCATAAGTACACTTCACTGCATTCTAACCAAAGTATTATCAATAAATTTGGATATTTCCTCTCATTTGAGCAAACTCATTACTAACAAATATACATAGCCTATTCTTATCTGAATAGTACTCTTCACTTCAACTATTCGAAACGGTCCTCCCAGATGTCACCAGGAGGCAGCACGATAGCGCCAAGCTTATGGCCCACCTTATTAGAATTGTTGATGAGAAAGTCTCACATTTCACAATATAGAAAATGAAATGAAACCACAATAAATTTCTGTTCGTTGAAAGATAAAAGTGAATCGTCATTATGAACCGAACCAATGTCATTGAACGCCATTCGATGAAATCACGGGAGGGACAAATAGTAGAACAAGTATGGAAGAATGGAAGAGGCTATGGAAACAGAGGGAAGAAAATATATTAATTTGATAGCTATAATTCCAGAATCCAGATCACTGTTTCCGGAAGACGTTATACTAGGAGGAAGGAAATGAAGTTAGATCAAAACTGTGTCATGAGGATTAACTTCACCCGAGTTTCCCAAGTTTATGAAATCTGAAATCGTTCACATCTGCCATCGATCACTCTTCGAACAAGATTGCGTCGATTAATCAGTTTAATTAATTCACTTATTCATGTCGGATTCAGTGTCGATTTACTGATGACTTGGATCTATTGGGATCTGTGGATGTTGAAGAAGTGATGGCAATGGGTTGAAGTGTTATTTTTATCCAGGATTTTGGACAGTGGGAAGAGAGCAGTCAGTTCATGAGAATCATCCTCGTATCCACCGACATAGGGGGAACCACGAAATCAACCCAACCTATCCAAACTAACTTGAACCAACTAACTTGATCAAACAAATATCCCAAATTGAATCAACCTAACCTATACAGCATCTGGAGCTAACGTCAGGTGTATTTAGGATAAAGTGTTAATTTCATTTTATTTCGTGATATGACCAACATTACTTGTGAGTTATGATACAATTGGAATCAATAAATGATCATAATTATCAGTATTAAATCAGCTTGATTGTACCAAGGACTTATTAGACTTGAAACGCAGTTATACTACTCCATGCTTGTCCATGCTTGACCAACACCACGTGGTCATCACGTCTCCAAGACAATACCTTGACCGACTGAGCTACCGGGGCGGCAGCTGCCAGTTGCTTAGTACCGCTGGACGTCACTGTCAGCGCTGGACGTTGATTGTTGACACACTAAGCTGACATGAGCGGTAATCGGGCTCAATTCTAGCCAATCGTTATATAATGATGCGACCGAGATATCTACTCGTCTCTCCCTTCCCTTCCCCCCATCTCCTCATACGTCACAGGTGCGTGATGGTGGACAACTAGAGGGAACGTGAGAATCACTAATCTAATCGGTTAATTATTGCAGTGAGATTGAGACAAGTGTCGGAGTGGCTAGCATACTTAACCGTTGTGCTGGAGACAGGGGTTCTATTCCTGCCTTGGACGACTCTCACACAGGTTTTTCGTGGTTTTCATCTGTCGTTCAGGTCAATACTGGGATGGTTCCTTAACAACAGGCGCCGATCTACTCCCTCTTACTATCGTAAAACAACTGAATCCTCGATATTATATATCAGAAAACCACGAAAAACCCCTGTCAGGATGGTCGACCATGTCAGGAATCGAACTCCAGTCTCCTGAATGAGGGTTCAGTGTATTAACTTCTATACAATCTAAAACATATACTTCCCAAAACGAATGACCACTTTACGAGAATATAGCGTGGTTCCGCGTGATGATGCTCGAGTAGCCGCTACTGCATGAGCACTATGATTCTACTATGACAACGAAAGCATACAGTCTTGTCAAATACCCGCACATTTCCAAGATTGCAGTATAAATTCTCGTGTCTTGAATCTTAAATGCTAATTTTTATAAATCAAATTCGAAACTTTTTACCCCACAAATATGTAAATACCACTTAATACTTCAATAAGTTTTAGAGAGCATGTTTAATTCATCATCAAGTATGAAAACCCCGCATAAAATGTTCTAAGTGAATTTTAAAATTAACATCTTTTTTATGCTTGCCATTTAATAAAGTTTCAAGAGATTTTTTTTCTGTTTCGCCTGCTTCGTTGTTTTATTATATTTCTTATTCTTTTCGCGATAAAAAGTCTCTTTGTTTAAAACAAAAAGAAGTCGTTACAGGCGTGGATTTTATTGTCCACAAACGGATGTTACGAACGGAACTAGTTGAATTTCATAAAGTAGGAAAGCAAGTCGGGAGAAAGTGGCTGGAAATAGGTATATATATAAGGCAATGAAATTTATGTATTTTTATATTTTCCTCTCATCCATAGACTGTATATATTTGTTAGTACTTTGAAGAAAAACGACGTCTTTATTTCGAAGCATAAAATATATTAAGACTGTAAATGACTCTGAATTACATATGCAATCTTCATAATTGTACTAGTAATTTATGAGAAGAAATTCATTCATAAATGCATGACGGCTGTTCATCGATGAATGACCTCGAATGCTCATATTATTATAAATCTGGAATTTAATTGACAAATTTGAAATGAGTGGAAAAGAGTCAATAAAACAAAAAACTTGGGGTGTAATGCTAACAGGTAAAGATGGATTCCGAGATTCAAAAACCTTTGAAAAAAAGGGATAAAATAAGGAGAATTGTCTTCGCAGACTTCTACGAAATTTGAGAATGCAAATGATACACATTATCCCCAAGATGCACGTGAATCAAAAGAGTCGTTTCGGAAAAATACATAATGATTATATTCTCTCACTCACATCAATCAGAGCTATCATGATAACATCAATAAACTAGGAAAACGCCGAATGTGCGTTGTGGGATGAGTGTAGAAGTATGGAAATCTGGGATTAAAAAATATTCTGTCAGCTCAATCTACCTCTACAAACCTTGGATTACTTCAATCAAATGTTCAAAAACCCTACCTGTATGGAAATCTGGGATTAAAAAATATTCTGTCAGCTCAATCTACCTCTACAAACCTTGGATTACTTCAATCAAATGTTCAAAAACCCTACCTGCAACTTGTTGATATTTAATAGTGCAACCTGTCGCATGTACACTTTGTATTACATGTTGATCCTGATAATCGATGAAGAATATACTTTTATTGCGTTTTCTTCGTTATATCTCATTCGATTGTTGTACAAATTATTGTCTTTTCTCGGACAATTGAAATATGATTGCCTGACATGTTCGTGGAAGAAAGGGGTATATACAGTATAGAGTACTAAGTGAAGAAAAATTATGTGACGTTTTATTGTCCAATAAAAAGCGTCAAGGTTTAAGGTTTCAAGTTCAGGTGCAAACAAGGCCGTAAACTGAAAGTTTATTGTCACTCAACACTTTGCGGTAATCTCTATTGTATTATTACTGTTTCCGGAGGGCTAACATCTTACATTAATACAAGGGTACGTTTACGGGAAACAAATTGACTACTCTAGAGAAGATGAATAAACAAATAGTTTTGAAGATTATATCAAAATACAATCGAAGAAACGGTATCACAAACGTTAATATAAGATAATAATATGAGATATAATATATTGCAATTTGTATTCTGCAATTACTATTTTATTTTGATACAAAACTCATTCATGACTTTCCACCATATCATGTAATGATCTTGAAGGAATTGAAACCATTATTATTATTATCAAAAATTATTAGATGAGCGTAGCGAAGATTTTCACTGAACTCTTACGGAACTTTGTCTGTGCGTTTTTTTTTTTTGTGAACACTGCACAGGTCTCAGGGTTTGACCGATCGACATGAAACTTTTTTTTATATGCAAACTTATCCAACTTAGAACTGTATAGTTTTTAGGTCTAATCGGTTGGACCATTTTTGAGAAACATCATTTAGAAGTTTCTAAAAACCTCATAAGATTTGGCTGAGCGGAAAAAATTGAAAGATCAAATCTCTTCAATATGATTCAAATTTTCCACAAATGTGAACACAAGAATAATATACATGAATAAAAATTTGGTTTGATATTCGGACCAGTCGTTTTGGAGAAAATAATATAGTAATGTATTTTATTCATCGAAAAGATAGAAATATTAGTTGAAAAATGTTGCATTGTCGAAGTCACGGCTTTCTGGATTCATTGACATCGGATGAAGTTCATCTCAAATGATCAAGGTTTGTAGAGTTTTCGATTATACTTTATATAGACATCTCGCTCATCGTACAACGCACATCCTGCGTTTGCCTAGTGTAACCATCAGTCAATGTAGAAAAATAGCATGAAGTTCCTAGAAACAATCATCCTCAGATCTCAAGCCTGGTTTACAATTGTAATAAGGATTAGTAATAGAGAGATTTCAATTGTGTAATAGCGCTATTGTTGCATATAGGTGGGCCACTATAGTCTCTCATTTCAACTGTTCAACTGTCAATAGTTCACCGGAGGTTTCATCGCCAACCTAAGTTATCATTTTTCTCTGAACGGTTCGAGTTTCAGTGGCAGTGGCAACTACCAAGAGCCATTTTGTCATTTGTTTCTTGTGAGTGTCTGATTTGACTCTCATAGCAAAATAAATAGACGAAATACATTAACGATATTCACTTGATGTCCACAGTGATAACATCATTTGATTGGTCAGAATTTGGCTTTACATGAAGGTTATAAGAAAATAGTAATAGAAAATAGATTCACTTCATTTCTTCTACCAATTAATATATATATATATATATATATATATATATCTTTGATGAAGATCAAAGACTATGTCATGGTACACCTGGCCGCCGTTCGACACTTAATAGTAATTATTTCAAATGAAAGATTAATCAAGTCGAAATAACACACAATAATAATATATACATGAATGATGGTAGAGTATCAGTATGAACAATGAAAGGAAAATAATTATATGGGCGTTATCGAAGATTTCCAATCAACTATTACGGAGCTTTGCCTGTGTGTTTTTATGTTTTTTTCTGTTCGTCTGTTTGTGGAAGTGCCATCATCCAATTCGCACAGTACATCCTGGAAAATATAATATTCAATGACTATTTAATTATGAATAATCCATATCCATGTTATCAACCAGGCCTCAACCATTATTCTACTGGAATCAACAAGATAATTTGTTGAATGGAACGTCTTGTCTTTTTAGGTGTCAGTTTTTTTCAACTGCACCTCGCGCCGTCTGTAGGCTCGCTCACCATGCGCCCATCTCATTAGCGCCGAGCGCCTTCCCTTTGAAGTGTTTTCCACGGCCCTGTAGAGACATACCCTGTCGGGGGAGAGTGGGAGGGAGGTATGCCTTGTATACAAACTTCTTTTTCGACAAGAGAAAGAAATTCCAATCAACTCACGACTCAATATAATGATATTTCTCAGCCTCATGTCTTCATGCAGCGATGATGCAAGTGCAGTGTAAGCTCCTGGCGAGTAAGAACATCTTTCTGAGTGGCAGATTCGGGATCTGTGAATTGTTGTGGTATAGCTATATATATTCATATATATATATATATATATATATATATATATATATATATATATATATATATATATATATATATATATATATGCATTGTATCGTATTGTAATGCAATTTCATATTCCATATTCCACATGCCACACTACATATTCCATGTTTAATATGACATATTCCATATTCCGTATTTCATATTCCGTATCTCATATTTCGTTCACTATACTCCATATTCCATATATTCCACATTCCACATTTCATATGATATAACATAATTATTACATATTACATATCACATATTACGTATTCCATATTCTATGCTTCATATATTCCATATTACATATTCCACTTAGGTCTACTCCATATTCGAATCCATATTCCACGCTCCATATTCCATATTTCATTCTCCTTATTCCGCATTCCATATTCCACAATTCATATTCCATATTCCATATTCTTTATTTTATATTCCATTTCCGTATTCCATTTTCCGTATTCCATATTCCGTATTATATTATATATGAATCATTTACTCCATATTTCATATTCATCATCCCGGAAAAAAACGGGCTTAGAAAGTTTGAATCAAGTTTTCATCAGTTCAATATTGATTAACTTCAATGGTTCTGCATTGGTGAATTTAAGATATAGTTATTTGTCACAATTAGTTATGCTTATTCTCACATGGGATGAATAGCCAATCCCAGTATCAACCTGAAAGACAGACGAAAATCAAGAAAAAAACTGTGAGAATTATCAACAGTGGCGGAAATCGGATCCGAGTCTCCTGAATGACCATTCAGTATACTAACCACTCGGCCACTCGTCTCGGTAAAACGATCGAGTATCAATTCAAAGCATATATTCAACAATTCGTTCAAACTCGTCGTTGAGATTTCCTGATCATTTCATATCTATGCAAGACAAGGTAACGGCTAGGTGCGAATTTCGATCTAAGTGTCATTATTGTTATTTCTCGAATGGAAACACCGTACCTTGATGATATCTCCAATCAAACCTGGCACCTCCACCGTTATCTTATATCCGAATCTCCCTCTGTATATATATATATATATATATATATATATATATATATACATATATATATATATATATATATATATTTACATATATATATATATATACATATATATATATATATATATATATATACATATATATATATATATATATATATATATATATATATATATATATATATATATATATATATATATATATATATATATATATATATATATATATATATATATATATATATCAGGTTTCGTCAACCTCAAAATATACTTTAGGCTTAATTGATAAAATAACGTTCATCTAAATTAACACACTGATTCCAAGTATAAAAACCTACGCCAGGGAAATATTTGATCAATTTCTAAATTTCAGAAACATCCCGTATTTGCTCATAACTGAAGTTCATTATTCATGAATAATAACATTAAAACAAACAGAGATCAGCTGTGATGTTCATATCAGGGGGAGGCGTGCCGCCCCCCTTCCCCCCCCCCCCCCCCCACCGATGTCGAGTGTTTGTGTATCACCAGGCGAAGCGCGACTGACACGGTTGAAAAGAACTCTTGATGCAACCCCCTCTCACCCCCACCCCCACCCACCACCGTTAACAACCCCGTCGCTTAGCAACCGTCCTCGTTACCGTAGCTACACCCGACAAAGAGTACAGATGGATTAGGGATGAGGGTCGGGAGGCTGTGCAGAGGGGGGGCATTGGAAACATTTTATAATTCGAATCGAGTTTTAAATTAAAGAGTTGTTAGCTTTCAAATGCTCTTGCCGTTCGGCTCGCGGAACGTTTGATGATCTTTGATACGTCACTGGATCGGAAAATGGATATCAAAGAGCCACTATACGTTTCGCATCTTGAATTCGTCTGAAATATTGAGAAGTTTTGTTTTTACTAAAGCGCGTGTTACGAGAACTGTGACGGAGAATAGGCTGGTTCATACAATATTCTGGCAGTTGAAATATATTTTCACTGACGAACAACCGTTTAAACTAAATGCCAACGAATAATTACGATAATGTTTTTTCCATGCAAAATATATACATTCTGATAGATTTGACATGAATTCTGATAGTGGTGATATTTATTCCATGATGATACCATAGCTCGGAACGTTCACAATCATAATAATTATTATTTAAACACACGATAAGGATAAAAGTATTTTCAGTGACGTCAGAGCAGCTAATAGCTTGGCCCTCAGCCGATAATAAACAGTCGTTTTGTTACCTTTAATGAAGTTACATGCTTGTTTCAGGTATTTTGTTTTAGGTATCTGATTTAACAGTCGAGTTTCAAGAGTTGTTGCAATGGCCCCACCGATGGATATGATGGAATCTGATATGGAGGACACTGTGTCGTACCTAGATGGTATTGACAACCAGCTGAGAGTGATTCACTTGCAGGGTAAGGCGTTCCCATTTTCATCAGGGCAAGAATATACCGACAGGGTGATTTCACAGATAGAATTAATCGTGAAACTTGAATCGTGTGGAACACAAAATCAACGTGTACATCACAAGATGCATGCCATATTTGCTGATAATACTAATTACTCACATTTTCAATAACAAAGATGGGAGGATAACAGTAACAGTATGTAACAGTAACATTCGATATTTTTGTCATTGATTCACATCTCACAGCCTACCGTTACATATATAAATAACACGTAAAATGTTGTGAATGTTCATTGTGGATCGACAGTGTTCCATAAGATACTTTTCTGAGTGGTGTGAAGCAGGTTCACTACGATATGTTCAAACTGAAAGTCACTGCGATCGTTCATATGTTACGTTGACAGTGATAATGTTATGCTGTTGGCAGGTCCCTCTTGATTCCAATTTTTCAGGACAAAGAACGACTCGAAATGCACTGCCGTTCAGTGTTTACTGTATATAGGTACAGTGTGCAAGAATGAAACCACCACCGTATCGCATTGACAGACTTTGTTTCCAGAAATTAAACTCTGGGTGCAAAAGGTACCACAACCCCGGTAAGCCTAGTAGACGCCATTTGTCACATCTCAGATGAATAGTGAACAATCGCAGACGCAATGGCACAGAAAACTAAACATCATCATCTCAATGTCAGATATTATTAGACGAGCGTTAGTGAAGATTTCCACCCAACTCTGACGGAGCTTTGCTTGTTTTTTTTGTTTGTTTGTAAGCACTGCACAGGTCGCAGGGTTTGACCGATCGACATGAAACTTTTCAGTATACGCAAACTATCCCAACTTGAACTGTCTAGTTATTGAGTCAAATCTGCTGGATCATTTTCTAGAAACATCATCTCAAAGTTTCAAAAAACCCATGAGATTAGGCTGAGCGGAAAAAATTGAGAAATAAATTCTCACCAATATAATTCAAATTTTCCTCAAATGTAAAAACGGAAGTGATACACCTAATTAAAAATGATGTGTACATAAGTAGAGAATGATGTAATATATTTTATTTATTCATCGAAAAGATAGAAATAAAAGCAGAAAAATGTTGCAATGATAGATCCACGCATCCTTTGATTCGATGGTATCGAATAAAGTTCATTTTATATGATCAAGGTATGTAGAGTATAAGATTTCACTTTATAGATATCTCGCTCATCACACAACGCATATACTGCGTTTGCCTATATGTACTGACGTGGGTATTCACCCGATTCTGTTGATGTTTTGATACAGAATCAGGTAATACAAAATACATTGAAACCCACCATAAAACCATTCAACATGTTGACTCAACATGTTGACAGCTAGTTGAAAACCATACACGGCGTCAACATCTTGATGGCTGTCGTCAACATATGTTGCCAAGAATTGAACATGCTCTATTACCTCATCAATATTGACAGCTTTGACCAATGATGGCACGGTTACATGTCATGCTTTTGAATACGTAGTTTCTACCAAGAATATACATAGTTGCAAATTATCAAATGGTCATTTGCTCAACGTGTATCTTTTATGTTCATCACTGGGAAAACGCCATGTATGCGTTGTAAGACGAGTGGATAGTAAAAGTATGGGTGAAAATGGGTAAAAACTGCTTCGAGTGGTACCAATTCAGCACATTTTATGTTTTTTCTTCGAAATGGCTGACCCGATCAAGCTGAAAATACCCAGATATGTGTATCAAAATGTATCTCAACTTCACGCAAAATTTCATTTTTTTGGAGAATAAGAATAATTCCTTTTTTTTCGCTGTGTTATTCTAAAGAATATTTTTGAAATTTCTAAAATTCATAGAAAAAAAGTTACCACTCGATGATGCCACAAAACTATACTGATCTGGGTTAGATGAGGAACCATCTTGACGAAAGGTTTGATGTTGATAGCTGTAGCCGTTTGACCTGTAGAGAACCGAAAAAAAAAAAACATAAAAACGAACACCAATTGTGTTCAGTTTGTCAAATTGAATCCTCGCTACAGCTCGTCTAATTAAGAATATTGGATAATCGTCGAAAGTTGAATTTGTTCAATAAATTATCCATGAAAGCTCTAGTGTCGGATGCTAGTTGATACTTGTCATCAACAAATGTTTTCCGAGCCTATTCACGACGTCAAACTTGTTGAGTCAACATATCGACGGGTAAATGTTGATCGTGTAAGCCGTGTTCATCCTCATTTCTGTGATTGAGATGAAGAAGATGTAGTTTTCTCCGAAATAAGAGGATAGTAGCGCCACTAATCATTAAAATACCTCCCTAACGTTATGTTGTACTTTGATATTTTTTTGAAAGAGAATGAATGAATCCCGAATCGAAATTAATCATACACCTTGTGTACTGCTAATATATTCATAGACTATTTCAGGAGAGCGTATGTACATTGCTGGTAGTTTCAGTGCATGTAATATCAGTATATTTTGTCCAGTATGAATTTCAATGTAGTTTGATTGACCACTAGCTGTATGTGATCGCAGAGTTGTATACAGTAGCCTATGCCCTACTGTCGTACTGGAGGTGAAAACTTGTACCAATATATATATATATATATATATATATATATATATATATATATATATATATATATATATATATATATATATATATATATATATATATATATATATATATATATATATATATATATATATATCCATTAACGACGCACTTTACTGATGGCTTTGATCTATTGGCGTCTTTGAATGATATATGAGATGGTGAGATGATGAGGTGAAAGGATATATTATCAAGTGTTTTTGTGGATAGTGGGATTGTGGCCTCCCGTCGGTTGTGGCCTGTTGTTGGGCAACCATCTCAGTATTGACCTGAACGATAGAGAGAGAGACCACGAAAAACAACTGTCAGGATTGTCAACCATGGAGGGAATCAAACTCTGATCTCCTGAGTGACCGTTCAGTGTATTGACCACTCGGACACACGTTTCAGTGTCCTACTTGATGATATTACATAGTGAGTAACAGCGTCCATGTTCGTTGTTCAAGCTGATGTTGTCCGGTGTTGTCCGGCCGAAACTTATGTTTGTATTTTTAAAATATGTAAATATGTATTTTTGCGTATATACGCCTGACAATCAGGTGATTCAAAATAAATGGTTATTAATATCACCATCTTGAAGGTATCATACATAATTGGGTTTCCTCTTTCTCAGAATTCTGATATCATATACCGTTCAAAAGTGATAAACGAAAAACTGATAATAAACTAAATCGACCCCCATGGACTTATCAGTTGTTGAAACCAATTCCTTATTCAATATTTAATCGTTCCTAAAACCGGACTGATATGGTGTGAATGTTTGTGATTCCAGTGACGTATCTGACTCCCCCAGACCAGAGAGAACATTTCACCTACCAATGGGCCGTCTTTATCACGGTCACTGTGATACTCCTTGTCTTTCTGCTGACCTTCAAGGTCATTATCGACTGTTTACTGCCTGCTAAAAGTGAGTTGATAACACCTCTGACTGGTCGGCTATCCTGCCGGCCGATAACAGCACCCCTTGGCAGTAGAATCACTCACTGATTGCAGGCTAATCTTACATAGACCTAGTCATAGTATAGACATACATACAAACATACAAATGTATATACATACAAACATATACATGCAAACATGCAAACATACATATATGTATATATATATATATATATATATATATATATATATATATATATATGTATATATATATATATATATATATATATATATGTAAATAAAGACATATTTTTGGCTTAGCCCATGGATTCTTATTCAGTTGAAACGGCCAATATTTCGCCAGGATTTGTCAGGGCATCTTCAGGGTCCAATTACAATGGTGAATTAATCGCAACTAATTAGTCATCATTCATAATTATTTTCAAATAAAGTATAAAATATCTATGACTACCAATAACGTAACGGGATAAGCAACATGGCGTAAGTTATATACTTTCAACATTGGACGTCTTCTCACCATGATGGAAGCAAAAAATGTGACGCGCTGAAGTGTACATTTTTGAGATTCGCAATTTCAAATCAAAACGTACGCATTCGGCTCGTATTTCAATGTAAAGTACATAGTTGAGTATTTGCATTGTTTCTGTTCTTTCTCGTAGATGTCAAGTAATTATCCAGTTATCAATTGGTAAATGTAGCAGTAAGGCTCTTGACTAGATGTCCAATGCTTTCACACACGTATTTAAAATTTAGATTGGCTAATTCAAATGAAACGTATTCCAACGTTGCTTAATACAGTTGGGAAGAGCTGGATTCACAGAGTGCATTACACGTATTACTTTTATGAATCAATATATAATACTACCAGTAAATTGAGTATGACGGCATCCCTTTGATTCCCGCATGGTGCGAAAGGAAATGGCCATGTTGCTTATCCCGTTACGTTAGTGGTAGTCATAGAAAATATGAATCTAATTCTGACAATAATGATCTCATGGCCTTCTTACACAAATTCGGTATGAGCCTTCTCTCGGCCATCTAGAAATTTGAGAGTCGAAATGAACGGAATGTCATTATAAATGATTCCAAAACACCAAGATCCAAGTAGAATACGAAAACTTTCTTATTATTATTCTTTCTTTCTTTTCTTCATTCTTTATACTACTTTATCGACTCGCGTATCAACCACCTTGGTCTCAACTTCCAGAGACCAGTGGTGCTTCGGAGGTGGGAGAAGGAACCACGACTCGGGACTGCTCGGCGTTGGCCTCGGAGGTCGGCGACGACGACGTGGACGATCACGTGACCAAGGAAGAGCAGGACGCCGTCGAGAAGCCGGACTACGACCTGTCGAAGCTCACCGTCACCGAGTTCGTCAGGGAAACCGATCAGATGGGTGGAGAGCATAACGGGGGCCATTACTACGAGAACAACTTATGCCGATAAATTGATCCCGATATCCAAATCGGCCTCTTTATCATAACTCGTTTTCATCATAACTACTCGAGTTTTTGATTTTATGATTATAATTTAAAATCTCGTTTTTAGTTTCGGCAATTGTAATTACAGATTCATATCACGATGTGGTGATACCAACATACCTTTCATAATATGAAGAAGGTATACCCGCTCGCGCCTCCCAAGTGAAGTATTTCAGGGATCAAAATCTGAGTCCATGGTCCCATTTGGCTGTAACGCAACTATCGTCTTTATACCGAACCATATGTAACAACAATGCTCAACAATGCTATACACGGCTCAGTAGAAATATTATGTTAGAGGTGGCTTTAGTTTTTCACGAAAATTAAAGATAATTGTAAGTTCAACAATGTCACCGGTACCGTTAGTCATTCTTATCTACATCTAGCTCACACAGGGGAATCCGCTAAATCACGATAGCTAAATGGGACTGTTGGCTCTGATTTGACGGTAAGAAACCACAATTGCCTGCCATGTTATTAGTATGAGAGTCGGCACACCTTTATATCATGATGAACTATATGCTGGTATCACTATATCGTGTTTATAGTAAAGAGCTAGGCATTCATGGTCATTCATCGTCACGATGTACAGCCATCACGAATAAATTATTTCCCTCTCTTTTCAAAGAGATTCCACTTCTGTCATCACTTTACGATTAAACAATGGGCCCATAATTGTTCACATGTGTTGAACGAGTGTGATTCATAGTGAGTGCATTGATTCCGATAACACTTTCAATAATCCCCATAGTCCATAATCCATAATCTGAGATATGTTTTGTTTACTCAAGGAAAAAATATGTAATGATTTAATTTCGAATTGTTGATTTTATTTTTACTGTTGTTAATAATTATTGGTGGCAGCTTATTCTTATCTTTTCCATTTAATCAGCTTCAGCATTGTGAGAATAATGTATCTAACATCTGAATTTCTGAAGACATAATATATCTTACAACTTATTACCTGTTGGGGATGTAACTAGAGACACACTGATTACTGGAGTAAGAAAATATGTACAATTGTTGTGATTTTCCAGTCGTTTGTGATCTCGATTCGAGTGATAATTCATCAATCTAATCATTTTGAATTGATTTCAAAAAATATATAATACAATGATGACAATAACAGAGATATGATTCTGAATTTCCAAAATTATCATTATGATTAAATACTTCATTGATTCGTGAATATATTTTGAAAACTCTTCGATTCCCAGCTCCAATCCTACAAAGTTATTGTCGCACTTTCAATTGAACATCCAGATAATGTGATACAAAGTAGGTAAGCAAGCACGTCAGTATGATAACAATTTTAGAACAAGTACATTTTCAATTTGTATATGTACATTTCATTTATCAATATATCATAAGACTGTTCCACCTCCTTCCTATAAAATGTTTTCTGGCACAAGTATTATTTCTTACTCAAATCACCAAGAAGGTGTGATGGCTCAAGACATTTTGGCCTTTAGGTAACCGAATGATTCTTTTAACCGAAGAGTCACGCGGGTGGTTCAAACCTTCATATCTCGTGGATAAAAAAGTAACCAATAATTGAAAAAGACCCTTTGACCTCTGAGTAGAGGCCTGCATCCTCTTCACAAGCCAATTAATCACATACATCATGTTTGGTTACATTAGTTCCTATGATTTCATTATTCTAATAATTATAATTACATAATTGAATTCTCTATCGTCAGCTAGGCAAAGACGGAAGTAGTTGCCAGCTTAGAAATCATATTATAATCCATAACAATTGTATGTTCATGCTTATTCTATCACAAAAGCTTGTTGAGAGCTAATAATATAATTGCACCGTGAACTCGAACGTTCCAATTTATGTATATATATATATATATATATATATATATATATATATATATATATATATATATATATATATATATATATATATATATATATATATATATATATATATATATATATATATATGTATGTATATATATATATATATATATATATATATATATATATATATATATATATATATATATATATATACATTCATATGTTTCGGACGTATTTCTCTACTAATTTTAATCTACGTTTAATTAATATAATCATCATTTAAGTATAATTATTATTATTGCGGTTGGTTTGAAGTTATTATGACGAGCACGTTTCTAGTCTAATTATTTCACCCTCGTAGGTTCTACAGAAACTGATGAAATATTCAGTTGTATAAAGTAGAATTGAAGTTTGAATTCATATGAATAATTAGATTTCCCGTAGTTTCGATTATTTTGTTAGTAAGACTATATCGGTGCAACAAATTTGATTGTGAAAGAACACTTTATTTTCATCTTTATTTTGATATATTTCAATTGATTTGATTTGGAATCTTAATCTCATCAGGTTTCTTCCATAGTTCTCCAAAACGACATAGCTGTTTGCATATACTATGAGCATGACGCATGTATGATAATATCTGTTAGTTTGTTCACCTCAGGGACATTATTTACTATGGAAAAAGTGACCACTGGGCCAAGATAAGAATCATTCAAGCACGACTGGACAGGGTGAAATATTAGTTCATCAACAGAACCATTCGGCAATGAAATGGCCAAATGGAATGGCCTAAACAAAAGTTTATTTGATGAGGTCAATTAAATGAATCATTTCAAAATGAAGGTAGTTAGCATATAAGAAAAATGTAATGGTTCGAGTTTTTTCAAAGTAATTTAGGTAACATTAGTGTTGAGATGTTACCACCTGTAAATGAACAATTTGTAACCAAAAAATGAACAAACGAACAAAAAAAAAATCACGGCCGTCACTCAATATAACGTCACAGTCCTATATTATAGCCACCCCCAGAGGGCTGGGACTTGGATTGTATTGGGTAATATTTATCGGAACTGAATTCATTGGCAATATTTTTAGTCCTTAAGACTTTTCATTTTTCTCAAAACAAAATCCCGTAACCCACGAAATATATCCAGTTTTTCAGTTCAAAATACCGTGTCGTGTCTGACATTATTGTGAACGTCACAGTTTTCAGTTCTCCACGTGAATATCATACTTTGTTTTTTGTTGAACATTCTTTATTCAGAAGAAAAGTACATCATACAATTCACAATGTCCACAAAGCCTGAAATAGGCTTATCTGTGGGTAAATTTTAATACAAAGAAACTGTAAAAAAGTAAAAGTATAGTTATCGGGATTAAAATTATGATATAGACTACAAATAGTGTGTAGGCCTACAGGTGTAATATCAGATGTTTACAAAAAATAACCAAGAGAATCAGAGTATAGTCCTTTGGGGCTAGTTGGAGTTATTATTCCAAGTTGTAGTCGCAGTGTACGATCCCCGAATTTTAAGAGAACGAGAAGCGTATGTAAGTCTAACTCCAACTGTTTTCCATACAATACCCTCGAAGTTCTGTTGAACGATCTTTCCATCAGGCTAGATCCTTATACTTCTCTCTCATCTCTCCTCTCTTTATCTCTCTCGCCGCGATAAAAGTCTTTGTATGTCCACCAGCTGAACCGTGTTCTCTTTTGACACCACTCTTTATACCTATATAAGTGCACGCGAACTTAAATCTTATCGTGTAAACCTATAAACTGAAACACCAACATCTTTGATAGTTTCTTGGCACAATCCTTTAATCCGCAGTCGTTACATTTACTGCACTCCTAATGTGCGGCATTCAGTGTTGCCATTAAATAAAATGATGATCGTACATAAAGGCTAGCGTTATTGAGATGTAATGGCTCCTTCCATTGACGATGTGAGCGCCGTCTGACGGGGATAAGGTGATAGCTCCACGAGAACCGGAAGTAGGAACGGAAACGTTGCCATATCCGGTGGTGGGTGCAATTGTGAGACGCCGTGCCACGGAGTGTTACGGTTCCATCAATAACCTGCCACACGACATTGTATTGTGTTCGTCTGCTCTGGTTCTAGACTGTGAGGGCGGTGAGCTACGGGGGACTTGTAAGAAGTGGTGTGTGTGGGTGAGAGAGAGAGAGAGAGAGAGAGAGAAAGAGAGAGAGAGAGAGAGAGAGAGAGAGAGAGAGAGAGAGAGAGAGAGAGACTGTGTTTAAAACATTACACAGGTTTATCTGAAATTCAGTAGCTCGTCATTATTCGTTGTCAGTGTTATTTTGGAACTTTTGGATCTAGATAAGGAAGAACAATATGTTCCAAATCGGATTTCAGTGTGGATTCCATGCAGTATGATTTTTTAATGAGCGAGACGAGGTCGACTCAATCTCACCTTACTCAAAAAAAAAAGTATATTTAGGATCTCCACAGGTCAAACGTAGACACAAATTTTGTTGAAACTTGGCATACACGTACATGTGGCATCATCCTACTCGACAGGCCTACCCCTGTATAGGGCCGGCTGTACTGATTACGCCTGCGAGCGGTTGCACCACTTCTGAGGAAACTCATTTCGAATGTTTCAAAAACTCCATAGGAAAAATTCGCAGGAATAAATTTGGGAAACATATCCTCTTTCAATACATTTCTATTTTCACAGAATTTGAGCATAACATACCATACACATGAATCGGATCAGACCTTTTGCGTCACAATGTAGTTTTTCAGATTGAATTAGAAGCTTATAAGGAGATCAAAAGGTTAAATCAATTAGATCGTTCAACCATGGACCTATAATACTGCAGAATTATAAGTCCATGATGCAACGTTTTGAAAAATGAGCAACAAGTAGAAAAAAAATCGTGCATCAATTGTTTTGAAACCAAATTGAAGCAATTGCCCAAAGCTCTCCATTACTTTTCACCTAATTGGCTTATACCATTCATGCCACAACGCATATGGTGCAGTTTCCTGTTTCTTTTTTTTCTGTTAAAGGACAGAACAAGCCTGAAACTAGATTTTAACGTATCATGACGATATTTGTTTCCCTGATTTGAGAGAAAACAAGAAATTATCATCTCAATTTCAGATATTAAAATCAATCTATAATTGTCCTCCAGGACCCGGGCCTGTTCCTGAGTGAAGTGACGTAGACATATTACTCGATTCTGTTAATTTTTCTATACAAAATAGGTTATATCTACGTCATGATTCATGGTTTCTGAACGACAGAGAAAGGTATTATTATTTTCGAAATTGAGATGTTGATTTCCATTCTTCACTAGAATTAAGGAAATAAATATCGTCATTATTCAATAGAATCTAGTTTCAGGGTTGTGATGTCCTTCAAGAACTGGTCCGTCGTCAGTTTTTCAACTTCACACTCTTCTTGATTTTGGTAATATATGACCACTAGTTTTATATATGTGTCATGATTTTACATGGGGGTTCGAAATAATACGCAAACACAATTGTTATTAAAACTAAAATAAAATATATTCTCAAATTTACTTACATTGGTACATCCTATCACTCCAGCTTATACCAGTTTACTGAGGGCGATCATCCGTGATCTTTATGCAGCGTTAACAATATACACTCGTCAGTAGACTTCGATCGAGTGTAGTCGGCTTCAAAAGTAAGTTAGTGGAAAAAGTTGAGGAATGCTGACATTTCACTCAATACGCAATATTATGCGTAGTGCTGTACAATAGTCCGATGCATCAGGTGTTCTATCAAGATGCAACAACTATTGTATACCTTTCATAAAAGCACTCAAATCAATTTAGCCAAAAGCCAACCTAGATTGGAAATGATTGAGAATGAGCGCCCTACATCACAGCTCCCCTCTTAAAAAAAAGAATGCTATATCTACTTATACATTCTTTTTCAAAAAACTAAAAAACCCATAAAAACCCATACATTCTCAATTGCATTACTCAAATTATTTCATCATTCATTATGGCTTGATATTGAATAATTTGGGGATCCTGTGGATCGCTCGGCTCTTTCCCCAATCTAATACCGTTAGTCCATAATTAATCTATACTTTGAAACAGTATATTTAAAAATACGCGCCTACAGCCACAATGAAGGAAGGTAGCTCAGAACCTGTTGAGGCTTTGCTCAACCGACCTGTCAACCTTGACCTTTTATCTGAGATTGTCAAGACTCTTATGGTCCTACTTTCAGAGTAATGTACAACAAACCGTCTCCATGTACCAAGTTCATTTTTGCGGTACCCTCTTGAGGTATACACACGTGAACACACATTGATTGCCAAGACTCTTATGGTCTACATGCCTTGTACCTATTTTCAGACGGATGTACATACCAAGTTCATTGCTGCGGTACCCTCTTGGGGTATACACACGTGAACACACTAGGATACCTACATCCATAGTGGAGATTCCTGTCAAGAACAGTGTCTGCTTGCTTACCTGTCCCCCAGTGTAGATGCTATTTATCTTTCTCCTAAACCTATTTGTTATCAATTAGAATAATGTAATATAAAAATTACTTCTATGATGGCTGATCCAGGCGATCCCGTCATTTTCAATTATCATTCTATCAAATTGAAAACATATTCTTGAGATGCAAGTTTACTACTGGTAAATCAAAACATTATCATATACTTAACATTATCATATACTCGGGGTCTGTGAACTGGTTGACTACTCCTAGATAAATCCCAATCTACTTTAATTGTTACTGCTCATCAACTTGAATTGAAACTCTTCATATAATTACGTTGAATTTAAGTTGGATATTTAATACATATTATCGGAAAGATATAATCTCTTCTTATATTGATATTTAACCATTGTCTTTGAAAAACGAACATCTTTCACTGTTTTTACTGTGACCATTCACTTTTCACTCATCTTCCGGGCATCCTACTTGTACAGCTTCCGAGACTCCTGGGACACCTCAGTTGGGGTCGGTGGTCCCATTTTGGCCTCCGTCACGTGTGAAGTTCCCGGTTCGATGTTGCCACTTGTATTCGGTATGGTTGAAAGTCTCCTGGTCAAGCCGGCTTCGTTTATTCTATTCACCCTCGCCGTGGTGATCTTTCTGCTTTGGGCTCGTGCATAGCAGAAAACGCGAGCCTGATCTCGTTTCCAAACCACAATACCTAGAACACTAGAAAAAACTATGAGTGCCATGATTATGTACACCCAAAACCAGACATTGCTATTCATTGCCTTTTTTCCTTTTATTTCCTTGAGTTTAAGGAGCAAATTCCCAATCTTGAGACTAGTCTCTCTGTGGCCTGACTCACGCAAATCATTCATTATGACTGAATCAAGAAGTTCTTCCTTCAATGTCTGGTGAGTCAGTGTCTCTATTCCGAGAGGACTTATTAACGTTGTTAATTTAGGTATGGATATTTTCAAATCAATATTTACATAAATGGAAGTTTTCCCATTTGTGAAAGGAAAAATCGTAAATTCACTGCTCGATAGCAAACAGTTTGCTTTCCCGACAAGTACTCCTGTCCCTGAAATTTTATATTCTGAGTGGGTACTTGTGGAAGCATTTCCTGCTGCTCTGCACTCCTCTATCATGTTGGTTTCTTTAAATACACTACACTACACAGTAAGCACGATATCTGTAATGAATTTTGAGAGTCTGAATAAATTGAAGTGTTCCGATAGATTTTGATAACGGTACCACACTGTGACAACCTCTACGCCTACTACCAACAAAGCTAAGATTTTCTGGGTCTTAGATTATACTGGTTTTGGTTGTCACTGGTAGCGACTTCCTCAGCAATTTTCTGGAAGTAAGTGCCTTCAGGTACCCACTCTTCACCTGATACATTACAAGATGATATGTCACGTGATTCATCAACTGTTACATCTGATGAGATGTCTCCGGTGGCGTCAGCCGGTAGATCTGTCGTGGTATCACCGTGCTGATCACCTATCAACACCTCCGGAACATCCTCACCCCTGGTACTCACTGGACTGGAAGGAGGAGCTTCGTCCACTGTTATTTGTGGCAGTGCTGAAAGAGATTGTGAATTTTCTGGTGGCAGCTGCATTTGCTGCGGAGGTCCTGTCACCGATTGTTTTACTGCAGATTCTTCACTCTCTACTTCCATACTTAACTCACTGTCTCTCCTTCCACGGTCGGATCTTCCTCGACGCCTAGCCTTCGGAGGAATTTTGCGGCAAGGCTTAATTCTATTGGCATGAACAATTGTATCCTTACCGGCTCCGAGTTGAAGTTTGTAATTCACATCGCCTATGCGCTCTAGTATGGAATATGGTCCCACCCAGGGCTTGATAAGTTTCTTTGTTACTCCCTTCTTTACCACAGGCCGATGCAAATATACTAACTGTCCTACATCGTAGAATACTTCCTTCGTTCCCTTGTCATAGTACTTTTTCTGTAGGTCGGTAGTCGTTTGATTGTTTTTCCTAACTAGCTCATATGCCTCATTCAACCTATCGGCCAACTGCTGTTTCTTTTCGGAATCCTGCCTTGCTATTCTAGGCTCCATAACATCGTCGAATGGCAGTCTCATTTCACTACCAAAAAGGAGGAAATGAGGAGAAAACCCGGTGACTTCGTTCCTCGTACTCCTGTACGCCATGACAGCGTAGGGTACGAACAAGTCCCAGTCCTTCTGACTCTTATCGGTATATTGAGCTATACTATTGGTTAGTGTCTGATGTAGCCTTTCCACCCGGCCGTTCGATTGCGGGTGATAAGGCGTTGTCTGGATCTTTCTTATCTTCAGAAGTTTACATGTTTCTAACATAAGGGATGATACAAAATTTCTACCCTGATCTGTGACTAATCTTTTAGGGGTGCCAAAACGTGTAACTATCTTAGTCACGAATTCCCTAGCTATGGTTTCCGCGGTTTGATCGGGAATCGGTATGGCTTCACAATACCGTGAAAAATAATCTATGAAGGAAAGTATATAACGGTTCCCGTCCTTGGTCAAGGGTAACGGTCCCATAACATCCATTGATACCTGATCGAACGGGTACATAGTGGGTTCATGCTGACCCATCGGTACCGTTACTCGATGACCTGGTTTTCTACGAGCGCAACCATCGCACTCCAGGACATACTTCTCTATGTCCTTTAACATCGTTTTCCAAAAATACCGTTCTTTGATTATGTCTTGTGTCCTCTTTATTCCCTGATGTCCACTGAAGACGGTGTCGTGGTGGTGCTTTATGATGTCGAAAGTCATCTTTTGAGGGATTACTATCCTCCACTTACCTTCTTTCACAAAGTACAGGAGATCGTCATCATCCATTCTGTAATAACGGGCAGCGTCTGTGCCTATCCCTTCGATAAGCTCGATGCAGAAAGCGTCTTGTTGCTGTGCTTGTAATATAACGTCCCGGCTCATGAGTGGAACATATATTTCGTTTTGAGCAACAACATTCACCTGACGGCTTAATGCATCGGCATTGGTGTGCTTCTTACCTGGCTTATGAGTAACCGTGAAATCAAACTCTGATAATCGGATTGCCCATCGAGTTAGCCTTGAAGATGGATCCTTCAGGCTGAGAAGCCATCTTAGAGCAGCGTGGTCTGTCAGCACTTCGAATTTTCTACCATACAAGTAGCATCTAAAGTACTTGGTAGCCCAAACCACTGCTAGAAGTTCCCTTTCGGTGGTACTGTAATTTGTCTCCGCCTTATTTAGCTGACGGGACGCGTAGCAAATGGGTCTTTCCTGCCCATACTTACGTTGAGATAATATCGCGCCTATAGCAGTACCGCTTGCATCCGTCGAGAGTATAAAAGGTTCATTGAAATCAGGATAGACAAGTATTGATTCGCTACATAGAAAGTTTCTAAGCTTATCGAAAGCTTCTTGTTGTTCCCTCTCCCATGAGAACCGTTCACCCTTCCGCGTGAGAGTTGTCAAGGGCTTGGCAATATCCGCGAAGTTAATTATGTACCTTCTGTAGTAACCTGCGAGACCAATGAACGCCTGTACATCCTTTATACACTTCGGCACTGAATAGTTCTCAATAGCGCTAAGCAATCTAGGGTCTGGTTTTATTCCCTCTTTTGTCACTACATATCCTAAGTAGTTGACCTCATCAACAGCAAAAACACATTTATTCGGTTGAATCTTCAAATTAGCTTCTTTCAATCTACAAAATACCTTACGCAAGCTCTCAACGTGCTTCACTATTGTAGGACTATATACAATGATATCGTCTAAATAGACCATGCAGTCTATACCTTTTAACCCTATCAGGACCTGGTCCATTAGTCTGCTAAATGAGCTAGGAGCTCCCACCAACCCGAAAGCCATCCTGTTGTAATGGAAGTGCCCTAAGTTGGGTACACTAAAACCTGTTTTTTCCTTATCCTCTTCTCGGATCTCTATCTGATGGTATCCGGACGCCAAATCTAAAGTGGTAAAATATTTCCCTGTTCCTAGATGATCTAAGGTATCTGTAATGTTAGGCAAGGGGTATGCATCACCCTTGGTCACCGCATTAAGACCTCTAAAATCTGTACAAAACCTCCATTTCGGGGTTCCATCAGGGCTTTTCTTCGGCACTATCACGATTGGTGCGCACCAAGGTGAGTCCGATCTACTTATGACACCTGACTTCAACATGTCCGTTATGTGCTCTTTAACTATTCCTGTTTGGGTCTGGGGGAGCCTGTACATAGCTTTTCTAATCGGTCTGGCATCACCGGTTTCTATCTTATGCTTAATTTTACTAGTACATCCAATTGTCTCCCCTTGGTCATGAAACAACATCTTGAACTCCTGAAGAACTGATACTATCATGTCCTTGTCCCTCGTTCCAAGATGCTCAAGCTTCTGATGAATTAATTCCTCAAACTCATCATCAACTTTGGGTTTACCGACTCCTGCCGTAACCCTGCTTACCTTGTGAATGTGTTGATTAGCTTTGAGGCCCTCTGCAGTCCCAAGTAGCAGATTTCTCTCTAACTTTACTTCCTCTAAGCTCGTATTCACAACTTTCATCATGACCTCGTTGTTTGACTGTCTGTCAGTGACAACACGAGCCACCAACACTCCGTGTTTTCGTAGCTCCACTGGTTCAACAACCAGTTCTCTCGGAATAGCTCCACCACCTTTGTTTTTTAACCTACCAAACACGATGCACTCACTACGTGCAGGTAGTATCATCTCTCTAGCGTTAGAAATACTCCATTCACCTGGAGCAGCATCATTCAACTGCTGGGCACTCCCCAAAACTCTCTCCTGCACTTCTTGAGCTGACACTGAGGTGATCAATCCCGTATCAGGCTCTTGTGGCGATCGTCGAGACTTCGGATAAGGATTATGTCCTGGCGGACGTCCCTGGGTGCTCTCAGACTTAAAATTATATGATACTTGTCCATTAGCAAATCGTAGCTCTTCCCGTGCTAAATCGATGATTGTTTTCCTACTCTTGAGGAAATCAAGGCCTAAAATTCCAGCGTGTTGCATGTCCATGTTGGCAACATGGAAAATACATTCGTGCTCTACGTCGCTCAATACAAACGTAACTAGTTTGGTACCTAATATGTCTATGTTACTTCCGGTTACGCCCCTGGCAGTCGTAAGACATTTTTCAAGTGTGCCAGACCCAATGCATGGACGTAATATTGATATAGTAGCTCCGGTATCCACAATGAGCTGGTGGATTTCACCGTCGATTATAACATCTAATAATAATTCTCCTACCGCTTGGTTCCGTACGTTGGGCACTAGCACTGACTCTGTCTTGACTGCCATAAGTTCGACGGTCGGGCTTTCGACGAACTTTACGCGTTTGGGTTATCACCCTTTGGCTTACCTTTCTTACTCCAGCAATCCGTGGCAAAATGACCCTTTCTTTGGCACTTGTAGCAGACCTTGTCAACTCTGTACCCCTTTCCTGATGTTGGTTTTCCCGTTGTCACCTGACCATAAGGCTTGCTGCTGCCTTTCTTGCTATAGCAGTCTTTCTGGGTATGTCCTACCTTACCGCATGCAAACAAGTATATCATTAGGGATAACAACGGTACAGTGCTTCGACGAAACCGAAGGTTCTTACAAGAGTCGCAGAATCCACCACCTGAGTATAAACCACCAACTGTTGATGTGCAAAGTACGAATAGAGAGTCTGATGAAGATCTGGGTTTTGATGCAATTCAACCGAAGAGTCACGGACAGCCTACCGGCTTACCTAGGCCTGTAGGTAGTGATGATGTACCCCCAAATAATGTTAGGGAAACCTATGTTACCACTAGGTGTGGCAGGACTATCAATAAACCTGCACGTTATAAAGATTAAACAAGAGGAAGGAAAAATGTACATTCAGAATGGTTACAGATTAATGTACAGATTCATTTGTGTTGGTTAGTCAATGAAGAATATTTGTAAGTGAAGACATAGTGAAGAGATGTAGCATATTATGTATCTAAGACAATCTTGTTATGTAACCATGGTTATCAGGTAACCATGGTTATGGGGTAACTATGGTTACCATTGTTAGAGATACATTGTTAGACATTAAGTAGTCCTTCTTAAGAAGATTAAGTATTATATTGTGAATCAATAACTAATTAATAAAGATATTATATATGTGTACAATGGTATTAATTACTATTTATAAATACAACAATAGCCACCCCCAGAGGGCTGGGACTTGGATTGTATTGGGTAATATTTATCGGAACTGAATTCATTGGCAATATTTTTAGTCCTTAAGACTTTTCATTTTTCTCAAAACAAAATCCCGTAACCCACGAAATATATCCAGTTTTTCAGTTCAAAATACCGTGTCGTCTCTGACATTATTGTGAACGTCACAGTTTTCAGTTCTCCACGTGAATATCATACTTTGTTTTTTGTTGAACATTCTTTATTCAGAAGAAAAGTACATCATACAATTCACAATGTCCACAAAGCCTGAAATAGGCTTATCTGTGGGTTAATTATAGGCCTAATAACAAAAAAACTGTAAAAAAGTACAAGTATAGTTATAGGGATTAAATATGATATAGACTACAAATAGTGTGTATACAGGTGTAGTAGCAGATGTTACAAAAATAACCAAGAGAATCAGAGTATAGTCCTTTGGGGCTAGTTGGAGTTATTATTCCAAGTTGTAGTCGCAGTGTACGATCCCGAATTTTAAGAGAACGAGAAGCGTATGTAAGTCTAACTCCAACTGTTTTCCATACAATACCCTCGAAGTTCTGTTGAACGATCTTTCCATCAGGCTAGATCCTTATACTTCTCTCTCATCTCTCCTCTCTTTATCTCTCTCGCCGCGATAAAAGTCTTTGTATGTCCACCAGCTGAACCGTGTTCTCTTTTGACACCACTCTTTATACCTATATAAGTGCACGCGAACTTAAATCTTATCGTGTAAACCTATAAACTGAAACACCAACATCTTTGATAGTTTCTTGGCACAATCCTTTAATCCGCAGTCGTTACATTTACTGCACTCCTAATGTGCGGCATTCAGTGTTGCCATTAAATAAAATGATGATCGTACATAAAGGCTAGCGTTATTGAGATGTAATGGCTCCTTCCATTGACGATGTGAGCGCCGTCTGACGGGGATAAGGTGATAGCTCCACGAGAACCGGAAGTAGGAACGGAAACGTTGCCATATCCGGTGGTGGGTGCAATTGTGAGACGCCGTGCCACGGAGTGTACGGTTCCATCAATAACCTGCACACGACATTGTATTGTGTTCGTCTGCTCTGGTTCTAGGCTGTGAGGGCGGTGAGCTACGGGGTACTTGTAAGAAGTGGTGTGTGTGGGTGAGAGAGAGAGAGAGAGAGAGAGAGAGAAGAGAGAGAGAGAGAGAGAGAGAGAGAGAGAGAGAGAGAGAGAGAGAAAGAGACTGTGTTTAAAACATTACACAGGTTTATCTGAAATTCAGTAGCTCGTCATTATTCGTTGTCAGTGTTATTTGGAACTTTTGGATCTAGATAAGGAAGAACAATATGTTCCAAATCGGATTTCAGTGTGGATTCCATGCAGTATGATTTTTTAATGAGCGAGACGAGGTCGACTCAATCTCACCTTACTCAAAAAAAAAGTATATTTAGGATCTCCACAGGTCAAACGTAGACACAAATTTTGTTGAACTTGGCATACACGTACATGTGGCATCATCCTACTCGACAGGCCTACCCCTGTATAGGGCCGGCTGTACTGATTACGCCTGCGAGCGGTTGCACCACTTCTGAGGAAACTCATTTCGAATGTTTCAAAAACTCCATAGAAAAAATTCGCAGGAATAAATTTGGGAAACATATCCTCTTTCAATACATTTCTATTTTCACAGAATTTGAGCATAACATACCGTACACATGAATCGGATCAGACCTTTTGCGTCACAATGTAGTTTTTCAGATTGAATTAGAAGCTTATAAGGAGATCAAAAGGTAAAATCAATTAGATCGTTCAACCATGGACCTATAATACTGCAGAATTATAAGTCCATGATGCAACGTTTTGAAAAATGAGCAACAAGTAGAAAAAAAATCGTGCATCAATTGTTTTGAAACCAAATTGAAGCAATTGCCCAAAGCTCTCCATTACTTTTCACCTAATTGGCTTATACCATTCATGCCACAACGCATATGGTGCAGTTTCCTGTTTCTTTTTTTTTCTGTTAAAGGACAGAACAAGCCTGAAACTAGATTTTAACGTATCATGACGATATTTGTTTCCCTGATTTGAGAGGAAAACAAGAAATTATCATCTCAATTTCAGATATTAAAATCAATCTATAATTGTCCTCAGGACCCGGGCCTGTTCCTGAGTGAAGTGACGTAGACATATTACTCGATTCTGTTAATTTTTCTATACAAAATAGGTTATATCTACGTCATGATTCATGGTTTCTGAACGACAGAGAAAGGTATTATTATTTTCGAAATTGAGATGTTGATTTCCATTCTTCACTAGAATTAAGGAAATAAATATCGTCATTATTCAATAGAATCTAGTTTCAGGGTTGTGATGTCCTTCAAGAACTGGTCCGTCGTCAGTTTTTCAACTTCACACTCTTCTTGATTTTGGTAATATATGACCACTAGTTTTATGTATGTATATTATCCATCATTCACTTGCGGTAACAGTACGTTGATTAGTATTCGGTGGCTAGAGTCACTCTTAGAGTATTATATTTCACGATAATGTGGAGAGTGTAATGTGGAGACTGCAGAGTGTACACAATAATGGTGAGGAAAGCATTTCACAATTCCAACAACAAAATACATTCTGAAAAAAAAATAGTCGGATTAAAATGAAAGTAGTGAAATTAATAACGGAAAAGGTGAATCAGCATTGATATAGGCATAATTTTGTAACAGCTCGCTAGTTATTCTATATCAACAGCTAGCGAGACTACATGATGCTGCTCAACGACCCCACCAACAGTTGCGTTATGCGGGGGTACGAATGAGCAGATGATGAAACGATGAAGTGATGATGAGTGTGAGGACGTTTAGTTCAGTTGCCAAAGTGGTGCATTGGCTTACTGTGCTGCGGAGGGAAGTTGGGATTTCCTATGATCGATTTCAATATTTTTTTTTTCAATGTTGCTTAACGACCCCACCAACAGCTAGGTTATACGGAAGTGCGAATGAGCGGATGATAATGAAACGATGGAGAGATGATAGATGAAAGGACGTTTACAAAAACGCATGCCTTAGGCGGGACTCGAACCCACGCCCAACGGTCACTTGATTCCAATTCATATCCTGGAAAAATCATGATTTCATACAACATCCAGAGTAAAAATGATGCTTATGTCGGCGAAATCGCCGCAAAACATTCGTTATACCGAGAATAGGAGAAAACATATGGGCAAAGCATTCTATTGTTCGTTATTTCTTCGAATAACCTAGGTGGTGTGGGAGTCTTTAAACACATCATAACAAAGTAGTTTCAGTTGTTAGATTCTTTTCCCATCTAGATGATGGAGGTGCCAGTACACGAGCTCATGATGAATGAGTCCACGTAATGAACATGGCACTTCCACCAAAAAGTACAAAAAGTGAAAATCATAAATAAAACCATAAAGAAAAATTCAAAAATCGAAATCTGAAATATCCCAAGAATCAAAAACCTGAATTTATAATAAATCTGACCATCGAAACTTCAGTGTTGTTTCGTTACATGATGATCGGATATAACCTAGAGGTATGCACAATGATCATAGTTATTGTTCGCTTAACGACCCCACCAACAGCTAGGTTTTACGGGGCTACGAATGAGCGAATGGCAATGGAACTATGAAGCGATGACAAATGTAAGGACGTCTACACAAACCCATAGAAAAAATGCGTCACTCGAACCCACGTTGAACGTTGACTTTAGTTTCCACCGCTGTGCCATGGCTGACTGATCCACGGAGGGCGGCCATCGTGACGTCATATAGCGCTTTCCTCGACCGAACACGCCATTGTTAGTGTTCGAAAACCAATAGCAGGATTAGAGTCAATCCTCGTCTAAATTGAAAGTAAATCCTCCTCCTCCCTCCCCCCTACCCCCCCCCCCATACAATACACTTTTATTTGGTTGCACACGTCACGCGATAGACAATCCTAGTCACGTGGTCTTCCTGCGTGGCGTTGGTACTACCAGAGTACACACGCCATACGTTGGTAGGTCTGGAGGATGCGACAAGGCAGCCGCTATGTCACCACATGCGCACATTGTTGTTTTTGTTGTTGTTTTTGTTGTTGTTGCTAGGCAGTAACTATTCACCACATGCCGACGCTGTTGTTGTTGTTGTTATTGTTGTTAGGCAGTCTATATTCATCGCACAGTTGGTTTATATCACTACATGTAGACATTGCTGTTGTTGTTGTTGTTGTTGTTACTGTTGTTATTATTGTTCTTGGGCAGTCTACATTTATCACACAATCGGCTTATATCACTACATGTAGACATTGTTGTTGTAGTGGCACCTTAAACTACCCTCGCGAAATTACCCAATCTAACTGGTTTGACACACCTAACAGGAATCAAACTAACCCAAACGAATTAGCCTAACTTATAAACATCCTGAACTGATTCAATCTTAACTGAAACCAATCTGAAATCTACTTCCGGTCCGACGAATTAACGCAACAGCGCTGCTGTACTTCTTGCAAGTGAAAAGCTGCCATTTTGGTAGCAATGCACTGGATACCCTATCAAGTGATTTTGAATTTTTAGTTCTTCAGTTCACTACCAGTAGCGTACTTGCAGCCCGTTCAGGTTAACACAAGGTAGTTGTCACGACAATGGTAGGCTTCAACTTGCAGACAATATCCCTGTGGTGCATTCCAGTACGATTTAACACGGTTTTAGAGGGTAATTACCGGTTTTTCAATACACGTATAGCACAGGTTCAAGTTAAACCTGGGTCTATCTTGTACAGGAATGCTTCTCCAGGGGGAGTTTTCCTGTACATTCTAATCCGATTTTAGTGAAAATAATACCGGAAAACAGAAGAAAAGCGGTATCAACCCATATCAACAGCCCATACACGGCCACCTTTAATTGTGGGTTCAAGTTCATACTGGTTTTATCTTGTACAGGAATGCCCCCCCCCCCTGCTGGTGATCTATCCTTTCGCTTGAAAACGTCAGTTTCGATTGATTGTTGAATAATCAAATCAGATGAAAAACATTCGGAAGACTGACAAATACAGTTATTAGTGGATCTTGAATTACAGATCAAAATTTGACACGTAAAAATTACCATCAGGAGCACATAATACTGGTCTTGATACGCGGATTGGAATGGAATATATTTTCAAAAAACTTCTTCTCTATTAGAAAAATCCAATATCTAGTTTTATTTAGAATACATTTCACCAAAGTGACTTACATTCACGAAACTTCCATGTTACATAAATCTTTGTCACTTCTCGTTGACAAAGTATTATATTATGTAAGTATATACGTATATATATATATATATATATATATATATATATATATATATATATATATATATATATATATATATATATATGTATATGCCTATATGTGTGTGTGTGTGTTGATCAGATATTTGAATAAAAATATGCTCCATAAAAAGAGCAATTTTTTGTGTTTTTCGTTGACGTCCCTTGTAAGTTCCTTCGCACCTGGCGTTACCAGGACAGGGCTATGTGTTACAGTTTTTCATCAGCGAATGACGTGAAGAATGGGTCTGGCGTTGCGGATACTGCGTAAATATATAAGAACACTGTTATGTTTCCTTTTCTGTATTCTTTTGTAGCTCACTTCCCCAGCTTTTAGCTCGCACACAGTCGGAAGTAATGTATTACAGAGTAATAGGCCTACGTACCGTGGAAAAACACCTCCGAACCGGGCTTGTGAATATAACCGGGGCTCTCATGTACACGCAATGTGCGGCATGTGTGTACCTTTATAGTACTCTCTCTCTCTCTCTGTCTCTCTCTCTCTCTTTCTCTCTCTCTCTCTCTCTCTCCCTCTTACTTTCTCTCTAGCTCTCTCTCTCTCTCCCACTCTCTCTCCCTCTTACTCTCTCTCTAGCTCTCTCTCCCACCACCCCTCTCTCTCTCTCTCTCTCTCTCTCTCTTTCTCTGTCTCTCTCTCTCTCTCTCTCTCTCTCTCTCTCCACCACTATCGTCAAGTTCAAGTCTGTGGTTCAACAAAACTCGATCTGTTCTTCGAAATGATTGAAAAGATACATAAATTGATTGAATAGACTCAACACTGGAGTTTTTTCAATCCAAGAAACATTTCAAAATATTATAATATTTTACAGCTATTGCGTTGCCATGAAATGGGGTTAATAAACGAAATGTGAAGTAGAAAATCATATCTTTCAGTCCCGTTATTACCATTTCCAGTTAGCCTCCATATGAGATTATATGAATACAAATAGAATGTGTAACCATGGTGATAATAACTTCAAAAAGCCAGAGCTACTTACATGTTGATAATTCCATCACTCTCTAGCATAGCTATTGAAAAGTAAGAGTGCATAGAAGGTATTTAGCGATATATTATTTTTTTAGTAACTTCTGAGCAGTAAGTTGAATCAAATCTGTGATTTTTTTTTTTTTTTTTTTTTTTTTTTTTTTTTTTGGGTTTAACGACGCACTGTAATGACAGCGAAGGTCTATTGGCGTCGGATGGATGATTAATGGGGGTGATGGGATGATGAGATGAAGGTTTCCTGGTTAATGGGAAGGATAGTGGGAAGGAAGCGGTCGTGGCCGACTTATTGTAGGTACCATCCCGGCATTAGCCTAGACTACAGAGGGAAACCACGAAAAACCCCTGTAAAGATGGTCGGCGGCGGGGATCGAACTGGGTCCGAAGTTCCCGTCGCCTACCAGATCACAAGAAGCGAGCGTGCTAACCACTGCGCTAAATGTGCTGGTATCTGTGAAATGGGAGCAACACAATTCTGATACTCTCAGAATAATCTGATAATAAATTAATGACCAATGAGTCTGACATCTTCACATGTCACTCTGACACAAGACAGAGGACATTTTCACATGAGAGTTCACAACGTGGGTGAGTTCTCCTTGAATCAAATGAGAATATAATTGTTTTCAACCTAAATATGTCGTGTTTTATATAAATTATATAAATAATATTATGTAATGTAATCTAGCTTTGGGATCTTTGCTCCATAACCACTACATAATGTGCTATCTGCAAAATGATGGAAAATAATAATAACTCATGTTTATATCGAGATATCCAGATACCGAGAGCCGAGATACCGAGTTATACAGGGATGCTGAGATACCGGGATACCGAGTTATTATAAGACCGCTACATGTAGACAATGTACACGTCTCTGCAGTCGGCCTGCATGGGAAGTTTGATAAACTTGGAGCGAGGCTAAGCTAAACCGGAAACGGATATTTCGCCGCATATTTCACTTGCATCACAAAAGACCGGCAAAGTCGGTGGCTGCAGTGGCAATAATTCTACTCGAGATAAAGAGAGAGAGAGAGAGAGAGAGAGAGAGAGAGAGAGAGAGAGAGAGAGAGAGAGAGAGAGAGAGAGAGAGAGAGAGAGAGAATAGACCAAACGCCAGCCAACTGAAAACCACTACAAGTAAACCATTAGAATAACTGGGGTAGGATAATTATTTGTTTGAAAAAGTGACAATTTGAATTTTATGAGTGCTCAATTTTTTGTCAACAACATCGAAGATTGAGACGAAATTTGTGTTCCCCATTGGAAGTAATGGATGAAAGGTAAGATTGTTTGGATCGGGCACCACAAGGGCGATCTCATCACCACAAAGAACAATCAATAATAATAAACTAATTCAACAAACAATAAATCTAGAGGAAATCATTTCAGGGATGGAAAACAATTCAAACATTGACATTCTGGAGAATGTATCATTCATTCATTCTTCTTCTTCTTCTTCTTCTTCTTCTTCTTCTTCTTCTTCTTCTTCTTCTTCTCCTTCTTCTTCTTGACTTCTTGATCTCTTTTGTTTTCTTCTATTTTTCTCTGCTCTCGTATTCATTATAATATTGATAATTTCCGTCTCTTTTTTTTAAATTAGGAATTAAGAATTAAAACATTATTATCTAAAGATTGTTGAATCGAATTGTCATCCCAGCCGTGATAAAAGTTATGATGAATATTTTAGAAAATGTATATGCCAGTTGAAACATAAGATCTAAATAATGTCTTACTCGTGCATTTTCTCATTTGGGTTACTGTTAATTTCGCATTTTCAATATATTTTGAACCAAATTCATTCAAGGCATCCCGCGTCCATGGCGCAAAGTGTTCTTGCCAGGGTCATTTCACAGATATTAATGATCATACAACTTGAACAGTAAAAGATACAAATTCATCAGAGTCATCACAAGATGCAGACAATAATTTCTCAAAAATGCCAATGATTCAAATTTCATGTGGACAAAGGTAGAGAGATCATTGCATGTAACAATAACACTCGATATTTTTGCCATCGATTTTCACCTCACCGCATACCGTTACATACAAATAACATATAACATGAGGTATTAGATATTGTTTTTTTCCGTCACGTCGTTTGAGTTAAATTGAATCACTTATTCAAGAAAGGTCGTCAGTCCATTGAAAATATTCCAAGATAAATATGAAAAACTGTCCACACTCTGCTTTTTATGATATTTTTTAATGTTGATCATGATACTGGAAGATCATATCTACCTGGTTTCATCGAAACATGAAAAACCCGTGAAAAATATAAACGTACCTAATTATTGGGGTTGCAACCCTTTGGACTTATGTCCTTTCTTAAATACATCAACAATAAAATTAAAACTTACTATGAAGAAAAAAAATGGAAGGAATTGGTTGGAATTTTTTTCTCTTTCAAGTTCATTCTTATAAGTTGCAGGGTTTTTAAACCCTTTCTCACGTTTACCAGATTGGACGTCTTCGTTTATGTCCGCCATTTACAAATCAAAACGAAGCCATTTGAATGAAAAAGTTTCAACCCGAAAATTTAGTTATATTCAAGAAATGTCATAAGTCCTGGACTGAGGCCCTTTCTTGAATAACACGGTACTCTCGACCTTGCTTTGTACCATAGCGAGTATTGGGAGTGATGCCCTTTCAACACAAAATGTGTGTAAACATCCAATAATAATGATTTTGAGCAAAACTTATTTTTGCCATTTAATGGACTTATGACCTTTCTTGAATAAGTGATTCAATTCTTACTCGACGTTTCGGTCTCCATGTTGAGACCTTTCTCAAGAGTTAGTCTGGTTCAGAAGAATAGGACCGTCTCAGAAGAAAAAGACTGGCTGAGTAAGAAAGAGACTGACCACTTAGTCAGTCTCTTTCTTCTGAGACGGTTTTATTCTTCTGAACCAGACTAACTGTTGAGAAAGGTCTCAACAAGGAGACCGAAACGTCGAGGAAGAATTCAACTCACACGACGCGACGGAGAACCCAATATCTAATACATCATATTCGGGTCGCGAAAGCCTCAAACATCTCAACATAATATAGCATATTTTGAATGTATGTTATGGGTTTACAATAAGGCCTAAACTTCTCTGATACTTCTCTTATGGTGTAAAGTTGTTCCACTACAATACGTTTATCAGGAAAGTCACTGCGATCGTTTATATGTATTGTTGACACTCGAAATGTTACGCTGTGGGTAGGTTCCCATTGACTAATTTAACAAATTGGAAATAGTAATGTAACGAGTTCTGGGATATGACATAATTCATATTGAGAAAAATGAAAATTGTTCTCTGTTTTGATCTTTATCCTTCTCTTTTTTCAATGCTGCTTAACGACCCCACCAACATGCTAGGTTATACGGTGGTACGAATGAGCGGGTGATAATGAAACGATGAAGTGATGATAGGTGAAAGGACGTTCACAAAAACCCATGCCTTATGGGGGACTCGAACCCACGCCCAACGGTGACTTCAGTTACTACCGCTAGCGATAATTGACTTAGCCACCAGGGCGGCTTCATCCTTCTCCTCCTCCGAATCATAAGTGAACCTTGCAAATCAAGGTATCCAAAAAAATGAATTCAGTGTTCGCGTTCACAATTTTACACTTCATTCTCTTTGTTTTGATGTATTAAAATCCAAACTCATGTTTCCATTTTCAGGAATCGATTTCCCATCATATGAATCTTTCATAAAAAAAGTGATTCCCCCCATCTGTCTTCTTTGTCCCCATGGACTTCAACACCGGCGTAGACAGCAGAGAGTGTGCATTTTCATTAAATCCTTGATCGATTACTTATCAAGAGCTATCATAATACATCATATTACTTAAGCAAAACCGCCATCCACAGTGCAACATTTCCAGTGTTAAACTAACATATGTACGATCGCAGTGGATTTCCATCTGATCTCATCGCAGTGGAAATGCTTCACACCATTCAGAGAAGTATATACTAAAATACTGTCGATCCACAATGAGAATTCACAATAATGTGTGACTTATCAATCAGCTATATATATATATATATATATATATATATATATATATATATATATATATATATATATATATATATATATATATGTATATGTGTATATATATATATATATATATATATATATATATATATATATATATATATATATATATTATGCTATTTCGTAATATGAATATTCAAATGCTAGATTATTTCATTCGATTGAATATTTTCACTTCCGTAGATAGTTGAACTGAATTTGAATTCAAATATATAATCAACGTAGCAGATTGGTATTTAGAAACCTGCAGTTGAAAAATTACTCTGCATATTATTGATAAAAATATTGAAATCATCCCCAAAACAACGATAGGCCTACTGACAATCTCGATGTACTTCCCGAATTACTTGTTATAATACCATGGGGGATCTTCCTCATTAATAATTCATCCTCAGACCTACTTGGGAAACATATATTATATATCAAGTTTTCGATAAGAATCAAAAAATCTTGTCCATTCATATTTCACAGAATGTGACTTCTGAGAATGAAAAATCTCTTGAGGATTCCCAGAAGATCTCGGAAATTATAACCTAATTGAAATGACTGAGATTACTGAGCCAGTGAGTGACTCGATCTAATATCTGTGACTCAGTGGTTCGTTCTGTGCTGATCCCTTCCTTCAATTATTCCAATGTCAGTGTGGAGTGAGGGTCTATGCCAAGTAATGCCAATGAGATGGTCAATCCCACACATTTGAAATGCATACTTTCTATTACTTTGCTGAAATGCTATCGTTTTGTGCAGAAATGTGCGTGTTTTGTGCTGGAACGTGCTCGTTCTATGTAGAAATGTGCTCGTTTTGTGCTGGAATGTGGTGTGGAATGAATCGTTTTGTGCTGAAACGTGCCGGTTCTGTGTAGAAATGTGCTCGTTTTGTGCTGAAATGTGGTGTGGTAAGAATCGTTTTGTGCTGAAACGTGTTCGTTTTGTGCTGAAATGTGCACGTTTTGTTCTGATGGGAGAATCGTTTCGTGCTGCTACCTTTTTCATGTTATTCTACATTTAGTGCTGTGATAGGGGGATAATTTGATGGCCAGCCCCCCACATTTGAAATCTATGCTCTGCATGACGTTTCTGAAATATTCTCGTTCTGTGATGGAAATATGCAGAACGAATTTGTTAGCAGTATATTCCAGCAAATAACGAGCACATTTCAGTACATTCAGGATACAAACTCTTTCCGGCCTCATTGGAACTGTGACAGTTCGGCACGAAAATAGGTTACATTATTATAGACCTATCATATGACTCTGAAAATAATTGTATTATTCCGCTTCAGTCCTTGTCTTAGCCTTAGTTTGTCACTGATATAGGTGGGATGCTAGAATGGCCACCAGGCTGAATCTCGCCAAATAAATTCGTCAATAATAAAAATGTTATATATCATCATGTGTCTTCATATATCCTAGTAGAATTTTGTATTGACAACTCCATGATTTTGTACATGTATATGCACGTGTTGTAATGATGCATTCGCTCTTTCACATAGAAGCTAGGCCTATATTCATACGAGATTTACTTTTGTAAACCAATGAGAAAAAAGTGAATATTAAAGGCAGAGAATTAAGACACTCCAAACGTGTGAGAGTTATGGATGAAAATTGACCATTCTGTTTTGATTATGTCATTCATTTTTCAAAATCACGAGTAATGATCATTTTCATCATTCCACCAACATCCTCACTTGACCCTAGTGATTGATCGAATTTATTAATTACTTCAAAGTGATTCTCACATTTTTTGTTGAACAAGTTAATCAAACAAATAACAATAAAACGGATGAAACATGTCGAGTCAATGATGGTGCTGATAAAAACAGAAAATCACACTCTAATTAGAGAAAGTTTACAGATAATTCACTGCTCTGTCAAATAACAGTATTCAATAAACGATTCGCTTGGAGTTACCATCACGTTCCATTTTTATCATGGCTGGTGAACAAATGAAAGCACTACCATGATAATAAATCAATACTTTCACTATCAACGATGTCGTAATTGTTTTCCGATTTAATGATTTAATCAATTCAGGTTGAGTTATAGATAACTGTCTCTTGAATCACTTTCATTCATAGCATTTATTGGGAACAATGATTTTCAAAGTTTAGGTCAAGTAAGTTAGATTGTGTTATTCAGTTTAGGTTGCACTCAACAACAACGACAACAACAACAACAAATACCTCCGCATGTACGTTGATCTGATGAATAACGGCTTTCATTCGATTTGGTTCAATTACCGCTTCAAGAATACTTGATTGATGAATTCAGATTGATAACTCTTTGACACAGGATCTCTGATTTTGTGTTTCATCCTAATTTCTCGCATACAGTAGCAAATAACAATTCTAAAATGATAATTTATCGCATTTAAAATGATGAAAGAGAGAACTTAATGTTCGAATATCATCTGTTACGTCTGGTCGGATGCGTCATTCTATCCAGTACAATGAACTGCATTACGCTACAAAGAATAAAAATATGGTTTTTGTTTTCCACTCGTCTCGTCGCTATAGTGGTCTCTATTTACACGAAGCTCTCTCTCGTTTCGAACACACAAGCCCACATTTCACAATATTCAAAACGTATATTGTTTGTCGGAGGGAAATATGTGTAACGATCTTTGTTGAAAATAAATAAATTGTTCGAATGAGAAATGTTAATCGTTGTATAAACGTATAATTGTATATGCCTACATTAATGCTGGAAATGATTTGTATCATTTTCATCATCGTTCTATTCCTTAAAGGACATCACAACCCTGAAACTAGATTTTAACGAATATCGAAGATATTCATCTCCTCAATTTTGGAGGAAACTAGAAATCATCATCTCAATTTCAGAATTTTTAATCATTATTTTTTTGTCTTTCAGGACCCGGCGACCATTCTGGATCGTGACGTAGATATTATTCGATTCTGTTCATGTTTCTATATTGAATTGGTAATGCTCACTTTGTGTCGTGACTCACGGTATCGGAGGATACAAAAAAATCCATAATTTCTGAAATTGAGATGAAAATTCTGGCTTTTTCTAGAATCGAGGGAATGAAATCTTGATTATTCCTTGAAATCTAGTTTCAGGGTTGTAATGTTCTTCGAGTTGTGACGATATTTGTATATTGTATTCAATTTTGTTCACATCTTCACCATCTTCGATCTTAAGTTATCGGATCATGTTTGTGGTGCCCGGTCTTAAGGGGAACCCACCCACAGCGTAACATTTTCAGTGGCAACGTAACATGAATTATCGTAGTGACTTCCCGGATAGTCATATTATTGTAGTGTAACTGCTTCACACCATTCAGAGAAGTATTTCCATAATAAGCATTCACAGTATATTGTATGCATGTTACATGTTATGTGTATGTAACTATATATACACATGTGGGGTGGGAATCTATTGCAAAATATCGAATGTTACTGTTACACATAAGGGTGATCTTTCCACCTTTGTTCTTATAAAATCTGATCAATCATCACTCTAGACAAATGTCATCATCTCATGATGTATTTGTCAAGTTTGTATCTTGCACTGTCGAAGTTTTATGATCATTCATAACTCATCTGTGAAATCACCCTGGCGGGAACGTTTTGCCCTCTGAAGACTGGGACGCGTTAACGTTCCCATCTTGGCGTGTTTATAGTCATTATTAAGCGACAACGACGTTGCGTCAAGTTTATGAAGATTAAAAAAAAAATGAAGACAAATCATCATAAAACATGACAAAGGTGTGTAGAGTTTCGCTCATCATACAACGCATCCATTTCGCGTTTGCCTAGTAGGCCTATATATTCACACAATAATACTGATTATATCTCATTAATTTAATTTAAAGTAGTGGAATACACTTGAATTGAATTATATTAATTTTAACCATTGAATGCATTGAGGGGTCAGTGGTTATAGTTGGGCCTATCATATGACTATTGAGGGGTCAGCTGACTCCCCTGACTCCCCCGGCTTCGCCGTCCATGGTAACTGCAAAACAATCAAATGTATACGAATAATGGTAACGATCTCTTGTTTTTGACTGATGGAATTCGATCTTCAATTTTCAATTCCAATTAAATATTCGTCATGAATCATATTGGACGTCTCCACTCGTATTCATTTCAGGGAGAACAGAGAAATGTCAGGACAACCAACAATAATTGTTTCTTCAATTTACATTTTTACGCACTCTAACAATATTTCTAAATTGTGTTGTAATCAATTATTCATTTATTCATCCATTCATTCATTTCCATTCTTCTTTCAAAAGAATTTCATGGAGATTTTCACAACCAGTTAGTTTCCTACAAAACTATATATAATATATAATATATAATATATACAAAACCAAAAAAATCTCATGTACTGCGAACCCTACCTTATATTTTCATTCTTCAGACTGTCATATTTGTGATTTTTTTCAACTTATTTCAATCAATGTAACTACGAATTTCATCAACACAATGCACGACGTCGTGAAGACCTACTTGTGCACAAATATAATGCTGTATGAGAAAGGACCGCAATATTCAATGTCACGTTTTTACAACAAACTACCATGCATAGTTTACATGAATATACAAATTCTTGTTAGAAAATATGTTCTCGATTTTTCTTGAAAAGCCGTCCCCAATGAAATGTTCTGTGACACCCTTGGATACAACACCATTACGGATAAGTCATGATAATTATAGACGACAGTGTGCAAATAAGGCAATGCGGTATAATACTGAACCACAATCGCATCTGTTAGAAACAAGAGAAACATCAAAGCCTAAGCGTTAGCGATGCACAGAAGAACTGGGATTGGAATGCACTAGCACTAAGAAGAAAACAGTAGCCCTGAGTTCCTGCGTAAGGCAATCAAATGTCAACCAACGAGGGCAGAAATATAGCAACTACTACTAATAATGTTAATATTAGTAGAATTATATCCGAAATAAGGGTAGATCAAAAAATGTTTTCGAGATTACTCATCATTTCTGTAATCACGTTTCCAGACACGTTTTAATCCCAAAAACAATAACGCCATCTCCACACCATCTTGACCTTGAACTCATTAATTAATCACCTCCTCCACCTTCGTCGCCAACTATCCCCAAGTCTCACTTCATGGTGGCCTGTTTATTTGTCACATTCCGATGTACGCCTCGTTTCATTTGGAAATAAAATGTGACGATTATGTTTTAAATTGTGTTTTGTTTGTGTGAGACACTTGATACATGTCTTGTGTATGCCCCTCTGATACCTATTATAGGCGGTGCGTCTTGTTGCGTCGCGTTTGGCAGGGCGACAAGAAAGCATCCGACGCGAATCAAATGCGTGGTTCTTCAGACAACAGCTGGGTGGAAGTACGCTGTCTTGGCGGCCAGCCAAAATGAGACGTACGCTATCTATTATTTACTTACCAAAACATACTTTAAAATATATATATATTTTCATCTTCTAAGATTGTTGAACATTGTTTTTAGTTTGTTGATAATTTATTGTTGGAATTGAAATGGGAATGGATGCACGAAACAGTGGAGATACATGAACGTAGTTATTTGCGTGGGAGCGAAGATGAGTTGAACACATTCGGTCTGTTAATCTAATTTTAATTCTATGTAATTAATTACTATTTCCTGACACTTTTGGAACAATTTCTTTGGAGAAACGATTGTCAAACTGATGCGACATGCTTCTACACGCGAGGAAAATTGAAATATTCCTGAATATTTGGGTGATGAGGGAATGCCACTGGACATTTATATGAGTCCAAAGCTGTTTATTAACAATTGAAATATGTGGTAATAAATGAATAAGAAAATGGATAATGAGTCTCTGCGATAACTTCCAAACTGTGATCATTGTAAATTGCAAATTAGAAGGCAAAATACATTATATTCCCTTCTGTTCGAGCACGTTTTGAACTTCAAAAATGATCTCGTCAATTTCTTGGTAGCAAAATTGTCTCTGCGGAAAGTTCTAGTATCACACTTTTCCCATGTTTTTGAAAATGTACATTAAAAACTAAACAAGAAGCTATTTTCTCCAATGAAAACTGAGAATGACACGATAGGATCGTTTCAGGTCCTCTACGAACAAAAAAACAATAAAATCTTCGTCCCATTACCGTAATATTGTTTAAAATCAATGGTAATTCGCCGGACCAGATTCACTATTAGTACCTCAACTACAGCTTTCAAAACATCGAATGCTATAAGCGCTGCGACAAATGTCCGCACAATAACCACAGTTTATCCAGTTGCTGGGCGAACGTCATCTCGGCATACGTAGATGGCATCATCCCATTTCAGTGTAATCCCGTTTCATCGACTTTGCTGTAAATACTGTAAAATGAGTCGATGAACAGGGATTTCGATGAATCGGTATTTCACTAAAACGGGATTTCGATGAAACGAACACGTACGACATTGGCTAAAAGTCGATGAAATGGGATCTCATCACTGAAACGGGATTTCGATGAAGCGGAATTTCGATGATACGAGACAGTCGATGAATCGGGATTTCGATGAACTGAGACAGTCGATGAAACGGGATTTCACTGAAATGGGACGAAGTCTACGTAGATCAGTTGCTAACGAGCTCGCTTCATGTTGTCCAGATTAGGGGCATATCGGACCTTGGTTCGACCACAACCATCGTTCATCTGTCCAGGGGTTTCCTTGGATACCCTCCGTAGTCTGGGCTAATGCCGGGATGGTTCCTGACTCACGACCGTTTCATTCCCACTATCCTTCACATAAAAAACATCCACCTCATCACATATCGTTTTTGTTGAATTTATTTATATTCGGTTCACCGACGCACTGATGAATGAGATATCGGCATCGGTGAATGATGTGTGAGATAATGGAACGATACGATGATTTTACTATATGTTTTTGAATAGTGGGAAGAAGTTGGTTGTGGCCTGTGGTTCTTTCAGTATCGACCTGAAATACAGAGGAAAACGACGGAAAACTATTGTCAAGATGGTTGACCATGGAGGGAATCGCACCATGCTAGTAAGAATTTTTCTGCAAGTTGATTTTATCAAATGGAACTAAGAACAAGAATTGAAAATCACAACATTTGTGTGAATAATTTATTTTGTTTCTGTGGTCAATTAGGAAAAAAATCATCCCAAGCCATAACCCTGCACTTGAATTAACATTTGATAGTTACTGTCGTGGGGTTAACAACTCCTGAAATCCGTTGTACTCTTGCCATGAAATCCCATTGAAATCCCTAAAATCACTTGAAATCCCATTGAAATCCGTATGAAATCTCTTGAAATCCTCTGAAATCGCTTGAAATTTCTGAAATCACCTTAAATCAGGTGTAGACCAAATATTTGAGTTGTAAACCCTTCGGTAACTATGCTAAAAAAAAGTAATTGCGTCGGGAGTCGAACCATGTACCCTCAAAACCTGAGGCAACTGTGGTAGGGCCTACCAGTAGTACCACACAAAGACGACTGCCTAGCGCTATTTCGGCACGGGGCGGTTACTGAGTCATAACGTCTTAAATGTTAGCGTTTACATTGGTCACTTTTAGTCACTTTCAAAAACCGACTTGCAGGAAAATTCTCTACCCTCTATCACATGCATAACGGTTCATAGCGTGCTAGCTACTCGACCACTTCTCTTGGTCATATCAGTATCTCAAAAGTCATTCATTGCATGTCAATAGATCGTATTTATAATCCAAGTGCGTCGTTAAACCTAATGGTCAACGAACGAACACCATCACTCCTGGATGCCAGTATAGCTATGCTGTTAGAAATGTCGGATTGTCACAGTCGATCTCGACTTGACTTGTGACAATAGTGGTATTATTCTCGTGACGTCACACTCCACTGACGTCACGGTCAGATGAAAGAGTTCCAGTTCAGCCGCGCGGAACCGACGTCCGAATCGTGCTGTTCAGCCTAATGCAACGCCGGACATCGCTCGACGAATACTGAACAGAAAGTCGAACTTTAAACTTTCTCCGGGCTGACTTTCCTTTTGCCCTGAGCCGAGGTGAAATATACACTCTATTTCACGTTCAGGGGGACCTACCCACGGCGTAAGATTTTCAGTACCAATGTGATAGAATATTTATTTATTTGTCATTCAAAATCCACGTTACAAAAGTATAGGGTAAAATTATTATGTTTGATAGGATGTGCAGACAATAACATATGAACGATCGTATAAGTGACTTTCTGGATGAACATATTGTAGTGAGACTGCTTCACATCATTCAGAGAAGTAACTCATAAAATACTATTGATACATAACTAGGAAAACGCCATATATGCGTTGTTAGACGAGCGGATAGTAATAGTATGGGTAAAACTGGGTAAAAACTGCTTCGAGTGGTACCGTACCAATTTAGTACATTTTATGTTTTTTCTTCAAAATGGCTAACCCGATCAAGTGATTCACAGAAACCCATGACTATAAGCTTAGCTCTAATTCACGGACTCCAGTTTCCAATGCAAAGCTTCACTGCCCCAGCTAGTCGGGTATCGTTTCTCGCTTTCTCCAATACGAAAACGCAACGACTCACTGTACACGTGCGTTGATGTATCGCAACCACCGAGCGTTACTGTAAATGTATGGTAGAGACGTGCGATCGGAAACACCAGCCTGCGTTGTGAGAAAGATGGTGGAAGAATTGAAGTAGAATTGTGAGATAAGGAATTGTCTCGTGGTATAGAAAAACAAAGACACTTCAAAGGAAAGTTTGTAGTGGAAAGCTTATACAACTACAAAGGAAACCATCTGCACTCGCGTGATTGGTCGAAAGCAAAGAAGGAATCGGAGAATATGAAAATAATTAAAATATAACATAATCTGTTGAATCGCTTTGATATCCTCATTGAATCAAGCATTTCATCAAGCACTGTGTATGGAATGATTTATAATTATTAAATCTTATTTATTCATCTGCAAACGAGTGTGGTCACAGACAGCCGATTATCATTGTTATTAATTCGGAATATTGAACCCATACCAATTCATATTCGGAGGGAACAACCAAGACTTGCTGATTATGAAAGTCCTTACTAAATCAACATCAATCTTAATTGAAGAACAATGATTGTAGAATGATCCGAAAAGAAACATCATCAGAAGAAAAATTTGATTTCAGAAGAAATCATCTGGATAAAATCTGCTGTCGGTATGCATGTTCGTAAGGGGGGAGGGGTAGAGGGGGGGCGCTTGCTCTAGTACACCGAAAATATCGTTCCCCGTGAACCATGAACACAGAAATAATTATTTTAAAGGGTGACAAGGAAAGAGTTTATGGACAAATCAGGGTGGAGTTTCGATTTTATATTCAGATTGTGGGAGACTATGTATCTCGTTCCCCTATTACCAGAATAGTATACTTTTATGTATGAAAATATCGTTATTTCCGGTGTTTGGTTCAGTTGGGCTAGGATAATTAACCTAAGCTGACCTGAAACTATCCTTCACCGATAATAACTATACACCGATCGGTGAAAGATATTTTCATACATGATGGTAATAATATGTTGGTGAATAGAAATAGTCTCCCACTTTCTGAATACAATATCGTAACTCCACCCTGATTCGTCCTCCCACGAGTGTCTCGCCTCCTAGTATACATGCAGTCACCCTGTACAATTACTTATCCGGTGTAAGAGATGTTCGGTGTACGATATTTTCGTAATTAATAAATTCGTAATTTTCTCAATTAAAGGTTCCGGTTCTGGTTCCAGTTCTACGTTTAAAAAGGTTCTGGTTCCGGTTCCATAGTGTGAATAAGGGTTCCGGTTCCGGTTCTCGACCAAACTGGCCACACGCTCTGATCGGTTATGTTTGGTGCATTACTTAGAAGTTATACAGCTACGAGGGCACCGCCATAGAACGATTGTCAGAGAGGTGTGTTCCTTTATGGAGGCATATGCTCAAATGTCAATGTATTTTCCCCCAACAAAATCATGGATACAAAATGAATCAACGGTCGTTTTCGGAACAATAATGTTTGGAAAAAACAAGTTATAACTGAAAAGTTATAGACAAAATGAGTAAATAATAAGTCTGAATCAGGTATTGAGAACCTTTATGGAACCTTCATGGAACCGAAAAGAACCCAAGATTTTCAGGGGTTCCGGTTCCGGTTTCGGTTCTTGGAAATTCCGTGGGCTATCGTATTTCGGGGCCGGTTTAGATGAGATGAGCCGTACATTGGTGGGGGAGATCTGTGGAAGTCGAGAGGAGAGTGGGCGATAGGAGGAGAAAACATGAGAGTCGAAAGGGATTTTCTACGTCTATTTGATTGGAACAATACTACACAATTGGTTCAAGAGTCCGACTGGAAGAAGCGATGTTCTCAATCACAAACAAGTGTATAAGTCGACCGAGTGCCACGTCACACAGTCTGTGGCTGGAACAATTTAGTACTATGTACTTTAATACTCTGAAACCTTTATGTGCCCAATAATTGATCTTCATCGTATGCATCCGTTTATAACATCGCTCAGTTATTATTATGTATTTTCTGCAACCATCTAGGCCCTCACATATATATATATATATATATATATATATATATATATATATATATGATGAAAAATTATTTTTCATGGATATAGTTAAATTAGTGTTTTGAATGAGAAACACCCAATACAATATAGGTACTATGCATATTGTATTGTGTGTTTCTTATTCAAAAAACGACTTCAATTGTCCATACATATTCATATTTTATCACATAATGAGTCGTTTGAGTCTACGAGATAACAATATATGCCATATATATATTGAGTTTGAACATTTTCGAGGTCCTCACGCGTGTGATTGGAACGAAGAGATTGCCTGGAGATAGACTCATGAAGAAACGTCAAGCTCGTCATTAAATTAGAATGATTTTCGATTTTGATTTCTCTCAGTGTTTTAATCATACGCGTGAAATCCATACAAATGTTCAAATATAGGCCCAATACTGAGCATGAAACTTCGGGAATCCAATCCCAATTATAATAGTTGACCTATATATAATTTCTCCGAAATGGAAATATTTTCAAAATCACGTTTTTACTCTGGAAACAAAACGATGGAGAGCCATCGAGAAACATCACCAGAAAAAGTTGATCAACGAGTGACACGGATTGAATAATGAACAAATTACAACAAATAGAGCAAGAAGTTAGTGAATTATTAGTTTCAAAAACAAGGTGTGTGTATACAACTTCCCATTGCATTTCATGTAAACAAACATCTCGCCACTGACAACAAACTCGCTGAGTTTTTCTAGTTTCCAAACAATTCACCCCGCTAATTCAACTATTGACATATTCCTTTGTTGTCTCTATCGTCAGCTGAGTGCTTCCCACCTTTCACATACATTATCATCATATCACATTATGCGGTTTGTTCTGCTCGGAGCTTCATGTCGATACAGTCCGCTATAAACTGTGGGCGCTGCTGTCAAGATAAACGCGTATTCATTTAAGTCTGTGTGACAACGACAGACGAAAAGATGTAAACTCTATCTGACGGCTCTGGTTCGTCCCTGCCTTTTGGTTGCTCCAGAAGCGGGGGCTGGAGGAGGGGGGGGGCGGGAGGTTGAATGGGCCAGTGACACGTTTCACTCAGGCCGCAGAACAAGAGCTCACAGATAAATCCCCAGAAGATGTAAAGAGAATGATAAATCGTCTGAAATGTACGTTGAATAAGGGATCACTTAGTTTTTGTTTTTTTTTCTCGCCCAGGTTTCGAGTGTCAGTACAGGGTGAGTGTGGGTGTGTATGTGGGTGTTTTTTTCGGGAGTAGTGTTTCAGGATACAAAATATATCAACATTCGTGTGTTTGGTTCACTCTCAATACCAATGCTGGTAATGTCCGGATATATCACAGTAACGGTTTTTACTTATAATGTGTTCAGGACTTTTGGAAACTGGAATACTTTTATCTGCGGCGGAAAAGTGTGTACAGACTTCTCAGTCCTGTTGAAATTGAAACTAAGATGGGGTGGTAAGATCGTCCTTGTGGTGCCCCGTCCAAACGATCCTACCTTTCATAATTAGCCTTAATTGGGAAAACATGATTTTGTTTCAAGTTTCGATGTTATTTAAATGAAAATGATACAGAATTCGGAATTTCCGTACAACTTTAGCGTATATGTAATGCAGTGTGAAAATGGCAATCATTCTTGATTACTCATAAGTTTAATGCAAAGTTCAGAATACGTGAATTGTAATCACTTTAGCGTCGTATACGAGCCAGGTTTTCGATTGATTAAATCACTATTAGTTTATGTATGGGAAAGCCATGTGACACCAAGGGCGATAACAAATTTATTCGATAAGATTGTCGCTTCATTTACCAACAATCAGTTCTTCAGAGGAGCATACCATCAGAGTAACATTCTCAATGTTATTGTAGTATATGAACGATCGCCGTGACTTTCCGTCTGAACATGTTGTAATGAAACTGCAATTCCCACCATGCAGAGAAGTAGCTCATGAAATAGGTCGATCTGAAGTAAACATTCAGAATATGGTCCATGTTATTTATATGTAACGGTACGCTGTGAGATAAAATCCGATGACAAACATATCAAGTGTTACAGTTACGCACGAGTGATTTCTATTTTTGCTGTTACGAATTTGAGTAATTAGTATTTTTGACAAATATTGTCTGCATCTTGTGATGTATTAGGTAATTCTGTATCCTGCACTGTAAACGTATAATCATTTATTTCATAATATTTTTCATAATATTATTTCATAATCATTTATAGATGTGAACTCATCCCGGTGAGTACTTTCTGCCCAATGGGGATAATTGAGACGCCATATAAAGTCGGAACTACGTTATGGTGGGATATCCATTCCTTTATTTATTTCGAATTCGATTATCATTGCTCACAAATATGTGATTATATACATTGCTGCCTGATACGTAAAATCAAATTTCCAGGAAAATATATGAAGTCAAATTTCCAGGAAAATCAATCGTTCGATTAGCGCCATCTTGCCGCCCCCGTGGCTCAGTCAATCATCGCTAGCATGTAGAACTGAAGTCAGGGGGTCGGGCTCGAGTCCCGTTTGAAGCATAGGTTTTTGTGAATGTTCGTTCACCCATCATCACTTCATCGTTTCATTATCACCCGCTCATTTGTACCCCCGTATAACCTAGATGTTGGTGGGGTCGTTAAGCAGCATTGAGAAGAGCGCCATCTTGTTTTTATCTCATGTGGCCAAATAAGGGTTTATTCGGTGATATTAGGACCAAGAAGCTATTCGGTCACTCCAAATAATTATCAGCTTTTTTTCACGGCGCTCTCAATATAGACCTACAAGACTGTTTGTATCAACTTGCAGTGAAGTTTTGTCTTTAAGAGATAAGTCTATTGTTGTAGAGGAAATTAGTTTCAGAGTTCTTTCTAAAACTGGAGATTTTTTCCTCCCCACATTATATTTTCAAATTTATTATTTTGACTTTTGATTTTCACAGTATGGATAGTCCTAACTGGCGATCATCAGATGTGATATATTCCACATATTCCATATTGTATTTTATAGCTCAACTTTCCATATATTATTATATTTTATAAATTGCTTTTGAGCATGATTTGTGATATCTCATTTGAAACAAAATGGATGAAATTCATATTGTAGGCCTATGTGTGATATTCAAATCGATATTCGACATTCGATTATTTGCTCTTTTTTTTTTAATGCTGCTTAACGACCCCACCAACAGCTAGGTTATACGGTGGTACGAATGAGCGGGTGATAATGAAAGGAAGAAGTGATGATAGGTGGAAGGACATCTACAAAAAATCATGCCTTATGTGAGACTCGAACCCACGCCCAACGGCGACTTCAGTCACTACCGCTAGCTTGATAATTGACTGAGCCACCGGGGCTGGTTTTAAGATTCTCTGTATTCCTAATGCAAGTTCTTATATGATATCTAGCTCATCTTACAACGCATATGCTATATTTCCCAAGCATATAGCCTACACCTCACTGAACATTTGAACTCGCCTCATGCTTAATTATTCCTGTCATGTAGATTCCTGCCATGCACATCCCGTGGAGCCGTGTATGATCACGGCCCGTGTAAGATCACATCCCATGATCGCGTCAGACGCACATTACACCGACAGTTGATTGTACATGGAGATAGCAGCACAATCAACAATACATCTACCGGAGCGCTGCTCTGCTCGCAACGTCAAACGGAGGTACTAGTATCTCCAAACTGGTATCCACGAGAGAAAAACGTCTACCATCACAAACCAACACTTATATAACGGTTATATATGTATGTTGATGGTGTTTCGAGCTTCTCTGATCATTCAGGTCGATATTTACAATCAGAAACACATCTACATCTCTGAGAAACGTTGAATGTTTACAGCTACATCGAGGTTCTTAACAATAGTTCGTATTTTATTGAATTGCCAGAAGAAACTATACTTCTTCTATTGATAACATCTTGCTTCAACTTGAATGGCCTAACGCTTGAGGAAGACGCAGTTGTATTTCTTATCGCAAGCCTCGTCCTGAAAAAAATAATACAAAAACAAAAACATAATATGCAAGATAATACGCTGAAAAAAATTGCACAGCTCTACAAATTTAGCAGCCGCTATTCATCGGAGCATCAGTCTATGGCACCATATGAGGACGTTGCTGTTGTTGTTGTTGTTGCGAGCAGCCTGAACTGACCTGATACAACCCGATCTGACTGATTCAATCAGCCCAACCCAACCCAAATTAACCTAAACTGACTAACCTTACAAATGAACATCCTACTAATCAAATCCGAACTGAAACCAATCTAAAATCCACTGCAGGACTGACATATAGCCACATAGATACAAATATATAAATATAGGCTATATATATATATATATATATATATATATATATATATATATATATATATATATATATATATATATGTATATATAGGCTATATATATATATATATATATATATATATATATATATATATATATATATATATATATACATACCGGCACATGCAGCGCAGTGGTTAATGCGCTCGCTTCATGTGATCCGGGAGGCGAGGGGAATTCCGAACCTAAGTCGATCCCCGCCGCCGACCATCTTTACAGGGGTTTTTAATGTTTTCTCTCTGTTAGTCTAGGCTAATGCCGGGATGGTTCCTACAATAATTCGGCCACGACCGCTTCCTTCCCACTATCCTTCTCATTATCCAAGAACCTTCATCTCATCATCCTATCATTTCATTAATCATCCATCCGACGCCATTAGATCTAAGTTATCATAACAGTGCGTCGTGAAACCCAATATGAATGATGATGATACAAATATAAGAGCCGATTGTACCAACTGATGATTAGTGAATCAAGCAAAAATTAGCAAATTAACTTGTTATTACCCTTGGATACATATACTGTTTAACGATTAACTGAATAATATTTAATCATCAGTTGGTACAATCGGCTCTAACAATGATTTTGTGTTTGTTGTGTTGGTAGACGAGCTTCCTCTCTGGTGTACACGAGTATATCCAGGAAGAATCACGTGGTCTCTGCATTGCGCCCCCTCTAGACCTAATACGTGGACTAATGTGTTCGTTATGAATTGCTCTTATCACTAGACCGCAAATGGTTTTGCTTGGTTTAGATTAGTGGGCATTGTTTTGTGAGGGTTCCCTCCCCCGCCACCCCTTTGAAGCGGCTCTCCGTTAGCTTTACGAGCAGAGAAGAGTCGGGGACATTTGCATCCTAGGTCGTGTAATTACCATCGCAGGGCATTAGGGTGGTCATTTAGAGGGGGGGGGGGGGGGGGGTCCTATAGGGAAAGAACCCATTCAACGTCAGAGTGGACCTTATCGGTGATAGTACTGTGTGGAGGTATTGATTAGAGCACTGAGTGAATGCCTTTTTTTTCATAGAATAGAGATAAACATGTGTAGGATGAATATAGTGATGAACCAATTGAGAACTTGAATATTGAGGAACATTAAATTCCTTTACAATTTAAACCCAGTCTCAACTCGAACCTCAGCTTATACATGGTCTAAAAAGTAAAAAACCAGAAGTATCCAGCTAAAATGCTGAAATTTAATTTAATTCAAGCGGGTCACTTCCGTTTTAAGGATACATTTTTAGCCCGGGTTCAAGAGAATACTGACTTCATCTTGTACAGAAATTCACCCTCTATTGCTAGATAAGAATGAATAGGCCTATACAGAATTCCATATTTTCTGAATTTAGAGAATACTTTAAGTGACCATCACAATTTCAGGAATTGAAATTGATTCATTTTCCTTCCAGCACAGTTTTTTCTCTAAGTCTTGACGTGGACGATTGTATTTATGTTCCAGGGTATAATTTGGTGATGGTATATCAATACTCAGAAAAGAGTGCTATTACTGGAAGAAGAAGAAATAAATTATGATTCATGAAATGGAGATGACTATTCTACTTTTCTTTGAACATAAGGAGAAAGAGGGCTTGCATTCAATCAAATCCAGCCTCGGAAATATGATATTATTAATAATTTCCGAATAGCATTTTCACAAAAGTGGAAATCATCACACATCGTCTCCAAGATTTATAGAAATCTAATCCCAAGAAAAATTATCAGATTTCATTTCATATCAGGTAATCACAGAATGTTTTTGTGAGAATTCAATGAATATTCATTCGACATTGGATCAGATTTCATGCCATCTTTACCTCTATTGCCATTTTTCAACGCAATAAATCAATTTTGAATAACCTTCCGAGTGATCCAACCATCATTTCCTTCCCAAATAAAACGGAAACTTTTCAATTACGAATAGATCTGAGTAGAGATTCTTGCAAATGGAATATTTTCCTAAACGAATCACTTCCAGATCCCCTTTCACCGGCAAGCTAATATTACATGTATATTCGTTCAACCAAGCCACCGTCATCACATTCAGTCGACTCCTTCACACGAGGAAAAGCTGATCCAAATAAACTGGAGTCAACCCAAGACAACAATGAACTCGGTAACGCGAGGAGACGATATTCGCGTGGGAAATGTCAGCTGGAATATACTTTAGATATATATATTTATATGTATAACGATATGTTTATATATATATATATATATATATATATATATATATATATATATATATTCAAGTCGAAACCAATTTGAGCAATTCAGTCATTGTAGAAAATAAAAGCACTTTCAATACATCTTCTTATCTAATTCGTAAATATGGTTGTAGTTATAATAGTGAACCTACACATTCAAAATTATAGTAATCTCAAAAATATGAATAAAAACGATATTTTTTCTGTTATATTCGTACACAACCTTGAACTGATCCTGGAAGCGAGTAAAGAACCAATAAAGGTATACCACGTAGTAATTGACGTCGCGCGCATCACCGTTATTGCTGACGTCAGAGGTGACGCAATTATTCGGCCCGACTTTAACTAGGTACTTGCAAAGACAATGGTACTTTCCATTCTTCGCTCAACACTTTGTCAAGACATCTGGAATGTGTATTTACGATACACCTCCAAGGGCCTGGAAACTGGCGTCTAATTAAAACACACGCTACGCTGCACGGTGCTAAAGTTGGGATAATATAATACGGCGTTAATTAAATGTATTAATTATCTATTAATTAAGACGAGATATGTTTCGCGTTGTCAGAGTAACAGCTTGATGGCAATGAGTTATATTAAGTAAATTCTGTTCCACATTCTGTGTTGGAACGATGTGTGTTGTTACGTGATTTTTTTGACAAGAATACGTCTATAAAGTCGATCAATGTCGGCTATTTGTCCATAGGGCTGACCATCACGAACCCCGTTACGAGCATTCTGATTCATCATACACTGGTCGGGTCACCTTCTGAACACAGCATCGGAGTGGTGCAGGTGGATAATATTCGACCATATGATAATTTCCAGAATTCTCCCTCTTTCCTCCCTCTCTCTCTCTCTCTCTCTCTCTCTCTCACACACACACACACACACACACCCACAATTATGAGAAAACTCATATTTGTATCTGTTTCTCCAAGTTGAACTTGTAAAGCAAGCCTGACTGATGTTTCATTTCGACACCCTCAATGCGCATGCCCAATCATGCTGATATGACGTGTTCATGTCAACACCATGTTCATGTCTCTGAACATAGAACTCATTGATTCACGTTTTTCAAGCTCCACATGAGTTCGTTATGAGAACATTTATGAAAAATTGGAGAATCGCCCTGAGGAAAAATTAATTCGGAAATTCGAAATATGCTAAACGAGTCAATACCTTGGAAGAAGAGTCGGGAAAAGTATAAAAAATATAGACATATTCAAAATTCACAATGTGCTCTCACTGAATTTTCACTAGAAACGGAAAATACTTCTCAATCTATTCACATAAAATCTATCGAACCGTCCTGCATTTGACTGTTGATACACCGCAACATAAGGATCATGGTCGACCACGTTTATTTCATTTTTATTTTCTTATATTGGGTTTAACGACGCACTGTAATGATAGCAAAGATCTATTTCGAGTAGGATTGATGATTAATCAGATGATGGGATGATGAGATGAAGTTTTCTTGGGTAATGAGCAGGATATGGGAAGGTAGCGGTCGTGGCCTATATTGTGGGAACCCCCCGACATCAGCCTAGACTACAGACTGCAGAGAGAAACCACGAAAACCCCCTGTAATGATGGTCGGCGGCGCGGATAGAACCGGGTCCGATACCCTCGCCTCCCGGATCACACGAAGCGAGCGCGTTAACCTATATGCTCCATGGGCCGGTGACCACGTTTATCTGATAGGAACGCGCTGTTCATGTCTTACGGAAAACATGGAAAATCCAACACCACATTGTCGAGCTGAATATCGTAACAAATATACAGCCGCCCTCCGTAGCTCAGTCAACTAAATCACCGCTTCAGAAACTGAAGTCGCCGTTGAGCGTGGGTTCGATTTCCACATATGGTATGGTCTTACTGAACGTCACTCAACACATCACGCCTTCATTCCATCAACTACTCATTGATTGGTCCCCGTATATCCCATATTCGGTGGGGTCGTTATGATCACAATCAACACAAATTATTCACAATCCTTCATTCTTGAAAACTCTTTCGACCGATTATCACTGAAATAGACTGAAAGTACTTCATTACATGTAAATTCACTTGTTTATACGTAACTTCTGTGAAAAACTGAATGGTTCCATCACTAACACGATTGTAAGCAATACAAATTTGATAGCCGCCCCGGTGGCCAAGTCAATTATCACTAGCGGTAGAAACTGAAGTCACCGTTGGGTGTGGGTTCGAGTCCCGCATAAGGCATGGGTTGTTGGAAACGTCCTTTCACCTATCATCACTTCATCGTTAGATTATCATCCGCTCATTCGTACCCCCGTATAAGCTATCTGTTGATGGGGTCGTTAAGCAACATGAAAAAAAAAATGCAAATTTGAAGTTGCCCTTATTTGAGAGCGTAGATCTGACAACTTGGTGCAATGAGCATGTGGAAGAAAATGATTTGAAATGCTGATTTGTGCATTGAAGACGTAAGCTGGGAAACAAAATAATCGCTCCATCTAATTGCTTCGACAACTTCATTTGTCAACAGTTCATAACGTGATATTAGAATTATCTTATCAAATGTCGCTATCAAAATGTTGTCTATACACCATGGATACAGGCCCATATATATCAGTGATATCCATAACTAGAACGAAATAGATAGAAGTAAAGCTGGGTGACATTGTAAGAATATCAAAATGTAAACAAGTTATCCTGGATTTTTTTTTCAATAACATCAATACTTGATACAGGATCTACATATTACATATTTTATGTATTCATTACAGATCTTTCATAGAGCATGTGGTAATGGTTACTATACCTGATGAAATTACAATCAAACATACTCGATAAAATTATACTTTGTTATTTTTTTTCTTAGCTCTCTTCTTAAATCACCGATCTTCGTTATATTCTTGATATCTTCTTCCAATTCATCCCATTCCCGCGTCATTCCTTGTATGAATCCATATTTACCTACTTCTCTATCCACTTTTTCCACTTCCATTCTTACTCCTCCCCTTGTACTTCTTTGTAATCCCTTTCCAATTCTATTGCTTAATTCATCCCATCCTGTATATTCATTCTTGACTCTAACAAAATTGCACATTCATTGATCATTGTTCCCCAATTAAGGGTATGGATGAAAAATTAGATAGTTTTAACGGGACACCACAAGGGCGATCTTACCACCCCGAAGAATAATTAGGATATGATTAGTCATTCAACAAACAAATCCTAAATACAAATTCAGTATTCAGGATTTAGGATTTATTGGAAAATATAAAATTATTCAATACGAATTGAACTATTTTTCTAATAATACTCATTTTATTCGAGCGTGAGATGTGAGCAACAACAAACATACAAATAATGAACATGGACAAATAGTTTTGTTATCAAGTCCCAAGAACAAATCAACGAATACACAAACAAACATAGCTTAATTCCTGATATAAAGCTGGATGGAGTCTTCACTCCATTCACCCAATTAGAAATTCCTGATGTAACATCGTTCGAATAAAATCCAAGCGTTATTCTTCGGGGTGGTTTTGTGAACCCCCTCCCCCTCCCCCAAAACTTCATGGTAATTATCAACAAATGGAATGTGCTTCACGTCTACACGTACTATACGAGAATCCACTAATCTCGTGTCATCCCGCATTTTATCTGCCAACCAGAGGGCCGTATTCTGTGACGTAACCAGCACTCTGCCGACTGTGGCAGGGGGGTGACCACGTGTCGGAGGGGTGAGGAGGGGACATTTCCGCTGCTAATCCTTGGCTTGTATAGCGGGTGGTATCACAAGCAGAAACTTTTAATAATACCAGTTAGGTCGCTTCGGATATAAAAGTCTAAGTTACGTGGACTTGAGTCAACTAGCATGACGTATAAAGTTTCACAGGTCATCTCGGCAAGTATAAAATTGCTTAGAAATATGCTCGATGTTTACGAACTTTATATTCTGGTTTGTAGTTCGATAATGGGCCATTATTTTGTTCAACATCGAATAGAGTGTACTGTATATGAAAGAGGAATTTACTCATGAATGAAAATATATTTCTATCGAGGACAATAGGCATGTTTTTTTTCCAAGATAAATTCACTTCCGATTATAGAATAGAAATGATATGTAATTGGATCGTCTTTAGGAATTCAAAATATTCATATAATACTCGTTTATATTTGTGAAAACACCACATTTTTGTGATCACAATCATTTTCGTGAAAGTATTCCATTATATTTTGATAATCTGGTATTTGTGAACAATGATTGGAATGAGGAATCTATCAATATGAGGAAATATTTAGGGGCCTGTATCAGACTCCGAGAATATAGCCGAGCACAGTAGGCCTTGTATCGTGGAAAAATCCGTTATTTATAAGAGATTCTACATGTTATATAGAAGATTAGATTCATCAAGTTTCTTTTACTTTGATCGTGGAGTACAAACCTGTAATCCACTGATGTAAAATGACTTTCAAACCCCAAATTCCCAATGAGTCTATTGTACTAACTGAAACTGTGTGTTTAACACTCGAATGTAAGGTGAGGTACGTGAATTAATAATAGGTAACCAAGGATATTATCAATTTGAATAGTTTATTTCTGCCCAATCCACTGATCATCACTAGGTACACTCATCTCTCTCACTTGAATCAGAATTGAAGAAAACTGCTGAACTATAAGTTATTTACCAACGTAAACACAAATCGCTGTCAGCAACTGTTGTATTGAATGACTATTAGGCACTGATCACTGCCCACTACATGGTAATGATGGGACACCCTCACGGTTGAGTGGGTTTCCCGCTACGCGCGCTGGGAGCAGTCTCGTTAAATACGTGACACGGCGAGAATTGACGAGACGTGGCGTCGTGCATTCTCTTAATTACCTGCCAGTGCTGGCGCGAACCTCTGTATCGTCCGATATTGTTTCAGTATGCAAGGTGGCGGTGGAATGTTTTAATGTTTTACGTCACGAACTTTTGACAGTGATTAGACACAAATCTAATGGACTCCATTGGCTGATTTCACTACGGAAAACATTTGTGTTTGAATACGAAATGACATATATAAGTTCTTTTTCAACTTCATATAACTTTCTAGGAATAACAGAATGAATCTGAAGAGAAGAGTATCGTTGAGTTTGATATTAGGATTAAATATGTTTTCTCCTCAGTTCAGACCAAGATGTTATATTGATCTGATATGAAATTGTATAGCTTACTTCGGATACGAATGGTTTGAAAGAAATTATAAATTGGATATTAATTCTAAAATGAAATAAATTATATGTAAGTCAGTATGAAATTATACATAATTCTCGTATGTACTCTGAATCTATGACATAATCATATACTCGATCTTTTCTTCTGTTAGAAGTCATTTCAGTGACGTCATGATCAGGCTGTAGGTATTCCAAGAGAGAGAGAAAAGAAACAAAGTTCTGTGAACAAACAGGGAAAGAGGTTCTACTGCGCAGAGGTTTTGAAAAACACATTCAAATCAGGAATTATAATGATGCAAATGTTTTTCTGAGTACAAGTTATTTCACAGTGTATCAATAATAACAGCATCACAATACCAACATGGGTATAAGAGAAGGCTGTACCAAGTCGTGATTACATTAAGTTGATGATAAGGTGCGGAAATAACATATGAACCGAGAGTGATAGCAAGTTGATACGCTTATCATTGTTGAATTCAATAATCATCAATTGGTACAACATGCATAAGCAAAAATGAAATATCTAGAATGAAAGCTCAATCATGGAGAACTGATAATACGAAAATATTATTGACGACTCTTTTGTTCGTGATTATTGGAATTGTTTTTTGTTTCAGTTATAAAATATTTGTAGCTATGGAGTTATTATGTGGATTATTATATGAATTCATGAAATTATAATTTATAGTCGAGTATATGCTAAATTCATCATCTCAGATTTTTCCATCATTTCGATGCGCACATGGCCACGTTCACCCTTGACATTATGCCTTCTCTGCAGTGGCGTAGCCAGGATTATATTTCGGGTGGGGAGGGGGGGGGGCGAAACTCAAATAAGAAATGGGAGAAATTTGATGACAAATTTGCTATCCTCAGGGAGTATGTTGGCATTCGTTTCTTACACGTTGCAAGAATACAAATTCTAGGTTATTGTTCTGAAATTATATATAGCGGACTAGCGGTCAAAATATGACAGCCGAGTATTTTTGCCGTATCAGTTGGATAGCGCTAGTTCGCGCTGAACTGCTATGATCTTATATTGATTGATGTGGAGAGATTATTCAAATCGATAGTCGTATTTCAAAATTTGCTTCACAGAGGAATATGGCCCACTCCCAATAACCACCAGATACACATTCCAATTATCAACTTAATAAATTAATGTATAATATTTTATTTATCACAAACTTTATTCTTCGTATATTCTAAAAATGCAATTTCAGTCCAGCTTCGGTTTGGTTTCGGAGACAGCCGTGGCCCCCCCCCCCCCGCCCTCCCCCCCCCCCTGTATACGCCACTGCTTCTCTGTATCATATTTACCATTCACTATGAACAAAAAAAAGATAACCAGGCCTATAGATCAAAGAATATTGTTATAATACAAAAATGATAATGATGATAGAACCTTTTGATTGTTATTGCGAATAACAAAAAGGAAGACAACATAAACCAAGAACATAAAAAAGTTTACAAGTTTTTGTTTTTATTTGTTCAAGAAACGTTTGCCAATGCTAGTGCCTGCGTTATTGGTTACCTACTCTGATTTATGTATCTGTATAAACCAGTGATCTGGAAGAAGGCCAGGAGGAGATACGACTTCATGCAATGAGACTGAGAGCTTTAAAACACTCATTCTTCGCCCACTCAACACGGTTAGACTCGAAAAGTAATTAAATCTCATATTAAGCTATACAGTTGGTACGACAAACAGAGCACATTTATTCAGTTTGTACAATTCTAGATTTTCCTCTGCCTCCTGCACTGTTTCACCCTCGCTTCCCTCCCCCCCCCCCATCATTTCATTATCTGCGTCTTATTTAAATGTGTTTCATATTAGTTTCATGATATACTGACTGACCATACTTCGAAAAATATTGGGCAGCCGCTATTTATCGGACAATCGGTCTGTCACCATATGCAGATGCTGTTGTTGTTGTTGCTAATGTTGTTGTTGTTGTTGCTTTGTTGTTGTTGTTGTTGTTGTTCGCAGCAATAACGGCTAATTACCTGAATGACCAACTCAACCTATATCAACTAACCGTAACCATCAACTAAAAAACCAAACAAACGTCCTGAACTGATTTAATATAATCTTGAACCAAACTAAAACCTATTTCCGGTCCAACTAATAACCACTTAGAAATATTTTGTGTATTGTACCAGTCCTTTGTTTGAATGAAAAATTAAAATGTATCAATGTATAAGTGATGGAAATATAAGTTCACGAAAATAGTAATGTCTACAGTTTAAAATCTTCACATAGTTATTTTTCTTCAAATACATAGTTCATTATTAGCATTATTCTTTCTCGAATTGAGTGAATAGTATATAATCATAGATTCCTTCGTGTGGTGTGAGAACACTATTATTATAGCTCTTCCGAATAATCCTACCTCGGCATTCTGAGCTTTGATTAAGTATCAACGACTCTATGTCAATGCTACTGCTCTACGACCCCACCAACAGCTAGGTTATACGGGGGCTCTATGTCAAGTTTCTCATGTTAATGAACCTATATCATCAAGTTGGTTTATTATGATAACGATTAATGAACATCAACCATATCAGCACATGTATCTCAGTTGCTGGTACACTCGCTTTATGTGATCCGGGAGGTAAGGGACATATCGGGCTTTGGTTCGAACCCGGCGCCCACCATCATCCATCTTTACAAAAGAAATTATGATTTCTCTCTTTGGTCTGGGCTTATGCCAGGATGATTCCTACAATATAGGTCACGGCCACTTGCTTCCCACTATCCCAATTCCCATTAACTTCAATCTCATCTTCCGAAAATGTCACTAATCATCCATCCGAGGCCAATAGATCTTGGTTATCATCAAGTGCGTCATCGAACTCATGTATAATGAATTGATTGAATTAAAATACTACTTGTACTTTTGTTTGAAGATTAATCCAGAAAAACAGTATTTTAACTAATGACTAGTTTTATTAATAATGTAGTTGTTCTAATTTGTGAATATTGTTTGCTTTTATGATGAAGTTTGCCCGTCGGGTTGAGTAATGAACTGGCACATTATTCAACCGTAAACCGTGGCTTGAGTCACTGAAACCGCAGCGAGGTCTCAGACCAGTTTAATTGCTGGTAATTATAATTTCTTTCACAAAAGTGAAGAAAATTCATAAAACACAAAGGTTCACTCTTATATTTTCATTTTTATTGTTCCACTATAACAGTTGACATCATACAGATGGTAGAACCCGATAAAAAGAACTGAACGAGGCACAGGGAAGATGAATTAAAGGAGAACATGAAGAGTTTGTCACCGTTATCAACAACTTGTGAAAGGGTATCTTTCCATCTTCAACCATACTC
>OU015462.1:45993139-46003139 GCA_907164805.1 Brachyptera putata | reverse complement strand
TTGCAGCCTCTGTGGCTCAGCCAACTATTGCACTGCATTGAGAAATTAATGTAGGTAGGGCGTGGGTTCGAGTCCAGAATAAGTTATGAGTTTTCGTTAGCGTCCTTCCATCCATCATCATCTCACGGTTTCGTTCGTACCCCCGTATAACCTAGCTGTTGGTGGGATCGTTGAGTAGCATTGAATTATATTTTCAAAAATACATTTGGTCGAATTTCATTAGAGTTGTCAGTCTTTAGTACAGTCGGTAAACTTAGGGATACTTGAGTGATAATACAGTTGACTGATCCCGGTTTTCTTTTTTTTTCTCCTGGTTATTTGTTTGAAGCAGTGGTTTGAATAATATGTTTTTTTTCATCAGTATGATGAGGACATTTGCCACCTGTATTCAATTACAAATTTCTGATTGAATATATGAATCTGAATCACTTCGATTACCCATCAGAACATAAACATCTAAAATACATATCAATCTATCGACCCTGGTCACCTGACACGCATCAATATCACTCAAACAAAATCGTTGTGTTGATTATTAACAGCAACATCGCATCAGCACAATGCAACTTCCTCGCGTGCATTGAACGGCCTCCTCCAATCACAATACGGCCATACGTCATCGGGGGTGACGGTGGCGCCGCGCACAGGAAGCGGACGCATTGCCAACCGGAACACTCCCTGCAGATACCGTTCTCCATTCTAATGCTGACAGAAGACAGACGGACAGACGGACATTGCTGTTGAATATCATATCGCTCGACCCGACGAAACAGACAGGCAGTAAGACAGACAGACACACAGACAGACCGTAAGACAGACGGACAGACGGACATTGTTGTTGAATATCATATCTCCAGACCCAAAGAATATTATCGCCATCTATAATCACGACACTCTGGGTAAGATGTGGTAGACTTGCTAATCACATGGAATGGTTCATTCCGAAATTAACATTATATGTGATGAAGCGGACATGAGAAGTATTATTTTAGTCTTAACTTAACCTATAGTATGAGTTTAGTCCCTTCATACCGTATACCAGTACCGTATCATTACTGTACTTGGATAACCTACTTTAGATTTATCATATAAACTCATCCCTAGTTACTTCACTCTCTCGCTCTCTCTCACGCAGTTCATTCTGCCATCATGTAGTTTTCACGCACATCACTGGTGCGTAGTGTTTATTTTTGTACCTTATTATTGAATATTATTATATTATATATTATTATATTTATAAATGAACATAAAACTAGAGCCATGTTTGATGGACGTCTGAATTCTTGAATGACGGCAAGGGGAATCCACGCCTCGCCTTTTTCTCCTCTCCCCCAAATCATGGGCCCCCAAAATTGACTGGTGACAGTTGCTATTGAACCCCGCTTCACGACACTCTAGTCTGAATAAATTTTACAGCTTAGTCATTTATAGCCTATGCTTTGAGTGTACATGCATATCATTTTCTAGTTTGCGTATGAAATCAGTATATTTTCTACAGTAAGCATTGTTTTTCGGTTTAACGATCACTAAATATGGAAGAATGGTACATAACAATCATCACGAAACATTCACGCTTTCTTTTATATTTTCATCGTGACTTGAAAGTATTTCATATTTCCTCAGTTGTTGATGTGAGCACTGTATCGTGAAATGGGAAAAATTGAATGAGAATCATAGATATAATTTTCGAGAATGTTGTAGGAAGAATAAAGATGAATAATATGAAGTAGAATGGAAGAATTGATAGGGAAAAAGACGTGGAAGAATAGAATACATATAGGATGTAGATCATTGCAATTGAAAGAAGGTCGATTCAACAAAAAAATTGTTATTTGATGATAACTCTTGTATGGTATTCAATATGGAAATTGTGATAGATGAAAAACACAGGTACTTCCGATACCTCAGGGCCAATATGAGCTAGAAGTATACAACTCATACTGTACAATAATTGTCAAAAATATACGCCTGCACATTATGTTACTCTACTATCATTGACAATGCAATATGAGTAGAATAGTTGGGACTAATATTATCTCGAAGGTATGGAATATGGAAAAATTACTTCCGATCATATTCAAATATTTTCTCTATTAGAATGTTAGAACTATTTCCTATTAGAACTAGTGTTAGAAACAGACCGCACCGTCGGGCGTGGGTTTGAGTCCCGCATAAGGCATGAGTTTTTGTAAACGTCCTCTCACCTATCATCACTTCATCGTTTCATTATCATCCGCCCATACGTACCCCTGTATAACCTAACTGTTGGTGGGGTCGTTGAGCAACATAAAAAATATAGAATGTTGATATCTCAGAACGTTCAAACCAACAAACGGATATTCCGACAAAATCAACTTATGCATGTTGTATTTGCATGTTGTGATTTGACTGGTGGAGGTGCCAAACAATATGTGCACGTTATGATTTGACTGGTGGAGGTGCAATACAATATGTGCAGGTTGTGACTTCACTGGTGGAGGTGCCACAGAGTATGTTCATGTTGTGGCTTGACTGGTGGAGGTGCCAAACAATATGTGCATGTTGTGAATTGACTGGTGGAGGAGCCATAGTGTATGAAAATCAACTTATGCATGATGTATTTGCATGTTGTGATTTGACTGGTGGAGGTGCGAAACAATATGTGCATGTTGTGACTTGACTGGTGGAGGTGCCATACAATATTTGCATGTTGTGGCTTGACTGGTGGAGGAGCCATAAATTATGTGCATGTTGTGGCTTGACTGGAGGAGGAGCCATAGAGTTTGTGCATGTTGTAGCTTGACTGGTGGAGGTGCCAAACAATATGTGCATGTTGTGAATTGACTGGTGGAGGAGCCATAGTGTATGTGCATGTTGTGACTTGAATGGTGGAGGTGCCATAGAGTATGTGCATGCTGTGACCTGACTGGTGGAGGAGCCATAGTGTATGTGCATGTTGTGGCTTGACTGGTGGAGGAGCCATAGAGTATGTGCATATTGTGGCTTGACTGGTGGAGGAGCCAGAGGAGCCATAGTGTATGTGCATGTTGTGGCTTGACTGGTGGAGGAGCCATAGAGTATGTGCATGTTGTGGCTTGACTGGTGGAGGAGCCATATAGAATGTGCGTACTGTGACTTGACTGGTGGAGGTGTCATACACAATGTGCATGTTGTGGCTTGACTGGTGGAGGAGCCATAGTGTATGTGTATGGCTTGACTGATGGAGGTGCAATACAATATGTGCATGTTGTAACATGACTGGTGGAGGAGCCATAGAGAATGTGCGTATTGTGACTTGACTGGTGGAGGTCCCATAGCGAATCTGCGTATTGTGAATGACTGGTGGAGGTGCCATAGAGAATGTGCATGTTTTTACTTGACTGGTGGAGGTGCCATAGAGAATATTCATGTTTTTACTTTACTGGTATGGGTGCCATAGAGTATGATCTATGATCAAGTATGGCTTACAATAAAAATCAACACTATTCACTCTTTCAATTTTACTCTCAATCAATTCATATAGTGTGGTCAATTGTTGGAATGAGATGACTGATGAATACTCACAGAAATGGGTCTTTGAAATTTTCTTTGCCAGCCGAATTTGAACTATAAAATTCGAAGAAGGAAAATATGTACAGTGATTCGATCGGAAAACAGTGTCAAATGTGTATCATTTTCGTGTTTACATTCGAGGATATTTTTAATATATTGGACAGATTTTATTTTCCATTTTGTTTCCGCCCAGCCTGATCTTATAGTGTTTTTAGAAACTTTGAGTTGAAATTTCTCAAAAATGATCCAACCAATTTGATTCAAATACTGTACAGTTTCAAGTTGGATAAGTGAGCGTATTTACAGAACAAATTTCATGACGAAGTTTCAGTTTCAAGTTCCATGTCAAACCATTAAAAAAACACGCACAGACGAATCTTTGTAAGAGTGGTAATGGAAATCTTCTCTAAGGCTCATCTAAAAATTTATCACATACAAATCATCATCATTTTTAATTCACCTCACGGGGCAGTCCATTACACGAATGATTCAAATCTTTCTTAGTTCCAAGTCAATAAACCATAGTTTTAATGATCACAGGCCGATAGCACACGGTCGTAAATTAGAGCGCTGATCCTCGGCTCAGCCAGCTTACGACTCTACTATTAGAGACGTCAGTCCACGAATATTTCATCCCAAATAAACGCGCACCAAAAAGAATTAAGTGATTCGTTATGCACTGAATAAAAAAAAGTAAATATACCAATAAAAATGTCTGGTGTGAGTCTGGATAAAATCAGGAGATAACTCAACCAGAAAAACACTGTTTTGGCAAACTCCTGTGTTTGTTGGTGGAAAAAGTGAGGTGAACTATGTTTTATGAATGCTACGTTATTGGCGAATAGAAATAATCGTTTTGCCACATAAAAACTGAGGATAAAATTTGGGACAGTCTGAAATCATTATAATTAATTTATCACGTTCAAACTACACGCCGTGAAAGCAATCGTGCTCTGGAATGTTATCACTAACAAGCTTTATCAGTGATTTCACAACACGTTCAGACTGACGATTGGTTCTTGTACATATTCAACAATCAAGTTATTCAATGTATCATCATAAGGAGTACTCAGACCTCGCATTTCATTTTTCCTTTCTTGTTGCACATTACTTTTTTTGGAGTGTGACAAACATATGGATATGATCTGTTTTAACATAATCATATGATATTGGGTTCGGGATTTAATTTCAGTTACATGCGCAGAGCTATTACCTTACACACCGTTTACATTACCACCATCCTACTACAGTAGAGTTACTAGAGTAAACGGGCAGTAACTAATATTGCGTTCACACGGACAAAATATAGGTATATAGGTTCTTGTTTACTAGACGTTTTAGTTACATATTTCACCGCGTGAGTGTGTTTTGACACCTTCCGCCAACGCCATCTTGTAATTATTCTACCAAAACGTATCCTACGAGCAAAGACTTCCTACAAGGCTACGATCGTACCAACCTATGAGCTTTCATACGGGTACAGTAACCCTACTAACGAGAATAAGTTGACTGTAGTAGCTTTTGTTACGAGCGAAGCCACTATTAATTTTGGTGTTCACACACGGTAACCTACGATCGTAGATGGGGTTACTAGAGTAGTTGAGTAGTAATGAAAACGGGGTCTTAGGCTTGGGCCAGTGACGCCTGAATCTTACTACCGTACTTTTCAATACGCGTTATTTCAGAATATTAATTTTTAGTTTACATGTACCTTTATCTCAAGATTGCTTTGAGCAAATATCCAATTCACAGAGGATTCCAACATGTATTACAAATACAGGATTACAAACTCTATGAGAGGAAATTCTTGATCGGACAACACATCAGAGTTTTGAAAATATATAAAACCAATAAAATGTAGAAAATCGGGAAAATTTGTCACTTTTTGAATAAAATGTTGAAAACAATCAAATATTTTTTCAATCAAAATTAGACTGTCTCAAAGACAGGCAGAGGCCTCAAAAATATTAACAAACAATCAACATGTACTTTGAACGGACCATTTCCGAGAAAAAGGGTTATCCACAATGACTGATTTAACAGAAGCAGCATGGACAATTTCGTTTCCGGAAAAATCTGGTTTAATTATTCTTTAATTGAGACGAAAATTGTTGAAGTGAGACCATTTGGATGGAAACCAGAAAACTGGTCTCGAAAAGTTAAATGACACTACGATTTGATTTTTCATCAATGACATCGAAACTTGGTACAAAATTATCGAATCGAAGTTATTTGTCAAATATTTGGAGCAATCATTTTCCCAGTGGTGAACGAATAATTTAGGAAATAATTATGATAATTTCCAATCATTTGTGTTGACGATATTGCCTTATCTTGCTTTGATCATTCTTCGAGGTTATAGGATCGCCCTTGTGGTTTCCCATCCAAACGATCCTACCTCTCATCCTTAGCCTTAATTGGGAAACAACGAATTTATATAGGCACCACCGTGACTCATTTAACTATCGCTTACTTCTGTAAGTCAGGTCGGGCGAGGGGTTGAGTCCCGCATACGGAATAAGTTGTTGTAAACGTCCGCGTCCACTCACCTATCATCACTCATCGTTTCATCATCACCCGCTCATTCGTACCCCGTATAACCTAGCTGCTGGTGGGGTAAGCAGCATTGAAATGAAAAAACTGTAGGCCCAACGTGATAACTGAATCTATGGACTCATTGAGTCATTTCTCATCGCATACGATCTATTATTCTCGTCATATCCTCAATACAGACGTGGTATCCATCGACAATATGAAATTTTGACATGATAAATAAGAAAATCAACCAAAATACTCAGAATAAAATCGATGTATCGAATGAAATCGAATATCGATGTTATTACAGCAAGAAATAGTAGGGGAATATCTGTGCAATACTATGTTTAAGATACCTGATATGACTCGAGTGTATTGCAGCAACAATTCTCATCAGAAACATGCGATGGAATTGTAAGTTGTATAACCCGTTTCCGACTGTCGACTTCCCTGTACCATTCATCTCCCTTCTGGACGCTAAAAGAGAACCGATCGATATATATCGATAGTTATTATAACTTCGATAGTCCCCAGTGACATGTCGAGACGACATGATTGGTCCAACAATGATAGCAACTTTAAATCGCATTTCTCCCCTTCCCATCTCCACTATCCACTCTTCGTGGACCTCCAATACACATACCATTAAACATCGGTCCCCAGACACAAGTGTACCAACAGTAGTAGAGAAAAACACTAATCACAAAATCTGAGATGAAGAAGACTGGAATATATATATATATATATATATATATGTAATGCTTCCGGAAGATGCGCTTGCCTTTCTCATTACAGCTCTCGACCTGAACTATGTCCACTCTGAGAATATAACAGCTGTATATACCGATGATAATTGTTTTGTTATGTGGGGAGGTTAACGATGACATCATCTACATATACTTTTACATGTAGTTGTACTTCATATTCCAAGTTTGGTTTATTTTCCGATGGAATTTACCAATTGTATAGCTATCATAATACCTGTCGTGAAATGGAGTATGAAAGAAGTAATAAGTAGATTAGGATAATTGAAATATAAACAAGAATAATGTTGGGTAATCCATATTAATCTATAGTTAGAAGTGAAGATGTTATTCGCTCTATTCAATTGCATCCATAACGACAGGGCAATAATCTCACAACCCCGACTCCCACTCGAATGTATAAATGCATTGCACTAATTCTTGAATGTATATTTGATTCAATATTCCGTTATAACTTTAGAGACCCACTTTGTCAACTTTCATAAGATGCAACAAAAAATTGATGCAATTACTAATAACTAAGTTCCCTCACTGGTATATTAAATCAACAAAACCATTTCAAACACACACACATAGGCACTCACCCATGTATATATATATATATATATATATATATATATATATATATATATATATATATATATATATACATACATATATATATATATAAATATATATATATATATATATAAATTCTTGACTGTATATTTGATTTAATAGTCCGTTATAACTTACAGACTCACTCTGTCAACTGTCATAAGATGCAACAGAAAAATTGATGCAATTACTAATTACTAAGTTCCATCACTGGTATATTACATCAACAAAACCATTATAAAACACACACACATCGCACCCATATATATATATATATATATATATATATATATATATATATATATATATATATATATATATATATATATATATATATATATATATATATATATATATATATATATATATAAAAGTTAAACAAAGTTAAACATACACATAGACCCATTTGGTTGAGCGTTAATATGATGTCAACTTGATCTCATACTCCATCAGCAGAAGAGTTGAATCAATAACCGTGACTTGATTAGTCTCGTGTTGTGATGTATTGTTCTGTTCCTCTTGGCATTACTCGGGGCGCTGTGTTGTGACAACCAGTTGTATCGCCACGACACAGTTCCCGACTCAGAAATGAGTTCGCATATTGTATGTTCATTCATTTATCTATTTCTATTTTATTTCATCTTATTCTTTATCTGAAACTCATTCTTATCTTCTAGACACTTTGCAATGTTTTCCTAATTGGATGAGCGAAGCGAAGACTCAATTTCACTTGACCCGAAAAAAATGTCCTTTTTTTTTGTTTGTTTGTTTGTTGGTTTGTTTTTTGTTCGCGCTCTACAGGTCAGACAAAAATTCAAATTCGATTGAAACTTGGCATGCCCATGTGTCATCATCTGGATTGAATCTCATTAGTTTTTATACGCAATCGATTGTACAACTTCTGAGAAAACTAATTTTCCATTTTCCAAATTACCCATAAGAATAAGCCAGAGAAGAATTTTCGTGAAAAAAATGTCCTTCGAAAAAATTTAAATTTTCACCAGATCTCAATATAATAATGATACACATTATTCCGAACTTTCACTGAAATCCAATCGTTTTGATATAAAAAATTAAATAATGACAAAAAAAATCGAGAGAAGAATTTTCGTACAGAAAATGTCTTTCGAAAAAACTCATATTTTCATCAAATCTCAATATGATAATGATACAGATAATTTCAAACTTTTACTGAAATCCAATCGGTCGTTTAGATATAAAAAATTAATGACATTTTTACACATGTTTTAAAGCTATTAAGAAAACCAATTAAATCCAAGCAACAAGTGCCACCAATTAGTGGAGAACGATCAAAACATGGCCTCTTTATTATCGAAGACATTTTTGAGAATGAGAAATGAATATAAAAGGATGGTCTCAAGGTGTGTATATGTATACAGCTGTCATCACGTCTCATATAGTAGTCTAATATCACATATAATATTAAATTGCATCTAATATTCAAAACATATTGAAACTCTTGGGTGTTATAATTGAGAGTGGTATTTCATTATAGATGCTGGGTTCAATCAAATCTAAATGTATCGCACTCTACTGATGACCACGATCTATTGGCGTCGGTGAATGATATATGAGACGATGGGATGATGAGATGGGAGGTTATTTCATTAGGTATTTTTGGGTAGATGGAAGGAGTTGGTCGTGGGGCGAGGCCTGTTGTGAGCCTGGGGGTCTGTTGTGAGGAAACCATATCAGTATTGACCTGAACGACAGATTTAAACCACGAAAACCCCTGTAAGGATGGTCGACCGTGGCGGGAATCGGACCCGAGTCTCCTGAATAACGGTTTGGTGTATCAACCACTCGGCCACATGCATCACTATATTGTATGTTGTACTGTTTCGTAATGATGATGATTATTGTTAGAACATTGACCCCATCAATAGGGAACAGTTAGGTTATACGGGGGTACGAATGAGCAGGTGATTATGCAACTATGAAGTAATAAATGGAAGGACGTTCACAAAAAAAACAAGCTTTATGCGAGTCTCGAACCCACGCCCGACGATAACTTCAGTTTCTGAAGTACAGTGCCTCAACTGACTGAGCTATCGAGGGCGGTTACGATACTAGAAACTACTAATAATAGTGACCATTACTAGAATTTCTTTACTGAAATTCAGTGATTGAAGCTGTGAAGAATCCATAGATTTGATCACTCAAATTTTGATGCGATGTTTGTTGTATCTTCACTGCCATCTTCACACAGGAAAATCCGTAGCATGGTAATTCACCGAAAACCAAGTTTTTCCTACCACAAAATCAATGTGAAGCTGTCGAAATTAGTGTCCACACTCTTATAACAAATTATTTGAATATCGGAATTTGATTTGATTGAATGCATAATTGGAGTTGATTGGAGTTGTATGTTTTTTCATCGAAGATCACTTTTGAACATTTTATTCGTGATGAGAGCTTGAAAAGATCATTTCTTTACATGCACCATCGCATAACGGATACACGACAATCCTTATATAACATATAATATATCAAGGGTATGACAATGAGAATTCGAACCATCATAGATTGCTCGAGATTTCGTCAAATCTCCA